>OZ024742.1:119503015-119533015 GCA_964016885.1 Eledone cirrhosa
TTGGTGACGCGGTCCATCTGCTGCCAGCACCCTCTACACGGAGGGCTGGGCATGCCGTGGATAATGATGCGCAGACATGCGTTGAGGCTGCGACATCTCCAGATATTCTGCCTCAATGGTGAACAGGTGTGGTCGCCGTTTATCAGACGGGCCTTTCCGCAGCTCATTTCTTTGACTGAGCTGCAGTCCTGGGTCAAGAAGAGACCGAGACTGGGTGACTGGCACCTGGAATGTTGCCAGGCACTCACTGCCCTCTACCAAGCGGGCAATGCGATCAGTGGAACTTCCACTCTCGAGTTCTATAGAGGATTAGTGGTGGGCAAGTGCGATGACGCACTCGGAGAAGCTTTGGGCCTCGACGAAGTCGAACTGACCAGTCTGTACCGGAGGACTTTTGAGCCGGGGACGATGGACAATTTCCAGAAATCCCTCACTTGGCAGTGCTACCGGGGGTCACTGCCGGTTCGGGATAAACTCTACAGGCACGGAAGTGCTGTCAGACGGACCTGCCCAAGATGCGCACAGAACGACGAAACCGTTCTGCACGCACTTGTCCAATGTCCGTGCATTACTGACTTGTGGAGTTATGTCGAACAGCTACTGTCGCGTGTGGAACGAATCCAGTTATCGGCCGAGTCCATAGTGAAGATCGATCTACCGCCTTCCTTAGGTCAGGAAGAGCAGGACATTTTCCTCTGTCTGGTGGCAGTTGCGAAAGAGATTATATGGTGGACCAGGTTGAAAGGACTAAAGACAGACACTTTTCTCTTCGGCCAATCCCTCATCAACTTCTTCAAGTTTCACCTGGAAAGGAGGTTGAGGGTGGAGAGAGAAGTGCTGCCCCCCAGTACATTTGCTAAAAGGTGGGTGAATGTGGCGAGAATGGCTCGTGTGAATGGGCCTACTCTGACCATGCGCCTATAGGCTAGCTAACTTGAGGAAAGGGGTGCTCTCCTGGGTGCCCTAGAAGCGCAGGGTGGTTCAGGATTGGTGGGGTACCCGAATCACCCCAGGGTCGTCCACCCCCTATCGGGGAATTTATTTTGTTATATTTTGCATAGTTTATTTTATATTTTATATTTTCATTGTTAAATTAGTCTTGCCATTGTGCACTTTTACTCGACCTTATTGTAAACCCCCACTGTCCATGTCTTTGTATTGTCCCCTACATGTCGGCCCCTGTGGCTAATAAATGAAATCATTATTATTATTATTATTATTATTATTATTATTATGTTAGGGCGGTAGATTAGCAGTATCGGTAGAGGGTCGGACACCATGCTTTCCAGCATAGTTACGTCCCTTTACAATCTGAGTTCAAATCCCGCCGAGGTTGACTTTACCTTTCATCCTTACGGGGGTCGATAAAATAAAGTACCAGTAATACACTGGGTAATTGCTGGCCTTGTGCCTAAAGTAGAAACAATAATAATTATTATTATTATTATCTTTGGGCCCGTCTTGAGAGACTGGATCGCTCTGTGGTGAGGCGACATCTGCTCTGTGGTGAGAGTGAACGGTCACCTTTCGGAGCCGTTCAACATCATGCGCTCGGTCCGCCAAGGATGACCCCTCTCGTTCCTCTTGTACGTATTGATTCTCAAGCCATTACTGCACAAACTGGAGACGTTGAGGGGGGTCCTGTGCAAACTAGGATGCAGAAGATCCGTGTAAGCATATGCGGACGATGTCACCGTAGTGGTGTCGAACGCCAAACACATCGAGGCGATCGGCACTATACTAAGAGAATACGAAGCGATGACAGGAGCAATGATCAACCAGGAAAAGTCAGTGGACCTGCAGCTCGGCACCTGGAGAGGCAGGTCCATGCCGTCTAACAGCATCGTCGGGCGCTGGACGGACGGACCGGTTAAATTGCTAGGGGTCTGGTTCGGTCCGCACCTCCAGACGGACAAAAACTGGGACGAGGTGACGAGCAGGGTGGCTTCTCTCACCCAGAAATGGGCGGAGAGGAAGCTATCCCTGAAAGGTCGAGCGGAGATGGCTAACGTGTACATCGCGTCCGTCATCTACTACCGCCTGACCGTCGTACCTTGTCCTAAGCCTCGCCTGACTGCGCTGGAGCGTTTGCTCTTTCGCTTTTTGTGGAAGGGACGCGCTCCGATGGTCAGGCGGTCCATCTGCTGTCAACACCCGCTACGTGGAGGGCTGGGCATGCCGTGGCTGATGATGCGCAGACATGCGCTCAGGCTACGACATCTCCACCTCTTCCTCGACGGTGATCATGTGTGGTCGCCGTTTGCTAGACGCGTCTTTCCCCAGCTCGTCTCCTTGACGGAGCTGCAGTCCTGAGTCAAGCGAAGACCGAGAGGGAGCGCCTGGAGACTGGAATGTCTTCAGGCGCTCACAGTCCTCGACCAATCGGGCAATGTGATCGGTGGAAACTCCACCTCGGCGTTCTATAGAGGATTAGTGGAGGGGAACAGCGACGACGTACTTGGGGAAACTCTAGGCGTCGACGAAAATCAACTAGCCAATCTCTTCGGGTGAACTTTCGGGCCGGGACCTATGGACAACTTCCAGAAATCTCTGGCCTGGCTGTGCTACCGAGGATCTTTGCCAGTTCGGGATAAACTCTACAGGCATGGAGGTGCCGTCAGCCGGGCAAGTCCGAGATGCAAGCAGGGCGACGAAACCGTCCTGCACGCACTAGTCCAGTGTCCGAACATTGCTGACTTGTGGGTTTATGTCGAACACCTGCTGTCGCGTGTGGGACGGATCCGGCTATCAGCTGAGTCCATCGTGAGGATTGCCCCGACCTCTTCCTTTAGCCGGGAAGGGCAGGCAATCTTTATCTGTCTGGTGGCCATGGCGAAATAGATAGTGTGGTGGACACGTTTGAAAGGGCTGAAGACGAGCACTTACCTCTTCGGTGATGCCCTGATTAACTTTTTCAAATTTCATTTTCCTTTTCAAATTTCATTTGAAAAGGAAAATCAGGGTAGAGAGGGAAGTGCTCTCTTCCCAGCATTTTGTTGAAAGATGGGTGAGAGGGGCAAGAATGGCCCGAGTGAATGGACTACTCTGAGTATGTGTCTATAAATTAAAGGTGGAAAACTCGGAGAGGGCACTTGCCCTGGTGGTCAGGGTCACTGTGGCTTTTTAATGGGCTTTCTCCACGAATGTCCCTCGGAAGTCTCCCCCATAGGGGAATTTTTCATTGTTATTTTTTTGTTACATCCTCTGTTTTTGTTTTTTACACGCAGAAATGCCCATTTGTACCGTCTTGTATTGTCCTGTACTGTCCTTAATGTCTACTTTATGTAAACCCTTGTGGTTAATAAAGACGTATTATTATTATTATTATTATTATTATTATTATTATTATTATAAAACAAACAGTCAAATGTTGGGGTTTAGTTAATCAACTTTGCTCTTCCCCACAAAATTTGCTGGCCTTGTGATAAATTAGAAATCAATACTGTTGCATAGAAATAAATCAGAAATAAATTAGATAAAAATCAGACAGAGTATATTATTATATTGATCACAGGTGGATGATTGGCAAACAACTCATGGATTTAAAACAAGTTTTAGAAGGATGAAATTCAATAATAATAGGGATTTAGCTGAAAGCTGATTTAAAACAAATTGGTGATCTAGTGCCAACAACTGGAATAGACCTCCTTAGGCTTTGATGATGACTGTTCAAGTTGTTTGATTAATTGTACATAAAATTAATGTACATGTGACTGAGAAGTTTATAGACATATAACTTTAACATAATTCTCAGGAAGATTGAGTATGACTCAGTGCATGACAAGGCTGGTGTTTTGAATTACAGCAGGTACAATCCATCCAACAGACTTCCAAACAGTTTCTGTCTACCTCATTTAATTAATAAAGCTTGGACTGATCCTAGACTATGGTAAATAACACTTGCAAAAATTCTACACAGCATGATCAAATTTGAAACTTAATGATTGCAATGTAAACTTCTTAACCATTTAATGGTTGGACATTTAATGGTGGGACAAACACCATCTTTGGGCTATATCATTTTGACTACTCTACTATATTTACCATAGATTGTGAAATCAAATTATTCTACAAAAAAAATAAAATACTGCTCCAAATCTGATGAATATTTTCTCCATTGGGTTATTGTTGTTTTAGAAGTATAGAAAAAAATTAGGCCATTGTGTGCCTACGTCTTAATTTCCAGGTTTTTTGTATATTCAATGTCTATTAATGGAAATAATTGTTATTAACTATCCTTTGTTAAGATTCTATCAATAAAAAGGGTCTTATTTATTGCAATTAAGCATACATATTTTATCTAGTTCTCATCATAAAATATACAATACAAATTAATTTATAGCATAGAGTATAGCAAAAGTGGTTCAGTATTCTGGTTGGACTGTTGGAGTGACCGTTGGGTGGCTTTGTGAAGGATAAAGTAAGATAATGCGAAGTCAAGTTTATAATTTTAAACTACTTTGTTTTAATTAATATCCATTGAAGGGTTGCAGTTCTCAGTATAGATTATTTCACAATTCCATTTCAAATATATTCATCATAATAAGTGGGACATAAACAATTCACTCTTCAGTATTTGGCAGTATCGGTAGAGGGTCGGACGCCATGCTTTCAAGCATAGTTACGTCCCTTTACGATCTGAGTTCAAATCCCGCCGAGGTTGACTTTGCCTTTCATCCTTACGGGGTCGATAAAATAAAGTACCAGTAATGCACTGGGTAATTGCTGGCCTTGTGCCTAAAGTAGAAACAAGTATATTTATATTTATATTTAAAGGGGGTAATTAGGCTCAATAAACAATGTGTAAAAGAACAGAAGTATTCAACAGTGGAAAATAAATGTTAAATGATGATGAAAGTATTTCATAATTAATTTAGTACACTAATACCCAGTATTGCCAAAATTTGTTTAGGATTGCTGATATTCATAATCATCATCATCGTTTAATGTCCATCTTCCATGCTTGCATGGGTTTGGACCACGATATTATATAGCTTAATTCGGAGTTTTTTTTTATGTTGAACTGTAATGGTAGGAACCCAAATCATTGAACCCTTATAACCAATAATTCCAAAACGTGATTCTCCCAGTTTCTACTTTCATTTAGAAACCCAACCAGATAACAAACATCATTTTCAGAATATATATAACATTCAAAGGATAAACCACCAACTCAAATGGAATGTTTTTTCTAGGACAAAACTGTACAAGGACAGCAATATTTTCTGTAATATCTGCTCTAGTGAGGCCCCAGTAATTATATTTGCTTAAAACCTAATAATTGTTTCTACTTTTGGCACAAAGCTAGCAATTATCCCAGTACATTACTGGTACTTTATTTTATCGACCCCGTAAGAATGAAAGGCAAAGTTAACCTCGACATGATTTGAACTCAGAATGTAAAGGGACGTAACTCTATGCTACAAAGCATGGTGTCTGACCCTCTACCAATACTGCCAATCCACTGCCCTTAAAACCTAATTATGATGGTAAGATTAGCTTCATGCAAACACCACATAAAGAAGGCCTTCTTAAGCTATAAATTTGATGGGTAACTGAAATACTTAACCTTTCATCATGCCCTTACCTTCACTGCCTCCATATTCACCTCTTCTGTTCAATTTCTTGACAGCTCTCCCACTATCGACCACACATACTGCACCCTCTTTATCTCCATCTTCTACAGATCCTCGCTAACGCCATACCCTACTTCCAATTCCTTCGTCTTCGACAGCTCTGCAGTTAGGATCATGATTTTGAGACCCAGTCCCAACACATGGCTTCTCGCTTCATCCAGCGTGACTTCTCCTCCAAGCTTCCATTCCCTGCACCTATATATATATATATAAACGCGGGTTGGCAGAAAAGTTCATAGGCTAAACAAGGTAATTTCATGGAATGATCAAATGAGGTTTATTTTTCAACATAGTCCCTGAAAAGAAACAATGCAGTTATTAATAAGAAGTGTTGAAATGAAAGCATGCAAGCTTTCACAGCTCTAGCATCACTTCTTCATGTCAATCTATGAACTTTTCAGCCCACCTTTTGTTAGGAGAGTGACTTGGTAGTGGAATTGTAGGGTAGATTAAACAATTAAAGCCAAGAGATAGACATGGAAGGAATGGCAAAATGGCAGTAGCAGAAAACTTTACCAAGTGGCCAGGAGAGAGGAGAGGTGACAAATATACTTTGCAAGGAGGGGAACAGAAGGTAAGAATTTATGCATGTTATGTGGCATGATGACCAAAGACACGAGGTGTCCAGGGTTACAGGGCAGTGTATCAGGACAAATAGTGATGTTATGGGAGAGAAGTGTATTCATGACAATGGTGCACTTGCCCTCACTGAAACTGAAAAGAAGGCAGCATGGAAGTGTCATTATGAGAGACTGATGAATGTGGAGAATGTGTGGAAGGAAGATAACCTACCCCAGGTGGACCCTACGGAGGAACCTGTGGAACAAGTCAGCAGCAGTGTAATAAATAAGGCAATTAGGGTCATGAAAATAAACAAAGCAGTGGGGCCATTGGGAATAGTTGCTGAGATGCTGAAGGAATCTGGAATGGTAGGACACACCATAACTATCTATATTGTTAACCAAGTAATACAGAATGGCACCATACCCAATGACAGGTGTAGCAGCCTCATCATTAACAAGAGCAATGGTGATGTGCTAGACAGAGGGAACTATCGTGGCATCAAACTGATGGAAGCGGTCATGAAAGTTACAGAAAGAGTCATTGTACAACTGATTAAGGATCAAATTAACCTAGATGAGTTGTAGTTAGGATTTGTGCCAGAAAAACGTACCATGGATGCCCTTCTTCTTGTGAGGCATCTGCAGAAGTATCTAGCTAAACGCAAACCCCTCTACTTAGCATTTGTCAACCTAAAGAAAGCTGTTGACAGGGCACCCTGTTCTGTAATCTGGTGGGCTCTTAGAAAACTTGGAATAGACAAGTGGTTAGTGAGGGTGGTACAAGCCATGTACAGAGAAGCTGTCAGTAAGGTTAAAGTTAATAATGACTATAGCGAGGAGTTTAGTGTGCAAGCTGGAGTCCACCAAGGCTCCGTTCTTAGTCCTCTCCTATTTATTATCGCCCCCCCCCCCCCCGACTATAACAGAAGAGTTTAAAACAGGATGTCCATGGGAACTCCTGTATGCTGATGATTTAGTTCTCATACATGACAGAACTAGAAAAAAAAAACAACCTGGAATCAAAAGGTCTTGAAGTCAACTTGGCAAAGACCAATGTTCTAGTAAGTAGTAAGGAAAACAAGGCCCTGATCCCTTCTGAGAAATGGCCTTGCACAGTGTATAGGAAAGGGGTGGGTAGAAATTCCAATCTCTGTCCAAAATTCAAGCTATGAGTACACAAGAGATGGAACGGGATCTCTGGTAGGTTAGCTAAGAACATAGGTTTTACTTGTGGTCACTGCACAGGAGCAGTAAGTAACAAACATTCACAAGAAACAAGTGCTATGAAATGATTGGAAGGTTCTGTAAAAGCAGTCAACAGCTTCTGTTACCTGGCTGACCAAATTAGCAGTGGAGGTGGGTGTGCCAAAAGTACAGTAGCCAGAGTGAGAATGAGATAGAAAAAGTTCAGGGAGCTACTACTGCTGCTAGCTACAAAATAATTGCCCCTCAAAATGAAGGGCAGATTGTATGATGCATATATATGAACAGCAATGTTACATGGAAGTGAGACCTGGCTACTGTGTGCAGAGGACCTGTGAAGATTGGAAAGAAATGAAGCTGGTATGCTTCGATGGATGTTAATAGTAATATACATGAAAAGCATAAATGAACTGAGTGAGAAACTGCACATAAGAGAGATCAGATGCAGTGTGCAGAAGAGGAGATTGTGTTCGTATGGTCATGTGATGCATATGCAGGATGACAGCTGTATAAAAAGGTACAGGGTGCTCAAAATTGATGGAAGCTATGGAGTAGGAAGACCCAGGAAGACTTGGGATGAGGTGATATAAGTGGACCTTGCACAATTTCACCTTTCAAAGGCAATGAATGACACATGATCGAAATCTCTGGCTTTATGCAATGATAGAGAAGATGTGCCTTCTCATGTGCACAGGTTGAAGCATACAGTGGTCATGTAGGTGTCACGACAAAAACGCACTCAGTCCACACTGTGAAGTGGTCGTGTAGGTATCATGACAATAAGCACCCAGTACACACTGTAAATGTGGTTGGCGTTAGGAAGGGCATCTAACTGTAGAATCCAAGCCCAAATCAGTTCTGTATGAGCAAGACACGGTCACCTGATCTGGCTTGTCTCACAATGGGACACCTCGTCTAACCCATGCTAGCATGGAAAAATGGACGTTAAACGGTGATGATGATGATGACGCACACACGCACACACGCACACGCACACACGCACACACACACACACACACACACACACACATATATATATATATATACATGTGTGTGTATATATGTGCTCATGCATGGATTTGATCAAGCATACATGTGTGTACTTGTGTGTGTACCTTTCTACCATTAACCATTACTAAATTTAATTTATTACTCTCGAAAACGATCACAGCAAAACCATTTATCAAATTTCACCTCATCACTTCCAGTTTAGCTTCACGAACATTGTCTCCTACCCTCCCTTAATCACCTTACACAAAAATTCTTTAACTTTACAATTCTTTGTATTTATTACACCACAGATCTTTACTCATTCAGAATACTTACCTCGTTAACGTTACTATCATAATTTCTGTCCTACCACTCTTTACATCTTCCTCTATCTTCTTTGTCTAAACCCATCAATCATTTGAATCCCAGAACGTTTTTCCAACCCTTCCCCTGGCATCTCAGCTTATAAGAACTCCCGCTAGTTATTTATCATATAGCTTTCTACATTCTGTTTATACACTTTGTTTTAAATTATAATCTTGTTTATGCAATTTATTTATCTCGTCATGTCCATTTTTATGTATATATTTATATCTACTTTTAAATCAACTCTGATTCTAAATCATTAATTTTGTCAGCCTCTCGAGTGAAAATTTCCAGCTATAAATAGAACTCAACTGGAGAATTTCACCATCTACCTTATGAATTGGAATAAAGAATTACGAACAATTTTGATCAGAAGTAATCTGCATTATTACAAAAAGGGAACTCAGGAAAATACCTTGTTGCAAAATCATGTTTTGTTACGGTTTTACAAAACTGTTGCCATACGTTCATATCAAATACGTTTGGTCACTTCCAGTAAGTGACTATAAAAGACGAGGCTCAGAAAAATTCTGCTTTTTAATCTCCAGCTCTTTCTCTCACATATCTTTGCATTGATAGCAATCCGGTCTTTCGGATGGCTGCGAAGCCATCACTGGTCAGTAATATAACATCTGCGACAACACACCGGACTCTTTATTCTCTCTAACTCTTTCACACCTCGACATTCTCACCTTCGATCTGTCTCTCTTTAAAAGTTTTGCACGATCAGGTCACATGCCTTCTTGAATTAGGAAAGGACTCTTTGGTCGGTTGCTTTAAGCCCCAGTTTAATGAAAATCCAGAACTAAATGAGGGTGAGTTCCGAAATGAAATAAATATCAGGATTGAGTGATCGAAGTTTCATTTCGACATTTTATTCGTAATCACGCGTAACACGTGTTTCGTGAATGCATTATAGTTACCGTATTTACCGGCGCCGAAGACGCTTCGTCCTCGAGGACGCACCTTAATTTTGACAACCAAAAATTTGAAGAAAAAAAATAGTAAACAACCTTCGGCCTCCAGGATGCATGGTAGATTTTTGAGACTTATTTTAGGAAAAAAAGTAACGTCTTCGACGCCGGAAAATACGGAATTTCTCCTCCACTGTTTTTGATACATCTTAAAATTCTTTTTCCAATTTCAGCTTTCTCTCTTCAATTTTTTAACATCTCACGGCTCTATTTTTGCTCTTTGCACTTTTACCGAATTTACTGTTGTAAATGTTTACACACACACAACATCCATCTCAACATTTCTTCGTTTGGTACATCTCAAAATTCCTGTTCCAGTTTTCAACCTCCTCTCTTCAACGTTTTAGGGTCTCACTGTTCTATCTTTGCAGTTTTGCAGTTATTTTACTGGTTTATGTATTTAAACACACACAACATTCAGACTTAAATTCAAATTTAAATCTAAATTATTTTAAGGTCATACGCCGAGTGACCAGGAGACCCGCATGGTTAAAGGATTTCGTCACATCCTATCAGCCTTCCTCCTCCGTCCCCCAACATCCCCGTCTCATTCCAAGAGACCTAACTCGTATCCCCCTATCTCTCCCCTCGCACCCCATCGTCGGATTCTGTCGGAATTAGTTCTAGTCATCCTCTCACCCACCCGACCACTCCCGTGACAATTAGCCTGTCTCCAACGTCACCTTCGCCCCAACTGAGTCCCGCTGTCAGAGTCAATGCTGACCACCCGGTTCCCCCTTCTATCTCTATCGTTAACCTACCCCCGACTGTCATCCTGCCATCTGAATCCCATTCTAAAGTCGACTCCTCAGATGTTGCCAATTCACCACCAAACTGCGCTCTCCTTTCCCGTACCAGTCGATATCTAAAGACCCTCGAATCTCACTCCTGTCGCCTAAACTACCACAGGAGCTGCGTTGGCATTACTAAGGTTCAAATTGAAAGTTTTTCAAACTGGACGTGTAACCAATGCCACTTCAGTTCGGATTCTCTTTGCAGGTCTAAACCTAACTCTGATGCTCAGATTTCTGTTGAAGACTTTGCCGATGTCCTTCGGGATTTGTTTAAGTTGAAACTCGTCAACAGGATCCTAAAGGGAGCTCGGTCCAGATTCGCCCGTGCTCTCTCCAAGCTGCTGAAGAATGTCTGCCTATCAAACGACATCTTAAATTGGCAGAAACTATTCTTGTTCCCCTTAGTCTCTCTCCACGTGTCCAACGTGAAATCCGGATCTCTCACATCTTACCTAAAACGACAGATTGAGTTGTTTGATTCAACCCAATTACTTCTCATCTCAGGCCGGCGATCAACTCATTTCCAATCAATGATCGATCGCCGAACTTGAAGAAGGCTGTTAATGCTAAATTCAATGAATTTGACATTTAAGGGGCTGTTTGCCTCCTCTCCTCCCTGTCATCCCTCGCCCAGTGCACTGCAGAGTCACTCAACCACTTACACTGGCCCGATCCACCAGGTCATTTGCAACCTGGCTGCACCCCAGATATCGTCAGGAAGGCGATAATATCCTTTCCAGTGGGTTCTGGTGTAGGGATTGATGGTCTTCGACCTCAGCACCTCAAGGATGGTGTCCCCTTGTCGGTCGGAGATGGCGACCTTGAGCTCTTAGAGGACCTCACCCATTTCATCAAACTATTCTCGTCCGAGAATGTCCTCACTTATATCCCCCTCCTGTTCTTTGGAGCTAAACTGTTTGGTCTCCCAAAGCACAACGGTGACCTCCTCCCCATAGCAGTTGGGTGCACTCTACGACGGCTCACTGCAAAGGTATGTCTGTCTTCGATTTCAGACAACATGTCCGCCGAATTTTCTCCTATTCAGCTAGGGGTGGGTACCAAACTGGGTTGTGAGGCTGCCGCTCACGCCACCAGAGCATTTACCAACCTGCCTTCCGAAACCCCCAAGGTCATTCTCAAGTTGGATCTCAGGAATGCTTTTAATTCCATCAGTTGGGATGTCATCCTCCGTTCAGTAAAGGAGGGGGCCCGCAGCTTTATCACTTTTCTTGGCAAGCCGACCGGGAGCCCTCCTACCTCACCTTCGGTAATCATCTCCTTCTATCGGCTACAGGGATCCAAAAGGGGGGAAGCCGCTCGGACCTGCACTTTTCGCTCTGAGTATTGAATGTCTGGTATCTAGATGATGCTTGATTGGGGGGTCCTCCAGACAAGGTCCTTGAAACTGCGAAGACGATGATTGAGGAGCTGGGCCGTAGGGGCCTTCACGCCAACATTTCCAAATGCAAGCTCTGGCTCCACAACCACCCAGCTTCACATCAAGAGACTGGACCTGTTCACAGAGTCTTTCACTTCCATCGCGGTTACACCCCCATCGGCACGGTGCTCCCTTGGGGCCCAAATTACTGACCAAACCTTCGAGTCCATCTTTCAATCTAAGTTGGCTAACCACAAGCAACTTAAAAAAAAACCCAAAGTCATTGAGCCTCACCAAGGTTTTTTCATTCTCTGGAATTATCTGTTAATCCCTAAGTTGTTGTATTTCCTTAGAGTTAGTCCCTCTTACAGATTCTCGTCGTCTCTCCAACGCTTCGACGATCTAATATTCAGTGAGCTCGAAGGTTTGGTCAATGTCCGTCTCTCTCTAGAGTCCCAACAACGGTTTGGAGGTTTTGGTCTGCATAAATGCTTATCTTTGTCTCTACCTTGCTTTCTTTCTTCCATCCATGCTTGCTCCTCTTTAGTAGACTAGTTTCACTAGGGAGATGGCTGAAGCTTTACTACAGTGGAGACAGATGGGTTTATCATTCCCAGTTACTGATGAGGATAGACGGAAGCAGAGAGTATGGGGCAATCTGCGTTTGATCTTTCCGATAAATTTTGAAGGTGCCGCTTACTTTCTGCTAGCGTAAAGCTCTCGTGGGACTAGATTGATGCCCTGCCTGTGGCCAACATTGGTGGCCTTCTCAGACAGGACGAACTCCGCATCTCCATTTCACTTTGTGTGGGAGCCGACGCCTGTGGGAGTCTGAGATGCCGCTGTAGTAGGTCCCTCGACTACACAGGTTTACATGGTTTGTCCTGTCGCCTGAATGCTGGTCGTTTTGCCCGGCTCACCGAGCTAAACCTGATCATCAAACGGACCCTGGCTCGGGAAAATATCCCCACAGTTCTGGAGCCGGCTGGTTTATCCAGAAGTGATGGGAAGAGACCAGGCGGTTTTACCCTTTGTCACTGGGTGAGAGGTTGGTGTCTCATCTGGGACGTCTCAGTCAGTGACTCTTTTGCCCCCTTCCACATCATGGATGTCGCGGTAAATATTGGGGTCACTGCTTCCGCCACCGAACGGAATAAAATTAGGAAATACCAGGACTTATCAAATAATTATTTTTTCCAGCCTGTGACATTCGAGACGTTTGGTGGAGTTGGGCCGCTGACGGCGAAGTTCTTGTCTTCACTGGTGGCTCACCTTACTGAGGTGTTAAGTGATGCCCGTGAGGGTGCCTGGTTATTTCAGCGCCTTAGCATCGCCGTCACCCGCGGTAATGTTGCGAGTGCGTTGGCTTGCCTGAAAGTGTACATTTAACCCCTAAGGTATGAGTGAGGTGCGGCCGATTATCACACTTGGTGGTGAATTGCCCCGTCACTTTTCTTCCTTCTTTTTTTTCTTTCCTTTATTATTTTTGTTCATGAATTTATATTATTGCGTTATTATACACGGTTTAGACATATTTGTTCTTCTGAACGAACTGCGAGCAATTTATAATGTTATTTATACATTTGTAATGTTATTTATGTATATGTTTAAAACATATTTGCAACTATAACATTTATATAACATCGACAGGTAGATACCAATGTACAAATAAATTTCTGAAATTATTTAATTAAACATATTTCCATTGCACGGGGATACTCGCGTTTTCTATTAACTCTCTCTATATATAGTAATAAAATATTAACGATAACAAAATACTCATAAATTGAAGTTTCTGAAGGGTTATTATTTCTTCACGTGCATTTGCTGTAATCTCTGGCAAAAATAAAATATTAATATGCAGTCTAGTTTTCCTCGTTGGTCATTATTTATCTCGATACAAATGTATTGGGGAAATCGCTAAACCAGCATCGATCACATGAACCATATATTGACAACACAACCGACACTATTTCAACCCAATACCATTCTACTAAAACCTAAAGTCGACAAATAACTTTAATTTAATTTTATTCAAATAGGTAATGATGTAATGAATGACCAGAATTTCCCCTAAACAAGGAAATTAATGATTTTCTATTAAATTAATCGTGATTTAACAGGCAGGTGATAAACAGGTGGTGAATTGCTGGAGGTACAGCTCCCCCTCCCCCCCACACACACAAAAAAGAAATTGTTGTCGAAAAAATTGGTTTTGACAGAAAAGTTTTAAATTTTCAAAAAATATTATATACTTAGGTCGTTTATTTTAATTACAGAAAACATAATAAAATATGTACAATACAATAATTAATAAAGAATTTGCATCACCAGTCTGGAACCCCTATCTTGCTCAGAACATTGACCGCTTGGAAACTGTTCAGAGACGTGCAACCAATCACATACCCACCATCAGGCATCTACTATACTCTGAACGCCTTGCTTCCCTGGGCATGGATACATTAAAGCTCCGACGTCTGGCAATTGACTTGGTAAACACCCACAAAATTATTAACCATCTTGCCAACAACAACCCTGAGCACCTTTTTGATTTCCATGTGTCTAACACACGTGGGCATGCCCACAAAGTAAGAAAACAGCACAGCTCGCATGAGTTTCGGAAAGATTTTTTCACGCTCAGAGTTACTGAAGCATGGAACAAACTACCTGCAACAGTTATTAGCTGTCGAGACACTGCATCCTTTAAAACCTCCATGCTTCCTGAGATACACCAACACTATACCTGATATCCCCGCCATACACACGCACATATGTATATCATGACTCATACACTGTTCATTTTCCTGATATTTGTACATTATTATATGTACTATACATGCACCTTTGATGAGTTGTAGTGTACCTGAGCACTGTACACAAGAATTTCATTATTATTATTATTATTATTATTATAATAATGCTTTCTTTATTAACCACAAGAGTTTACATAAAGTAAACATTAAGGACAGTACAGGACAATACAGGACGGTACAAATGGGCATTTCTGCGTGTAAAAAAAAACAGAGGATGTAATAAAAAATAACAATGAAAAATTCCCCAATAGGGGGGAGACTTCCGAGGGACTTTCGTGGAGAAAGCCCATTAAAAGCCCACAGAGACCCTGACCACCAGGGCAAGTGCCCTCTCCCAGTTTTCCACCTTTAATTTACAGACACATACTCAGAGTAGGCCCATTCACTCAGGCCATACTTGCTTCTCTCACCCATCTTTCAACAAAATGCTGGGAAGAGAGCACTTCCCTCTCTACCCTGATTTTCCTTTTCAAATGAAATTTGAAAAAGTTAATCAGGGCATCACCGAAGAGGTAAGTGCTCGTCTTCAGCCCTTTCAAACGTGTCCACCATACTATCTCTTTCGCCATGGCCACCAGACAGATAAAAACTGCCTGCCCTTCCCGGCTAAAGGAGGAGGGCGGGGCAATCCTCACGATGGACTCAGCTGATAGCCGGATCCGTCCCACACGTGACAGCAGGTGTTCGACATAAACCCACAAGTCAGCAATGCTCGGACACTGGACGAGTGCGTGCAGGACGGTTTCGTCACCCTGCGCGCATCTCGGACATGCCCGGCTGACGGCACCTCCATGCCTGTAGAGTTTATCCCGAACTGGCAAAGCTCCTCGGTAGCACTGCAAGGCCAGGGATTTCTGGAAATTGTCCATAGGCCCCGGCCCGAAAGTCCTTCCGAAGAGATTGGCTAGTTGATTTTCGTCGACGCCTAGAGTTTCTCCAAGTACGTCATCGTTCTTCCCCTCCACTAATCCTCTATAGAACGCCAAGGTGGAGTTTCCACCGATCACATTGCCCGATTGGTCGAGGGCTGTGAGCGCCTGAAGACATTCCAGTCTCCAAGCGCTCCCTCTCGGTCTTCGCTTGACCCAGGACTGCAGCTCCGTCAAGGAGACGAGCTGGGGAAAGACGCGTCTAGCAAACGGCGACCACACCTGATCACCGTCGAGGAAGAGGTGGATATGTCGTAGCTTGAGCGCGTGTCTGAATAATAATGATTGACGTTGCATAAACATTTTTGTCGGAAATTTATGAACGTCTGCACTCCCCCAAATGATACAAGCAATACACTTATGGTGATAGATATCGGCCTTAGTCCTCATTAGTTTTCTCAAATCTGCTTGATCAGTGTACACATTTTTATGAATAGTAAAGGAATTATGAACAATTTCTTTATCGTACTAAAGGGGAAATTTCAAATTCTTGAATAGTGTTTAGTGCACGGCGTTCCAGACTTGCCAACCTCTAAAAACCCAAACGAGGAGTACCATGAAAACAAGTGCCCTAAAACAGGGAGAAATGAGGCAAACTAGGGAGATTTTACATAATGAAAGCTATACTCATTTTTACACGAGAAAACATCTCTTACCCACCCGAAAGTGAGTGGGAGATCTCCCCGTCGGACGGGGAGAGTTGACAGGTCTGTCGTTCAGTACAACATCAGACTGGCTGATTATTTGGTTAGTTGTTTAGTTACAGGATACCTCTGATTGAACAGACAGTTGATGGAAATGCTTCCCCGCTATTACCATACCATCTATTTAGAAAAATCTAGGTCTACGTTATCCAATATGCCTATTTGTTATTTAATGACAGTAAAGTGTAATTTGAGGAACATTTGTTTTCTATTTCTAGCAGATAGAAAATGCACATAGAGTCTCTTCTGTTTGGTCAAAGAGAAGCAGGAAATATTCGTAAGGCTCAAGATTGAAATAAGAAAACTAACTTTTCAGTTGTTCAGTGCGTTTTATTCACTGTTGAACCACGTGAATAAATTATTGGTGTAACCACCACCTTTTGTGAAGAACCTATTCGTCATGCTTTTATTATTGGCCGGCATTCCTATTCTGCTTCACAAAGGTTGTTAAAAAACAACATTTAATGAAGAAGTCAATAAAACTTTACTCTCTTCTCTCTCCCCCTCCCTCCCTCTCTCCTCTCACACTATATCTCTTTTCTATTTGTTCTGTCTTCTCTTTATTCTTTTTCTTTCAACTAAAATATTTCTTTAAAAAGTGGGCATGTTTGAACCCATTATGTTACTGACGTTTTTAAATGCCGTTTCTTTAAAATAAGGGGAATTCTAAAGATGAATATTCAATTGCAGTTGAGAAGAATAATCCAAAAATCTATGGAAACACATTTGTATTTTGGAGGGAACGGCACATGGAATAAAAGACATATAACATTAGCTAAATTAATAATTTTAAAATACAATCCAAACGTGTCGTTCAGTGAAAGGCAAGTTTCCTCTAGTTAACAATTTAATAAATTTTGTAAACCTTCGCCTAAACATGTTATTGATTATAATAAACAGGTCACACTTTTTCTCATGTCAATGGAGAAGCAGTAAAGGTCACTGATTCGTACCATAGCATCAGCTTTGTTTCGGGTGAATGGGCAAAATATTTAAATCTTATATCATTGTGCAAAGGGAAAAAGTGAAAGAAATGAAAGTGGATTCGGTATTCATTAACACATATACAGGCGGCATTGTTTAATTCATCTTCAAGTTGTATATTAAGTGTTGTTGTTATAGGAATTGAAACACAGTTTCAAAGTAGTATATCTCCAGCAAAAAATACATTAGGTGATCGGTACAATTTCATAAGAGATATATATGACGGCTCCTGCAAATTCATCCACAACAATTCGATAAATTGAATGATGTAGTCCAGGGGTGTGCAACATATAACATTGGCGGGCCACTTGAACATTGGAACAACTATTAGGGCCATTAGTATATTAAGCACTATTCCAAAGATTCACCACAACTTCTTTCCATAACATGGAACTGGGAAATTATAACACACATAACCCTATCAGTGAAGCCTATCAGAAAATTGTATTATGGTTACGAAAAAAATTCTAAATAAGCCTACAAGGTAAAAATTAAAAACGGTCATCGCGGGCCAGTCTGACTGGTCTGGTGGGCTGGATTGTGGCCCGCGGGCCGCCTGTTGCACGCCCCTGCTGTAGAATTTTCTATTATCATGAACATTGATAAATTGAAATATATGTAACAGAAATATTATATATTTCCTTGTAAAAATAAATGTAAGATTTTATTTTAAATATCTTCTTCGTGAGTCATCCCTCCATCATAAGTAAAACATTGCCTTTTTCTAATTGATAGAATATATGCGACTCAGCACTCCTGCATACTCATAGAGTTCTCCACTAACTGGAGCTGTTGTGCCAGTCCAATGTCGAATACAATACATGAAAATTCCAACTGTATCTTCCTTGCTTTTACTGATGTAAATTTGTGTAATATGTGGTCAAAGTTAGTTTTTACAGCTTGTTCTTTTTTACACTCAGAAGAGCAAGATCACCGAGTCTGACTTGATCCATCATCTGCGAAGCCACTAGTGTTTACAATGCCGAGGTCTCATAGTAAGCAGTAGTTCATGCGGTGACCATCAATTTAATTAGATGACTTTAAATATAAGTAGATTGTACGCATTGTTTCTTTTTATGTTATATAAAAATATGAAGTTTCATAGTTTTGCACAAAGTATATCTTAGTAATTGTTATTAAATTGTGATTCCATTTCCACAATGATCTTATCCAGACTGAAATAATAGGTAGATAAGCAATGAAATTCTTTGGCAGTTTTATCTACTTGTTCTTCCGTCGCTGACTCAGTAACCAGCGCTTACATTCAACGAGTTACCTTTTTTCTCTGTGGAAATCTTGCTTCCTTAAACGAGAATCGCGCACCTTTAGAGACGTAACTAGAGAAAATAACAGCTATAGCAGTGAAATTGCGCCCCTGTCCAAACATCTGACACTTATCTTTCAGATAACCATAAAATCAGCTCAGAAATACCAATGGCGTTCGTTAAGTTTTTAATTGAAAACAATACATGACAATTCCAACTGTATCTTCCTTGCTTTTACTGATGTAAATCTGTCTTATATGTGGTCAAAGTTAGCTTTTTCAACTTGTTCTTTTTCTACACTAAAGAGAGCAAGATCACCAAGTTTGACTTGATCCACATAAGCTCTCAAATAGGATAGGATATGATAAGTTTCAACTTACTGACTGATTTCTCGCAGCGGACAATGGAAACTGCATTATTTAAAATAGCAATGCGAGGCTCTTGTGGTTTTGATATTTTGACGTTGACACGATTCGACCATAACATTCAACAATCCCAACTTTCTTCATATAGCTGTTGTCCATCACACATCTGAAGATGCTTCTTCTTTCGCTCTCCAGCGATAGCTTATCTGACTTTAATAGAAAGTACTCCTAGTCCAAGTGGCGCCCGTGACACGTGCCATGCTTGTCATACCATAGTTACGCCTCTTAGATGATTTATTTGATAGTTTCACCTAACTTTTCATCGAATCTCCAAACACTTAGAAACAACATTACTTCTACAGTTAGTAATAATTTACTTAGCCGCTGAAGCTGTTTTAGTTGTTACTAGCAGCAGGACCCAGCGTTGCACGGGGTAGGAAACGTGAAATAGCAACACGCGTATGCAAAGATTGTGGAATGTAGCTGTGTTCTTTTTGAATTCCCTTATTCTCAGGCAATGATTGAGGAGCGACGTAGTCAATTGCGTGAAAACCAAGTAGGGATGTATGTTTAAGTAGGGATATTGAGGTGACGAAATCAGCGTGGCAACGCAGCTGCAGCAGAAGGGGGTCATAGTGCAATTAGCACAAACGCTGGGAGGCACTGGTTGCACTGCGTTTACACAGCAACAAGGGTGCGACAAAAGGGGTCACCGCGGAATTAGCACAACCGCTGTTCAGCGTACTTGCGCAGGGCGTTCATACTGCGGTGTAGGTGCAACAAAAGGGATCTTAGTAGAAGTAGCACAGACGTGAGTATTACGTTGTCAATAACATGGCAACGTACACAGGGCCCGGATTTGCGCGTGATGAAAGCACGAAGCGTCAACAGGGCGCCGACAAAAATTTTAAGGTCCTCCTCATTTCCTCAATCCCTCGAAAATGTAACTGCTTAAAAGTAAGTAAGTGTTGTGCCCTCTGTTAAATAAACCAAATGTTTAACGAAATATTATACGCTATTTACGATGTTTAAGTAGCGTTTAGATTGAAAATGAAAATGGCATGTAATGCCCAATGTTAATTCGTAAATTTCCTAGAAACCATTAATGGAATCGGAATGCGAGGGGACTAACTAATGTGTGCTGCAAATTTCGAGGAAATCGGCTGGATTATCTTTAAGTTACGCCTCAAAAAAGCCGTAGGGCAGAAAAAGTTAATTTTTTTTAGCCCATTGCACTTCAAGAAATATAAATAACGCATGTGTAAAGTTTGAAAAAGATCGGTCGGGTACTTCTCAAGTTTTAGGGATTTACACAGACAGACATCCTCTGTTTTATATATATAGAGATAACATCTACAGTCTTTCCTTGGACGTATTCGGTGTGGCTGTTTGTGTTTGACAGTAATATTTTGAGTACAACCAATCCAATAAAAAAGTTAAAATCGCACATGGAATACGATAATGCCCGGCTCTCCGTATATGTTTTGAGGTCCTGATCAACATCTTTACGACATGAGATAATTATTTTACTACAGCTTTTACTCCTTCATATTTACAAGACCACCTTGTTACACTTGGGACTATAAGTGTCCATAAGAAACTTGTAGAGGTTCTGGATAGTTCCTAAGGCATTGTGGAGTGGTTCTGTGCCTGTCATTGTATCTTGGATAGTAAGATTTAGTGGGTACTATTAACAATGGAACATGATAGCAAGTAGGAAAACACTGTTTTATTCTTGGCGATAAGCCTGAATGAAAACTGTTCACATTTTATATTAACTCATAGAGAATACTACCTTTAGTACAATGGGTTACATGAAATACAATGACTCCACGATTTCTCTTTTCGTGATGAACCTGAAGTATATTGTTTCTACTTTTGGCACAAGGCCAGCAATTATCCAGTACATTACTGGTACTTTATTTTATCGACCCCATAAGGATGAAATGCAAAGTTAACCTCGACAGGATTTGAACTCAGACCGTAAAGGGACGTAACTATGCTAGAAAGCATGGCGCCCAACCCAATACTGCCTTGCTACTTACTATTAACCCCACTGGCGTCCGGCATTACATCCACTATAAATATAATATATAACCTGAACAGAATTTCACATAATTTATTGAGCTTCATAAACCAATCTCGGCTAGTGTATGAAGAATTTCGTTTTGGACAATAGATATTTTGGGCAGCGTGTGTGAATCTAACTTATTTTTCACTCTTTCTCTTTGTTAAGTAATATCCTTGGACGGAAGATGTAGAAGTTCCAAAACGTTTCCGTGGTTAATGTTTAAACTACTGCAGTTCTCGACGTGACATTGCTGAACTGTTTTATTGTACAACGTACAATAGCGTTTCAACAATAATTTTAAATAAAGTAGTCTCGGTTCAACGCTACTTGCTGATAATGTACAGTATTTTGTTTGTCTAGCACTAACATTTTGGCATTGTGCTTGTTCAATAGTCTGTCCACATGAGTTGACGATGACGCGCACTTTTCGCATGCTTTCTAAGCTAATTTGTATTTTGCTAGTTTTCAAAAGTAAAAGTATTGCTAGGCATTGACACTTAACAAGAGTAACACTAAGTACGTCGTTTGTCAATGTCATGACTAAGCAAAGGATAAAGTTTAAGCCATTCACTATAAAAATCTCTTAAACTAAACTCCTTACCAAATTTCTTTGGTTTATTATATGGTATTAACATTGATTAGTTTGTTCCAGTTTCAGTGCAGTTGTCCTGCAAAGAGTCACATACACTTCATCGCCATATTCGTCACTTAAATATTTTCAGTTTTTAGGAAGAACCAATCGCCTAAGTTCACAACGGCATCCGGTGCGAAGAGGAAGCGGCTGGACAAACCCCAATATTTGTCTTCTTTTCCTCTACATTGCGGGCCGCAGTACCTGGATTTGTGGTCGAAGCGACTAAGTTTGAGGTGGAGAACGTGTCGCAACATGTGGCGTTCAAGATGAGGAATCTACCTCCTTCGAGTGGGAAGAGAGTAATTCCCTCGGGGCGCTTGTCGTCTCCGCGGTCGAGACCTACTGGATCCAATTGTGATGGGAAGCCAGCTGCATCCGGACTTCTTCTCCGTATGTCGTTGAGAACGGCATGTTGGGGGAACCGGTCTTAGCTCTGGCGGCAAGACATGGGTGCAGGTCGAACTTGACTACGACCTCACCGAAACTGCATTTATGTCGTTGAAATGTACGGGTATTCTAGCAATAGTCGTGAGTGGTTGGTGAGTATTGGTAGTGTTAGCTGGACGCGTGTGTGGGGTCAACTGCTCCTGCGCGTAGCGGTCAGTGAGTGTGTGTGTGTTCATGTGCAATTACGGAGGGGTGTTAGTGTATCCATTAGCAGGTATATCAGTGGGTGTGCTGGTGAAAGTGTTCATGTGTTGTACATACACACATATATAATTAAAAAACGAAGCTTATTGAATAGAATGGACACAGCTTCTATCGTTTCCTCAATAATTTAATTAAGTCGGTATTATTAAAATTAGAACCCAACCGATTAGAGTGTATATACACATTAATCAATGAGGAAGACGACTTTGTGTGGGGAGGAAAATTGAGATTCTTGTGTGGGTAAGAATATGCAGGTGTGTGTGGTGGAGAAGTTATTGTTACTTGGTGAATTGTAATAGGTGGAAGAGGTGCGAGTATTTGGGCCGTATTGTTCGTGATGGTGGGATTAGTGAGTATTAGCAGTGTTAGCTGGCTGTATGGTCAGCTGTGCGTGCATAGATGGTCGGTGTGAGTATGTTTGTGCGTAAGCACGAATGTTCATGTGCAGTCACAGAGGTATATACATATATATATATAGTAATAATAATAAATTTGAAGACTAAAATCCAAAGAGGGCTCGATAAGGATAAATATATATCAAATATATAAGAACCGTAGAGCAAATATTTATTAAAATAACAGATTAAAGTTTAAGCAAAGAATCGCTGCTTTCACCCTTAACGGGATCTTCTGAAACTAACAAAGTCAATCTGTAAACGCAGAAGTGGATATTTCAAAAAACGTTGCAACCGGAGGAAGACAGGAAGACGATACTTTGGTTCGTGGTAACGTTCGCTGGCAAAGAACGGGAAAAAACGAATATAATACGTCATTAATAGGAGCGGTGAAAAACAATTACGCGCAAAGACAGAACCACGTTTATGGTATAAAAGAGGTCGTAGACTAATGTTCTCTTAGGTGGTTCATAGAGACGTTCTCTGGCAATGAACGAAAAAAAAACGAAGATAATACGTCATATGTGGAGCGTGGAGAACAAAACGCAAAGACAAAACCACGTAAATGGTATAGCAGAAGTCGTAGACTAAAATTCTAACTAGGAGACCGAATGAATCTCCGCTTCAGAGTTAAGAATAAAGTAAATAAATACAATACAGAGGTAATAGAAATTAAATAAATGCATACACGCATACAAATACGTACATACACAAGCATACGCGAAAACACTTGCCATAGGTATACAAAACCACGCACATATAAATATGTGTATGTGTGTGTGCGTGTATACAAATAAATAAATAATTAAATAAACGTATATAAATAAATAAATACGTATATAACAAGCGCACACCCATACCTACATGTAAATACACAAATGTTCGGAGACGTACGCCAACCAAAACATGAAGTACACATATACACACACCCTACATACGTACGAACCTGCATACTCACTCAGACGCAAAACCCCCGTATACACATAACCAAACCATATGTACCAGAATATATAAAATTATACGCCATAACATATACAATCAAATATACGTACGAGAAAGTATACGTACCTTAACAAAACATACAGGTAATATATACTTACCTATGCAAATAAGTAATGGTATAAACAAAACATATACTTAGCTACCTATATATATATATATATATATATATATACTAACTCCTCCCCTCGTTCTCTCTCGGAGTTCCTCCCCCTTGATGAAGGGCTTATGTCGTACCCACTTATGTCGTACCCACATCCCCCACTCTCACTAAGCGTGGACCTAATACCATTTGTAACTTGTACTCCTGCGTTGTTGTTGTTTTTCACTTTCCTATATATATTATAGATGGATACCCGATGTATGTCGGGATGTAACCACAGTTAAAAAAAAGTTACTCTAGGCATCTTTATTTTATTGTAGAAACGATTTCTACGGGACTAAAACTGCTTCATTCGTAAGAAATCATCAGGAAAGTTCGGCAATTTTTGACAGCTTGAGTGTTTATAGTTTCCTTGGAATCAGTGTTGGGAGGGGTGATTAGATATATCTATTTATTGTAGTGTAATTCGGTAAAGAAGATGCAAAGCTGGGAAAGCACTTTATCCGTGGGACGAGTTGTGGTATATTTATTATATTAACTATGCTGTCATATAGGTACAACTGTTTGGCTACCTATTTCAGATATTTCTGAGATAGGCCCCAAATCCTCAGACTGTATTGACGCCATTTTGTCATTACAAATAAAAATATATATAAATCTATCTAACTATCTATTTATCTATAATGACGTAGCTAGAGTGTGTGCCGCACGGAGTAGCCCTTCAATTTACTGTCCCCGGGCCCTCATAAGAATACATATTATTCTTAATATATATGTGTGTATATATATATATATTTATATTTATTAAAATAACAGATTAAAGTTTAAGCAAAGAATCGTTGCTTTCACCCTTAACAGGATCTTCTGAAACTAACAAAGTCAATCTGTGAACGCAGAAGTGAATATTTCAAAAAACGTTGCAACCGGAGGAAGACAGGAAGACGATACTTTGGTTCGTTATATATATAACGAAGGAGTTGTGGTAAGGAACCAGATGGACCATAACGCACCAGAGTACTCAATACTTAAGGTTTGTAGAGTGGGTAATAGGAAAAAGTTTGACCCCGACGGCAGAGCTCAAGCCGTTTCGACAGCTATTTCAGAAATAGCCGTCGAAACGGCTTGAGCTCTGCTGTCGGGGTCATACTTTTTCCTATATATATATATATATATATATATATATATATATATATATATATATATAAATATATATAATTTTATATATATATATATATTGATATATATATATATATATATATATATATATATATATATTAGAAAGTGAGGTTTTTTTTACAAAATGAAAAATAACCGAGGTGTCCTACACGAGTGGAAGTATAAAGAAAAAGGGATGAAATCGAAAATGCAACTGAAGTCAGTTGCATTTTCGATTTCATCCCTTTTTCTTTATATATATATATATATATATATATATATATATATATATATATATCGCCGTATTTTGACTAAAGAAATTAAAGAAATTATTTAGTCTGATAGTGGGGTAGTCGTCTTTTTCCATTTCTCCGAGGGTTCTTAACTCCACTATCAGGCTAAATAATTTCTTTAATTTCTTTAGTCAAAATACGGCGATAGTTTGCATTTCTAATAATTTCAAACCCGCTCGCTGTTTCGAAAATATTCTTACTATATATATATATATATATATATATGTAAATATATATATATATATATGTATAAAAATATATACATATATATATATATATATATGTATAAAAAGTTTGAAGAACAGGCAGATAAAATTTACCTAATTTTTTCTTCTTTTTCCGGAGAAATTAACTAAATAAATAATCAATTAAACGGAATTAAGTTTAAAATGTTGGTTTGAAGAAATAGTAGATAAATGTTAACCAATATTCCTCTAATATATATATATATATATATATATATATATATATATATATATATATATATATATATATATATATATATATATATATATATATATTTAAAACTTTTAAAGTTATATGTGTAAATACATATATATATATATATATATATATAAAAAGAGTCAGGACCCCGACGACTGAGCTCCGGCCGTTTCGAAAGCTAGGGGTCCTGACTCTTTTCCTATTACCCACTTTACTATCCTAAGTATCGAGTAATCTGGTACGTTATGGTCCACCTGGTATCTTACCACACCTTCTTTGTTATATATATACTGACCTCTTCCTGTTTCTCTCTTACTGCTTCCCCGCTCTCTCTGTTTCTCTCGCCTTCTTTCGCCCCCTCTGTCAGTTACACTTTCTCTCGACTGACCTCTTCCTCACACTTCCACTCACTCACTCTCTGTTTCTCCCCTTCTCACTTCCTCCCGTTTGGCTTGTGTGGGTCTCTTCTTGCTCACATCTCACACACATCAACACGGTCTGTACATCTCTCGCTCATGAAATCCACCCAGCTTATGCTGACCGGACAACCATGTTGCTTATTTATTTTCCTATCTTCAGTTTGCTTTTATCCTTCTATGTTGTTTACTTGTCCCCCTCGCCTTACGCGAATTCTGGTCCCAATAACTTTTTTTAGTTATTGCTGGGGTATCTGATTTTTAATGCGATGAAATACCAATGATGGTTGGAAAATCACTGACGAAGGACTATTTTTATCATATGTAACCCATGTGCAAACCACGCAGTATTCTTCTTTCTTCTCATGTTTTATATATATATATATATATATATATATATTTCGTTTCTGAATTTGTTTAGCAAGATTCTTTATCTGAAAACGTGTGTTGAAACCGATGTTGTTATGCTTTGGGAGGGTCATGTTGCCAATAATAAACACACGCACCAGTTGTTTCACTCCAATTTATTATAAATTAAATGTATAAATTTAAGAATTTATAAATTTTCGGTTGGTTGGTTGGTTCCATAACCGGACGGTCAAAGTTCTTTCGTCACACATTCTGTGACCTCTTCAGTGACTGGAGATTATTTTCTTTGTTTTCTGCCTCTCCTTTGTTCTGTCCTACGCCATCTTGTTTTTGTGTGTGCTTAGTTTGCGCATGTGTTACACCCGGGTGTCTGTGTGTGTTTTGAATTGTTTATTTATTTGTTTATTTACATGTTACACAAAAACAAGATGGCGTAGGACAGAACAAAGGAGAGGCACAAAACAAAGAAAAGAATCCCCAGTCACTGAAGAGGTCACAGAATGTGTGACGAAAGAACTTTGACAATATATGAACAACCGTCCGGTTATGGAACCAACCAACCAACCGGAAATTTATAAATTCTTAAATTTATAAATTTAATTTATAATAAATTGGAGTGAAATCAACTGGTGCGTGTGTTTCTTATTGGCAACATGATCCTCCCAAAGCATAACAATATATATATATATATATATATATATATAAATAATAGCAAAACACTGCTGGGTTATATCCTCAGTAGTAGAGCAGTCAGTCCATGGCACGAGTTTGGTAGCAGTAGTTCCACAACAGTTAGTACTCCATTTCCGAGGACAATTTGTCTCAAACGGATCATCAGCTCGGTTTAATTTAACTCATTTAAACCGAGCTGATGATCCACTAAGGAGAAACAAATTGTTCTCAGAATTGTGGAACTACTAACTGTTGTGGTATATATATATATATATATATATATATATATATAAATGTAAGTATGTATGTATACGTACATACATATATGTATACAGGCGTACAGTAGCATGTATATATATACATACAGGCACACATACATATATGCACGTATCAGTTTACCGAACATTTATTATAATGCTCGGTTTGTTCGTTTGTAAACAAACAAACAGCCTGAATTACGCCGTACAGTGTTTAGGCAACCACGTCACCTTTTTGTTCAACACTGACACAGAAACGATGTACTAGTTACAAGCTTATTAGCTATCGTCAGCACCGTATACCTTTCTGCCAGATGGTTGAAACTAGTACATCGTTCCTGTGTCAGTGTTGAACAAAAAGGTGACGTGGTTGCCTAAACACTGTACGGCGTAATTCAGGCTGTTTGTTTGTTTACAAACGAACAAACCGAGCATTATAATAAATGTTCGGTAAACTGATACGTGCATATATGTATGTGTGCCTGTATGTATATACATGCTACTGTACGTCTGTATACATATATGTATGTACGTATACATACATACTTACATTTAAGTAAGTGCCGTACTAAGAGTGAGAAATGAAATTTCGTTTCATTCTATTCCATATATATATATATATATATATATATATATATATATATATATATACCACTTTTCTAAAAAAAATAAATCATACACAAAACGCCAGCATCAAGAGTTTTCCATGAGATGTCAACATGAATGGACCTGTTATTTTTATCTAAAGACATTTTCTCCAATTCCAACCCACCCGTCCCTTCAATCTATCCTATTTCTCATTCTTTCTTCTGATGAAAGACTAGCGTCCGAAACGTTAAGACCCTCTTCCTGCTATTTCAAGCGTTAACCATTCCTTCCGTATACTGTACCGATTGTGTTGTTATTCCTGTTTACTTTACACACACACACACACACACACACACACACACACACACACACACACACATATATATATATATCAAAAGTATATATTGAGTTAGAAACTCAGAATAGTCCCTTACAATTAAAATAGCTCAATGAAAAAATTTTCCGAGCCGTATAATATAATTCAATATAATAAAGAGAGATAAACACAGATATATATATATATGTGTATTCAGATAATAAGAGACCAGATTCGCTAGGGTGAATAAGATACTAACTATGAACTATACAGTTTGCTAGACTCACTTAAAAGAATAAATTAAGAAAAAGTTCAAACCAAATCGTGATAATTATCAAACATCCAGTAAAACTGTTTCGCATCAAGTGAAGGGAATTACCAATTCTATTGCTTTTATTGATGTAGAAATTATTAGACCTTTCACTTCTAGGTTTCCTAGAAGACTAAATGAAGTGCTTAGTGTGTCTGGTTAAACGTATGTTACTAAAAAAATCTGGTCCCTTATGATTTGAACACATATATGTATATATCTGCGTTTATCTCTATTTATTATATTAAATTATATTATAAGGGTCGATAAAATAAAGTACCAGTAATGTACTGGGATAACTGCTGGCCTTGTGCCAAAAAGTAGAAACAATTATATTATATATATATGCGGTGGATTGGCAGTATCGGTAGAGGGTCGGACGCCATGCTTTGACGTATAGAGAGTTATGGCCCTTGCCATTCTGAGTTCAAATCCCACCGAGGTTAACTTTGCCTTTCATCCTTACGGGGGTCGATAAAATAAAGTACCAGTAATGTACTGAGTAATTGCTGGCCTTGTGCCAATAGTAGAAACAATTATATATATATATAGGAAAAAAATGAAACGAGATTTCATTTCTCACTCTTAGTACGGCTGTTACTTAAATATAAGTATGTATACGTACATACATATATGTATACAGACGTACAGTAGTATGTATATATATACATACATGCACACATATATATATATATATATATATGCACGTATGGATTTACCGAACATTTATTATAATGCTCGGTTTGTTTGTAAACAAACATCCCGAATTAAGCCGTACAGTGTTTAGCAACCATCGTTGCCCTTTTGTTGAACACTGACAAAGGAACGATGTACTAGTTTCAACGATGTACTTGTTTACAAACAAACCGAGCATTATAATAAATGTTCGGTAAATCCATACGTGCATATATATATATATGTGTGCATGTATGTATATATATACATACTACTGTACGTCTGTATACATATATGTATGTACGTATACATTCTTATATATATATATATATATTAATCTCCCCTAAGGTTGAGATAACATTTTGGTCGTTTGAACTGCTGCTATTTCTAGTGGCAGGACATTGACCTATCCGCCCTTGCCTTCTGTCTTTACACGCGGCACTAGACAAAGTTGGTTCCTTCCTCATTCACTCTCATCCGGGATCAGTTTTGTATGGCGCCAGTTTGTGATTTGAACTCGGGAATTTTATATTCTCCGAGCGAGAAGAACCTTCTGACGAGAATCCCCTTCTCAATGATGATCTGCCTGGATTATCCATTTATTTTGGGATTTGAAACCGTGCGGTAAAGGTACATACATTAAGTACAGCAAACTTTTAAACATTTTAATTTAAAACTTTTTCTCTAT
>OZ024742.1:119535515-119545515 GCA_964016885.1 Eledone cirrhosa
ATTCATTGAGCAACATCGGTGAAGTTGGCACCCTTAACTCACAGTTGGGTGCGGATGCATTCATGTATATATGTGTGTGTCCGCATGTATCTGTGTGTTTCTAAATATATTAATAACTCCCTCTGGTCGAGCAATCTTTGAAGTGTGGGGACAACTGGAAAGCTTCCATTACTCATACTTCTCGCCTTCTTCACTACCTCTTCTACGGCCTCGATATGAATACCCCCTCCGCCTCCGTGGTATTTTCTTCGTGGTTATAAGAGGCTTAGCTCTGTTTCTCGACCGTTATATCGCGTGACTGTCTCCCCCTCCGCCTGTTGGGATTCTTTCTCACGTCGTGTAGACGCGTTCTTGAGACTAGTAAAATGAGGTATCCTCTTGATAAGTCGGCAGACCTCGCAAGGACTCTATATCTTTGATATATTGTTTTTGTTTATGCCACGAAACTACGTAGTCGAGGAATTTAGGAACAGTTTAGGTATGATACATTTTATTACTAATTATATCTAAATGTTTCTTCTCTCTTCATAATGTATATATATATATATATATATATATATGTGTGTATATATTATATATCAGTGTGGTCCTCAGCAAGACAGCACAACCAGACGTAGTCCAGGAATTGGAGTCGGATGTCCGACACAACAGACGACATCAAGCGCAGGTCAACCTTCGGGCAAACTTTCTTGAACCAACACCGTCACGCCTCGCAATCAAACAGCGGCGTGTGGCTCAATTCAATTCCCTCCACATCAACCGGTACTTTTCTTGATGAGTTCACTCGCATCGGAGTGACCCAGAGCTTCGACATCCGCGTGGATCGTTGTGGGGCGGTGTGCACTCATTATCCTGCTGTCATGGCGTAGGTCAATTCCATCGACACGCCGTTCTGAACCACATAATCAGAAAATCCCTCAACGCGGTAGGCTTCCCATCACAACTGGAGTCAGCTGGCCTCGGCTGTGGTGATGGTAAGCACCCAGACGAGATGACTCTTCCCATTCGAGGGAGGTGAATCCCTAATATGGGATGCCATGTGCCACCACTCGTCCTCAGCCTCCATTCTTGTCGCCTCGGTCGCAAACCCGGGGACCACTGTCGATAACAAAATACCGGGGCTTGAACGATCGCTTCGTTTTTGCGCTGATCGCGGTCGAGATCTCTGGTGTCCTCGGTCCACGAACTGCTGATTTCCTCCGCAAAATCGGAAAGACAACAGCCTGCCTTAGGAAGGATCCCCGTGTGGTGGGGTGGCTGTTGCCGTGGGTATGGCCTGCGACTCTCCGCAGCAATATCTTCGCCATTTTATCCGTGGGCGCAGCTGAAACACCGCGCAGATTAGGGTGTAGAATCTGTCCCCCCCCCCTTCCCTTTCTTTAGTTGCTTAATTTCTTTTTCGTTTCCTTATTGCTAGATATATTGTACACTTTTTACCACAGTTTCCTCTTTAGTTTAGTAGCATTTTGGCGTTGTCATTAATTACAGTTATGGGATTACTACTTGAGAGCCCATGATGACAAAATTAAGCTGATTTTATCGTAAGAAGTAACATATACGAGCTTGCAAAAATTGCAAGCTTGTATATGTTACCTCTTGCTCTGAAAATGGTAATGTTGGTGGTTTTGCATTATAATTTATGAGTTCCTAAAGTTGATTATTAAATTTTATTTTTTGTTTGAGTAAGTTACTGTTACATGAATCATTATAACAGAAACGATTTTGAATACCTTTAAATAAATATGTAATCGATATCTTTATAATGTTTATATTAATTCCTTTTAAAAGATTAACAAAGAAGATGTCTTCTAGGGTGGGAAGGAAGGTCTCTCTCTTCTACGTTTACACCCTTTAATCTGCAGAGTGTTACACCTCTAGAGAAGTCCTGAGTGATTTCCAGTTATGTAGATCAGCACGTTTAAGCACTAGGGACAGAATTATATTACACCGGAGGACTAGGAAATGATATATACTTCGTTTCTGCTTCTACGGGATGAATCCAATGTGTTTTGTGAATTTCTCTGTCACCTATGTTTTTATTGCTCCATTATTAATGACTATCAATGGCGGTGGATTGGTATAGGGTTGGACATGCTTTCCAGTATAGTTACGTTCCTTTACGATCTGAGTTCAAATCCCGCCAAGGTTAACTTTGCCTTTCATCCTTACAAGGTCGATAAAATAAAGTACCAGTAATGTACTGGATAATTGTTGGCCTTGTGCCGAAAGTAGAAACAATTATTAATGACTATCAATAATGATTAAAATAATAATTGTTTCTACTTTTGGCACAAGGCCAGCAATTATTGCAGTGTATTACTGGTACTTTATTTTATCGACCTCATAAGGATGAAAGGCAAAGTTAGCCTCGGCGGGATTTGAACTCAGAATGTAAAGGGAAATAACTCTATGCTGCAAAGCATGGCGTCCGACCCTTTTCCGATACTGCCAATCTACCGACTATAATTACAATAGCTAAAATAATTAAAATAATAATGCAATAACAATTATCAAAACCGACCAATCGGCAATATAGCTGATATGACCGATACCAATTACCGGCCAATATATCAATGCAACCCTGCTCTTAACGAATTTCTCATGCAGAATAAGCGTCATACGTTATGTGAGAAGGTTAGCACTTTGCAGTAGATTGGATCCGATGGCTTTCCACGCAGTTTCTATCCACTCAATTTCACACACAAAGCCTTTGTCACCTCAAGGCTATGACAGGTCAATTTTTCGTATTTCTCTTCCTCTCTCTCACTCGCTCTCTCTCTCTATCTATCTTACACACATACTCTCTCTCTATCACACACATTCTCTCTCTCCTCTCTTTCGGAAGAAACCGGTGCTCAGACCTGGAGAGGGTACGGGCTCTTCAAGGTTTAAAACATTTCCAAGACACGTTGTATGTCATCATAGTGCTCCCCTCTATGCATCTTTCAGGAGTTACGGGTCAGGTGGAAGGATTACAAAGGAGAGCTAGTTTTTAATTTAAAAGAATTAGAACAGTGAACAAATTCATTCTCTCTATGTTTTAACATTTTCAGATAAGTATATACTTTACTTAAGGTAACAAACTGGCAAAGTCGTTAGGTCAGATAGAATGCTTTACGATATTCAATGTGGTTCTCTGCTCTCTGTTCAAATCCCACCGAAGTCAACTTTGCTTTTCATCCTTTCGAGATCGATAAAAACAAGTACCAGTACGATTCTTCCCCTATATATTTTCCTCACTACCCCTCTCTCACTTTCTTTACAAAGAGCTAGTTTTGAATAAAAATAATAATAAAACGTTGAACAAATTAATTCTCCCTAAAGTCATTCTTGCGTTTTAACATTTTCACACCCGTATATACTTTACGTAGATTCAATATTTCAATAATTCCTTCTGGTCCTGTACTCTCCAGAACAGTGTATGGAACTAATAGGGTTACATGCACCCTAGATGAGACATTACATTTGCTTCTCAGTTTGTATTCTGTAATATTCATCTATCCATCATCCTTCCTATAAACATGCTTAGTTATCTACACCTATTGATTTATTTATCCACTCGTGTATTATATTTATCTGTATGTTGTGTATAAGTATGATTTATTGGACAATGTTATAATTGTATAATATATATGTAGTTGTATAATCCATGCAAGAAAGCGGCATAAAACATTATCACACAATAACAAACCTTTATCTACCTCCATTCTGCCTCTTCTTGCCAACTTGGCATAGTTATCAAATTCGTTTGGCACAAACGCAGTTACAAAGTTCTATGTAATACAATTTTATACAAAAAGAAAGCCAATAGCGATTGGCTTACCTTCTCTTTGCCTTTGCAAACGTTTCCGTGTATATATATATGTATATATATATATATTTCTTTTTTTAATTCATGCCAACTCCATTCGTTTTCCAACAGAAATTGTAGCCAATCCACAGAGTTGATCTGTGTTCATTGATGATCGGAGATAAGTTATAGTAAATTTAAGTTTAGAAAAACTCCTCTCACCGCATGCAGAAGTCATTACGATATTTGTCACAAAGGTTTTTAATTTTTCAAGAACATCTTTTGGAGAATTCACTGCTGTAATTTTGTTCGCACTGGTTTTCAACTCGTCTGTCAGTCCTAAAGTATTCATGCTAGAATGTCCATTCTATTCCAATTTCTGACAAATTTCGAACTCCTTCATAACTGACCATCAATTTAACAATATCATACAAAAAACAAAAATACTAAAGACTTATTTTATCTTCTTGTTCACATCTTTCTTTGGCTGTGCAAACTAAAATTCAAGTTGAAATCTCAATTAGGTTTGAAATACTATAACTATGCAGTATTTTTCTTTTTTCGAATTCGTTTCTCGATTTCGAATGTTGTAGAAGTTCCAACTTGACTGCTAATTCATGTGGATGACAAATATATTATCTTTTCAATGCTTCTTCGAATCTACATTCTTGTAAAAGTTTCTTGTTGATTTCAGTTGTTAAAGAATCAAACACATTAGCACTGTTAATTTCATTCAGAGTGCAAAGTAACAAGACTGACAATAAATTTAAATTTGAAAATGATCTGTGTAGGGCTCTTTATTTGATATTGGGTTGTAGTTCCCAAAGGTCCAGTAAGAGAAACATCTTCAGTTTTAAATAATGCGTTGTTTTTATGCCATAGTTGTTCACCACTCAAGCTCCTCATTTTGCAGTAGTTTCCAAAGTGGGTTCAGCAAAGGAGTGTCTGGGATTCCGTGAAAAAAGTAGAGGAGTATATTTATATTACATCCATATAACAGTACTAGACTTAGGGGTTCCTCCAAAAGTTTCTGAACCAAGAAAGGTTCAGCGTTTGAAAACGTTTGGGAAACCCTGCCTTAGTGTTTTGGGTGTATCATTTTCTATATATTTTATGAGTATACTCCAGCGGCGCATCGCACAGAAAGACTAGTCATACAACTCTTCTACCAAGTCAAACGATATTGTAGCTTCCATACAACATGGCGCTTTATCATTTACAACAAAATTTCATAAATGTGCAGTGCAGGAAACAAAACATGTCCTTGGGAACTGATCTAAACACCGTATCTGAATGCCCCCTGTGTTTGTCTTTTATGTTGCTTCTATTATCATTGTATTGTTCTAGCATGTCATACTACTTCAGGAAAACCCGTTAAACCGTGTCAGTATGTACTCTGTTAAATAGCACCCGTTGATACATTTGTTGAAATGAATTCAAGAAAATATTCTATGTTCGCAGTTATAGAATGAAACATTGAAGAATTCATATCTCACCTTCTTTGATCATGAGTCCCAATGCTTTCCATCTGTAGTAATTATTTATGTGATTGTTTTTTCCTGCGGCTCTAATAGTAATGCAGCGTGGTGCCACTCTTTAGAGTCCTTGTCAGATGGTGGTAAGCCTCTTATTAAGTGGTATTAATAAATATCCAATCGGTGGATAAATGATGGTTTAAAAGAATGTTTGGAAACAGAAGTGAAAATGTTTGGTGTACATAACTTGTTTATTCTCTAGTCTTCAGTGGAACAAAAATATTGAATCACTGGAAAGCCTCAGTGATATGAATGACCAGTTAGTTGTATGGCTCAAAGAAACTATTTTCCAATCTTAGTTTAAAGCAAGTCTGAAATCAGCGATAAAAACATCACCAAAACAAAATGGCACCCATCATGACTGACAATGCTCTCTCTCTTGTCAAGGGCGGTCATTGCATCTATACATTTTCCATTACACTCAGAAAGTCTTAGCTTCTATTAAAAGGTAACAATTATCAACACTGTTACACCCAATGGAAGGAAATGAATAGAAATATTTGAGAAATTTGAGGAATCATTGACATAGAGCTTGAAGTCCAAATTGTACCAGAAAAATATAAACCACAGAATGTCCCATTGCGTAAATATTTTAGTAATTCAAAACATTTCATTGCGTGCTCGCAATAAATTCCAAAGATAGAAGGAAAACACAATTTTGGAAATTTTGTCGGGTTATTAAAATTGCTGTCAAACTGTGATTCTGTAATGAAATAACATCTCAATAATGTGGGAAAGAACCTTGGGAAAATATCATATTTATCTCTGTTAGTGCAGAATTAATGTATTCAGCCGATTACTCCTATTGTTTACCATATAAAATTTATAAGGCCAACTATTTTATTCTCGTTGATTCTACTTCACACGCAGCACCTCAAGAATAAACGACAAAAACAGTTCCCATTATGTTGATATCGATTTTAAGAAGAACCCAATTTTTCTCAAAAAAAAACAACATATTTTCTTAGATTTACCCAATTGAAACGAAACGGTAATCTAAATATGCTGGACGTAAATTTGGAACAAATTTTAGAAGACAAAATGCAGCGAGAAGATTGTTGTACGCAATATTGCAATTATAGCAAGTTATTAAAGTGGTGTTCAACAAAGATTAATGAAATATTTGCAAAGATGTTCTAAACTGCGATATTCACTCTCTTAGGCTGGAGTGAATGTTGCTAAACCTGATTTATGGAAGGTGAGTTTAATCTGTGCAATTGAGTCTTCATTCTTTTCCTGCTCAACTCTCCAAAAATTGAAATGTGTCATACCAATAGGTTTCAAATTTGAAACTGAAACTTGAGGAAGTTCCAGAACAGAGAATAGCATAATGGAACTTTTGCGAAATATTATTATTGGGGATCAAAAGAAAATTCTGCTACAAGGGATAAACAAAATAGATGCTGAATCAAATTTTCACTTTTAATTTCTTAGTTTTGCTTGAATTTTGGAGTTAATTTCTTGTTAGAGTCACAATGTTAAAAAACAACTTCATCGTAATATTCTGAATCTTCATGATGCAGTTTGGTATTTAAGGACCCTTCAATGTTATTTTTAAGCAGTTCATAACTATTGCTAGGTGGATAACTTGAAGCTGAGCTGATAAATGAAGACTCAAGTAGAGATATTTCCCAGAAAGAAGAAACAAATACCAAGGATGTAGGGTTAACTGCGAAAGAAGAAATTATGAGAATAATGAAAGAAACTATTCATCGTCTCCAAAACGATGAAAGAAAGGTTTGTACGTCTCCATGACTTTGGTTCAAAATGTTATTCCATTTAGATACTACAGGGTTGTTATTTGACTCATAAATATGCTAAAGGAAGTTTGTCTCAACCTTGGACAATTCAAAAGTACTGAGATAGACGGATGTAAGTTTTATGAGGAAATCTTGGATTGAAAAGTGTTTCAGAAAAGTCGCTAAACATTCAGATTTCTGAGACAGGAATTCCTAAAGATTATTGTTCAGTATTGAAATAAAAATGTTTTTTATTACAAATTCGTGTTATTCAGTTAGTGCTAACTATTGTAATCTCCATTGTGATAGTGCTAACTATTGCAATATCTCATACTGTGAGCAATCTTTCAGCAAGTTGACACTGATCATATATTTGAGGGCTTCATTGAGCCAAGAAAGTTTATCGGCTTTAAACATAAGAAAACTAGTATTAATAATGCATTTGCACCATCAAAATGAAGTAAAGTACACTTTTAAAATGAAGCTCAAAATAATTCATGAAAATAGCCAAAAATAGGTGCAACCAAAGCACTTCTTTTAATGTTGTATATATAATTAGAATTGTCTCATTTCAATAAATGTATCTTGCCTTGCTTTACTTGTAAATGTATTGATAATTGTTTTAATGTATATTTTGTTTTACATATGTATTATAATACAGTGGAACCTCGGTTCACGAACTTAAAATTCCTTCCTGAAGGCCGATCGTCACCCGAAATGTTTGTAATCCCAATCTATTTTTCCCATACGAAATGTGGAGAGAGAAATCAGTGAGAGAGACTGCGTGTGAAAGACAAACAGATATCACCATAGTAACTAACTACACAGCAAGTGACGATTTCCCACCAATACTCCTAGCTTGTCGCCAACCGTTGTTGCCGGCTTGCTTGTTCGTTACTCAAAACATCCTTCATCACCCGACCTTTTGTGTTTGGAAAAATTGTTCGTGAACCGATTTGTTCGTGATGAGAAACGTTTCCGAACTGGTTCTATTGTTTAGCTGACTAATAAATTCCAGTACCATAATAAGATTAGCTACTATTATAAACAACACTGGCTTTATGGATACCATTTGTTGATTTGCCCTGGGTGAGATGAACTCTAGTTCCATTCTTGTATAGAGCTGTTGTGGGTAATTCTTGATATAGTATTTTTACTGTCTATGATGTGGTACGTCTATTTTATTAAATATACTGATTGGTAGTTGATGTTCTTTGGTATTGTTAGAGTTGGTAGAATGAGACATTTTGTTTCTTTGTTACGGGTCAAGTTTCTAGGTGGTTGATGTGGGTATGTGATTCTGGAGTCTGTTATTGTATCAGACCTCCCAACCTCTAAAAACCCAAACGGAGAATACCATGAAAAAAAGTGCCCCAAAACGGGGAGAAATTATGCAAAATTGGGAGATTTTACATAATGAAAGCTATACCCATTTTGACAAGAGAAGACATCTCCAACCCACCCCAAAGCGGGTGGCAGATCTCTCCGTCCGATAGGGAGAGTTGACAGGTCTTTTGTATACAGAAAACTCAGGGAAGCCATTCCAAAATAAAGGTCTTTGGAAATATGACTCTTGCAAAGTCTAACACTATTCGGAAATATAGTTATCAAATAAATGTATACATTAGTCTCTTAATTCTTTTCCTTATAAATTTCATTTCCCCATTGTAATCTCAATGGTTTAGAATTGCAAACATTTTTTAGGCTGATGCCATGATCCAGTGCTTGATATTCTCTGAGTATGCGAAGCATTTGTAATGGCTATTTTAAATATTTTACAGGTGTTTTAAGTCTATTAAGTATAATTTACCATATAAAAACATGTACTATTTGACACAAAATATAAACTTATTTAGACCTGTCAACTCTCCCCGTCAGACGGGGAGATATCCTTCCCACTCTAGGATAGGTGAGAGATGTCTTCTCTTGTGGAAATAGATATAGCTTTCATCATGTAAAATCTCTCCATTTTGCCTCATTTCTGCCCGTTTAGGGGACCACTTTTTTTCATGGTACTCCCTATTTTGGGTTTTTAGAGGTTAGCAAGGTCTGTTTATTTCACAGTATTAGATTTAGAACTAAACAAGCAAGGGTCAAATGCGTGCTAAAATAATAAATGATCCCAATAGTTTTTAGCCGGGCTCGAATACCAGATTCTTTCTGGGAGGAAAAGTAAGTGTTTTTGTTTTTAATACTTTTCTGGACTATCATAATAAGCAATTCATTTTGTAAACCTACGAGAAGTTGCGCCATTTCTGCTTTTCTTTCAAAAGCAGCATCGTGAGAAAATGAAATGACCTAAACCGGTTTTGGCTCACCAAAAACTTGATGTATGTTTTCCCGTATTCACTGTATTTTCAAAATAGTTAATTCCTTTGACGAAGTACAAAATCAATGGAGGACGGGTATAATCAATCGGATCGATTGAAAGATATTATGGATACTTAGTCTATCGATATTATAGCTAGATTCACCGCCAAATGTATATATGAAGACTGAAAACCTATAGAACTTTCTGGATGCTCAATATCTAATTCCAATGATAAGAATCATGGAGAAATTGATTGTGAAAGATGTAAGAAGAAGTCCGAAGGTAAAATATGACCAACTTCAAATCTTTAGTTAACTATTGAAATTACCCCAACCAAATAATCTTTATATAGCTAAGGAATTGATATCAAATCAGGCATACTCTTGTAATTTGCGCAATCACAAGTCTAACAGGATTTGGGGTAGGTGAACAAACATAAATAAAGCTTAAGATAATGATCTGGTTCAATAATTCGTGGGAGGTAGGATATGAGTGTATGTGTGCGCGTATATGTATATATATATATATATATATACATATACGCGCACACATATGTATGAATGTATATATATATATATATATATATGTGTGTATGTATATATATATACACACACACATATATATA
>OZ024742.1:119548015-119590515 GCA_964016885.1 Eledone cirrhosa
TAAAAATTCCAAATATCTAACAATAACTATTTATTTCAATCACTTCTACAATTGGGGTTGAATAAGTCGGTAAAGGGACATTTGCAATTATTTATCCTCTCCTAAGAATTTTATGTAACGATCCTCCAAATTTTGATAACTTTAAAGTTATTACAAAGCAGTCAGTCAGTTATTTAGCCTTAGGTGTCTTACATTTGTTACTTGCAGTAGCTTAGTCGTGATTATTATACGCTAAACAGGTAGTAGTAAACATACTGGGACATAACGAACTGATTATTTCCGCATCCAAACGGACAGGTGAACTTCTATAACTTGTGTGTCGCCTGCTTTACACAATGACAATCACATGCTTGATTTAAAAAGCAACTGTGTAAGTTAAGGATTAAAAAAAAAAAAAACTTCTGTTGTTATCGATGTTTTAGAAAGACAAGCAACTTCAGTCAGGTAGGTACCCGTATGAATTACACTAATAAAACCGAAATATTTTGAAAAATAACATATTTATTAGTGTGTTTAAAAAAGGACATTTACGTTAGACAATTTAAAATGGTGGTTTGTGTTAATATATTTGTTCTTTTTCCTGATGTTAGTTGAGAGAATTTCTTGCAAAATTATTTTCAGCTCTTCTAGTTAGACACTATATATTTGACAATTAAGATATATTGATTTTTTTCCGGCTCATCCATATAGCTGTGAATACCTGCATACTTGTTAAACACCTACCTACAATGGACTATAGGACTGTTATTAGACAAGTTAGACCACCATAAACACGTTCATTTATTGTTAAACTTTTCATGGTGTCTCATTTAATGATATTCCAAGAGAACAAGGTCAATTTAGTTTTCTAACCAATATTAACTAACTGAGCAAAATTATAACCATCATTCTATATGTAAGAAAATGTAAAACAACAGCATTCCAGTCCTTATTATATTTAACATAGCATCTCACTGTTAAAGAATGAATTAAACCCTCGGTATTTACAGCCAGATTGTAAAGTTGGTAGAGTATAACGTGACTATGCATAAAAAGCAACATAGCTAAGATCAATTTATGCTTCCCTGTTGAAAGGATGTGATGTAGTTCCTGAAAACAGTTTGGTATTGGCATAGTTTTGATTCTTTTTGTTGAAGCTCATACAGTCATCTAGAGAAAGAGTGTTAGGATAATTGTAGATGGAGTTATTTGTAAATGGATTAAGGTTCTCAATATTCTGCCATGCTCTGGCAGATACCAAATTCTATTCAGTCTAATAAAAGCGTGTCTTCTCTAATCTATTGTAAAAGACAAAGCTTTAAAGCAAATATTTCTGATAATGCTGTAAATTCAACAAATGAATGTTTCTGTGCTTAAAGGTTAGAGCTGTGATGGAATTAATGATTGTTACCAAACATATTCAAATGTTTCTCTTTTTTCACCAAGGAATTTCTAAAGATCAAAAACAACATAATATTGATATGAGAATAGAAAGCAACTGGAATACATAAAATTAAATGTCCTGTTTATTCACTCATTTCTACTTGTAAACATATTCTTTAATAATAACGATAAGAGCGTTTATTATTTAATATTACAGCAATTACAAGAATAACATAAATAATTCTCTGTTTAGGCAGCAGATTTATGGGAAAAGAAGCATAAATTTGACATTCATCCATTTTCTGCAGGAATGGATATTGAAACCAAACCACACTGTTCAGTGAAAATATACTAATAAACTATATTATATATATAGAACTTCTCTTAGCTATATTTGAGGTGTGTCAGTAAAGAAACAAGACTTGCGTTGTAAAACAAATATTTCAAATGCAAACTACAAACTACAAGTTTTCTCCTTCGAAATAATCCCCCATGAGTCTAACGCACTTTCCCATCCTTCTCATGCATTCATGGTAGGATTCTCTACAGCTCCATCATCTCAGCCCTCTTGAAGGCTCTGGTGCTTGGTCAATGGGTCGTACTCGAAGATCCATGACTCATCACCAGTGATGACTCTTCCCAGCAAGTCTGGTTCAGTTTCAAGATGTGTGAGAATGTCGTGACACACCTGCATGCACTGCTCCTTCTGGTCTTCGTTCAGCAACTTCGGCACCATCTTCATTCAGATCTTCTGCATCTTCAGTGATAATCTTCGAAATGCAGTCACGGTTTATGCCCAGCACACTTGTGATCAGTTGAACAATCACACTGTGACACAACCTGCTAATCCCTACCTCAGTCAACTCACACAGCACACTAAGTCCTGTTATCTTTCTAACACACCTGATATGTAAACTCCCATAAATATGTTGCTATATATACCTTTATTCTATATCATACTGTGCTTGTGCTATTGCTAATTAATACTAGCCAGTCAAGCTTGTACTATATATATAAACAAGCTTTCAACAAGTATAGTTTGTTTACAGAATCTCTAAAACTTTGTCTCTCCCAGCTTGGTATCTCAGCATAGGTAACTGCTAATGATGAGTAATAACTCTGAAATACATGTATGCAACACTTTAACAATGATACTGAGATAGCTGTGATATGATAACAACATAAAGTAGTCATAGCAAAGCTAAATTTATGTTTATTGTACATAAATATATTGTATATGGGACCATATATACATTTAGTGTGAATTATGTGGTGTTAGCTCTAATGCTAATTAATACTAGCCAGTCAAATTTGCACTGTATGTAAATAGTTTGTTTACAAATTAATCCTATAAGGCTTCAATATTTTTCATACTTTGGTGTGATGAATAATAATTCTGAAATATATACAGTGCTCTTACACCAATACGGAAGTAGCTGGGATATGTTCACAGCTTAAAATAGTGAGTATTTGAAGCCAGGAGATGTATGTAATTTAATGGTTATCATAATAGTATCTGATAAGCAAATCAGACCAGAGTCAAGCTGTATATTATCAAACTATTACATAACTGCATATGACTTAGAGTGGCTCTTTTGTGAAACACATGTTATATATGATTAAGAATATAATATGATGAAATAAAATTTTGATCTTTCGTTTTAAATATAAACACTCCCAGGGCTGGATAGACCTTGGAGTGGGGTAAGGGTGGGGGGCTCATACACAAACATTTAGAATACACACCAATTTTACATATCAAAGTTGGTTTGGCACAAGTAATTGGAACTGAAAAGTTATACATACAGGTATTAGATTTTAAAAATGTAGCCATCCTCATTTTACGTCCCCTTTCACACTGGCATGTGTTAGATGGGTTTTCACAGTCTGAGACCAGACATATCGGAGTGACCTCATCTTGTTCATACATTACATATTTGGCATGATTTCTATGCCTTGATGCCCTTCGTAACATTGTTTCTGTGATACCAGCACAACCATTTTACACAGTGAACTAGGTATATTCTATCAAGGCACGAACACTAACAATTTACAGGATGTAATGAGTGCATTTTATCGTGACACTAGTACTAAAGCGGTTGTCACATGCTCGTCAAAGGAATAAACTAAAATGCCCAGCAGGGGGCACAAATAAATTGTTATGGCCATTGCTGGTAGGGCCCCCACATTAAGGGGCCCAGGGCAATTGCCCCCTTTGCTCTCCTTTAAATCTGGCTCTGAATATTCTACAATTTATGTCAATGATAAATATCCAATTCACATAAAATTATTGACTATTGAAATTGGTATCACATGTAGTAATTTGTATTAAACATCAATCTGACTATACACACACACACACACACACACACATATATATATATATAGTCAACTTGAGTTTGCAGTGAACAAGACAATGGTCAGTGTGACATTCTGCACTGGGCATCACTTTGGTATGCAAGATATCCTTCAGATCACACTGGCACTTTAGAATATAATCAATGAGATGCCAATAGTTGGAATATGGATGTATCCAGGTTGTTTTCAAACTGTTCTTCTACTGTAAGATGGTGTTTGTGATGACGAGTTGATGTCCTGCACAGAACTTCAACAGCAAACACCCATTGTTGTTGCAGTTTCCAATGCCATGTCTCCCACTTGCATTGAAATCACTAAGGATTATGACCTTCTTGTCCACAGGGGTGATTTGTTGGAGCCTGTGCAGATCAGAGTAAAACTTGTCCTTTTCTGCAGGATCTCCTTGAAGAGGAGAGGTGGAGAGTACACACTGAAGTGTAGTATATTGCTGATTACTTAGTGGGAGGTGCATAGAGATGATGCAGTCAGAATGCCCTGTTGGCCGGTTTCAAGCTTGGAAGCAATAGAGTTCCTGACCATGAAGCCTATGCCTGATAGGCATCTCTGCTGTTGGTTTACCTGACCAGTAGAAGGTATATTCAACGGTTATGCTCTTGTAGGTTACCTTCCTCTGGAAAGTGGACTTCACTGAGAGCATTGATGTCAATAGTCTTCACAGCTTGTATGCAATTAGAGTGTAGTGACATTCTAGATGACTGTGGTTGGCTGTGTCTAGCATGGTTCTGATGTTCCAGCATGCAATTTTCAGTCCTTTCACACCCTTGCAGGTAGGTGTGTACCTTTTCTTCTTTGATGTTGTTCGACTGCATGAAAAGATGCCCGTTGACCATGGTTTGCCAACTGGGGGTGTGGGAGAGGAGCTTCGTTTAGGCTACCTTTTCTAGGTTCCTTGTTATGTGGAGCAAGCAGTGCTGTTCCTAAAGAAGAGGCTGTTTGGTCATTCAGGGTGTGCCGAATAATGTTGTCATCCCCTGGGTCAGCATCAGATGACAATATCCTGAACCACCTGCATGCTGGATTCGGACTTCAGCTGTTTCCACCCCTTTCTCATAGCTACAGGGTTTGGAGTAGGTGGTGGTCACAGACATGTCCTTCAAACCTGTGCAGTTTTTAGGTGACGTGCAGTGTGTGCTGAAGTGACTTCATCCTTTACACACAGGGTTCATCTGTTATGGCCTGGCAAGCTGGGATGGTGACAGCAATGTCCTTGGGTTGTAGGTTTTACATCAGAGTGTCCTTCTCCTAGCCTCTGTCTCAAAAACCTTCCTCGGAGCTATGGGAGCAGTTACCCAGACTGGGGCGGGTGCTGGATGTTCCAAAACATTTCCAATATGCCTTGGTACCAGAACTATTTAACCCATGACAGATACTATTGCCCAGGCCAGAGCAGACCTGGTAGTAATGGTGATTAAAGGGTAACTCCATACTCCCCAGAACCCTAGAGCTCTCGAACTAGAGCCTCAATACCCAATGCAGTTTAAGGGTGAAAGCAGCGATTCTTTGCTTAAACTCTAATCTGTTATTTTAATAAATATTTGCTCTAGGGTTTTTATATATTTGATATATATTTATCCTATTCGAGCCCTCTTTGGATTTTAGTCTTCAAATATATTATTATTACTATATATATATATTTATATATATGTATATATATAAATATATATCAGTTTACTGTTTAATTCATTTTGGTGCTTAAACATAGTAAATCATTAATAGATTCTGCTACGATATGTCTAAGTTGGTAAGCACTAAACAAATCTTAATATGCTGTACTACATACTCAATTTCATATCAATAACATACACATCACATTTAATTTAAAATATATATTTCCATGACATTATTTATATTAACATTTGCCTTTCATCCTTCCGGGGTCGATAGAATAAAGTACCAATAATGCATTGGATAATTGCTGGCCTTGTGCCAAAAGTAGAAACAATTATTTATATTATTCTTAGGGCGGTGAATTGGCAGTATCGGTAGAGGGTCGGACGCCATGCTTTGCAGCACAATTACATCCCTTTACGATCTGAGTTCAAATCCCGCCAAGGTTGACTTTGCCTTTCATCCTTACGGGGTCGATAAAATAAAGTACCAGTAATGCACTGGGTAATTGCTGGTCTTGTGCCTAAAGTAGAAACAATTATTTATATTATTCTTACGAATAATATAAATAATGTTATATCTATAAAATATTATATCTCTGATTTTGTTCCATAGTTTATCAGTCAAGTATCTTGTGAATGATATAATTAAATGTTTTATATATAATGGAATATGACTATGATTTTGTTCCACAGTTTTACATAATTACATATAGAAAATTATTATGAAAAATGCAAACAGAAATAAAGCAAATGACACAGTACAATGAAGAAATATATTATTAGTTTTACAACTGATAGAATTGGAAAAGAGTCTTAACGTTTTGGACACTAGTCCTTCATCAGAAAATAGAATGAGAAATTAAAGAAGAAATAGAAAGATAGAAGAGACTTTGCAGTGGTAGAAACAAAAAAAAAAAAAAATTTCCAGAGATAAAACACATCTACTCATGTTGCCATCTCTTTGAAAACAGTTGGTGTTGGCATTTTGTGTAAGATGATCTTGTTTAAAAAGGCAGTGATCAAATGCGTCTAGTTGAAAAGGAAAACAAATTGTTTTGTATATAGAGTGGGTATATGGGTGTGTGTGTTAGTTGTTGGTCTATACAGAGCTGTGAAGGTAAGTGTAGCGGTATGTGTAAGTTGTAAGAGTGATATAATAGAAATATAATAGTCAAGTTTTAATATGCTTTTGTCTTACTAGTATACAATTACTTTTGTGTGTATCAGTATAGCATTTCTTTATCTCTCTACAACTCTCTCACTCTTTACCTGCCACTCTTGTCAGTATGGCTACTCTTCTTTCAAACCATATTTTAACCCTCTCTCTTTTGTCAAATGTGACACCCAGCTAATGAACTAATATGCATTGGATATTATATATTACTTATATAGCCTAAATGAAAAGTCATCTAAAAATAAAGAAAGTTTATATCATCACCATTTAAGTCCATTTTTCCATGCTTGCATGGGTCAGACAGGTTGTCTGCATCGAGAGACAAATATGGCTAGGATTGGCTATGTCATACATTGCTCCAATGGAACTGTGAATTTGGCCAGGTTTTTTTACAACTGGATGCCCTTCCTAACACCAACCACATTTAGAGTGTTATATATACTAGGATTTTTTTCAACATGCTGATGTTTGTGTGTATGTGCATATGCATACATTTATATGTATGAGTATATAAATATAAACTTGCAAACACAGACACACTTACAAAAATACATACTCAGACACACTTACAAAAATACACACGCAGACATACATTCACACAAATACACATACATTCACACATACATACATTCACACAAACACATACACAGCATAACAAATGGAATGCCAACCGCTATTTTGCTATAGTTTTTTTCACGAACCTCTGCCTTCCTTTTACACACACACACATTCATGCAAGCAGCAGACGTAAAGAGAAAGGAGTAGTATGAGGTAGTCAAACTACTCTCTCTTTACGTGTTGTGACAGAATCATAGAAATTTATTTATAGATTAAAATAAATACATATATCGTGTGTTTAGTGGACATATTTTTATAAAAATATGTTGCCGTGTAGGTAACACGGTAAAAACCATCCAGTCCACACTGTAAATGTAGTTGTTGTTAGGAAGGGCATCCAGCCATAGAAAACCTGCCAGATAGTCGAGCGAGACATTTCACCCAACCAATCTTGCCTCAAGTGGGACAATTCTCATTTGACCCATGCTAGCGTGGAAGATAGACGTTAAATGATGATGATGATGTATCCAAGTGGCACCAGCACCAGCAGACAATAGAATGGCCCATAGGAAAATATTGCAGGTTTTATACTCAGTAATGATGTTGGAAAGTACAACTGGAATATATTGCAGCAAATCATCATAATCATCACCATTTAACACTTTTTTCTATGCTAGCATAGGTTGAACTGGTCATCACTGACCAAGTCATTAGGGCCACAACTTATGTACGTATCTTCCTACACTTTACAAAATATACTGGATTTTATGGCACCAGTACTAGGGAGGTTGTCAAGCCTTTGACACAACTGAAGAGTTCACTCACTCTTATGGTTGGCAGATTTTCTATGACTAAGTGCCTTTCCTAATACCAAGCGCTTTACAGAGTGTACTGGGTGCATTTTATCATGGTTCTAACACTAAAGAGGTTGTCATTCTGACATGGCTGATGAGTTCTCTCAGAGTGCTGGGTGCATTTTATCATGACACCAGGAAAAGTATTATTAATTCATATGCAATCTTTCTACATTTAGATGTTTAAATAAAAAGTTCTGCTCTCAGAGATTAATAATAAAAATATGATTTTAAATTTTACATAAAGAAAGGAACTGAATATTGATTATAAAATATATACTTCACAAATATAACAAAATATTTCTTCATGCAAAGCTTTTGTAAAATATTCCATAAAGATGAATAAATTTAGGGTTAGATCAATAGCATGATAATATATAAGGATGGCCTGAGCAAAAAGAATATAAATATATATATAATATATATATATATAATATATATATATATATATATATAAATATAAACACACACACACACATATACACATACATATATATAATTTATATATATGTATATATACATATATGTATGTATATATACATATATGCATGTGTATATACATATACATCATATACGTATCGTAGGCTCCCTTAAATCATGAATGACCATGGTTTTGCACCTGGAAACTTCCCTTCTGAGGCACATGTCTGAGCAAGGTGTGTTTGTGAAAAACCAGCAGTCACCCACGTATGTCACTCGCCCCTCTCCACCCCACCAATGTAGTCCAAGAGAAATGACTGATACAGCTTGGCACCATTGATGTCGCAACTCATTTCTACAGCTGAGTAACTGGAGCAATGTGAAACAAAGTGTTTTGCTTAAGAACACAATGCACCACCTGGTCTGGGATTTGAACTCTCACACACATACATATATATATATATATATATATATATATATATTTGGAGGCACATGGCTTAGTGGTTAGAGCAATAGGCTTGAGTTCAATTCTCAGACTGGGTGATGTGTTGTTTCCTTGAGCAAGACACTTTATTTCACATTGCTCCAGTTTACTCAGCTGTAGAAATGAGATGATAGGACTGGGGTCCCTATCATTTCACTGCAAAGTGGTCATGGAGGTGCTACGGCAAAAAAGCACCCAGCACTCACTGTAAATGAGGTTGGTGTTAGGAAGGGCATCCAGCTGTAGAAATCAAGCCAGAATCAGTTCCCGTGCCACCCTTGCAAGCAGGGAAAAGCGGATGTAAAATGATGATGATGATGATGATGATGATGATGCTATATATATATATATGCTAGCAGAATGGACCGGCGTTGCTCGGATTTCAAAAGCATGTAATTGCGTTCCCTCTCTTTTTTGTTGTTCTTTTTGCTTCTGTTGGTGTGATAATGGTCATTGGTTGTACTACTAACACAGTCTCGTCCTTCCTTCAGCCAATCGTGTATATCCCCTTCTGCCTCGTCAGCAATAAGAACAATATTTGTTCTAGGGTTCTTATATATTTTATATATATTTATCCTTATCGAGCCTCGTGAAATAAATATGTTTGTTTATATTTTGTTATTGTGTATGCAAAAATATCTGTACGCGAATATATAATTATATCTACTTATATATATAACCAACAATTTCTCTGTCTGTCTGTCCGACAGTGGAAACACGTGCGCGCGTGCAAATGTTTTTTGCACACGCGTAGAGAGAGAGTGAGAGTGAAAGAAAGAGACAGACTATGAGAGGTGGATAGCGGGAGGGAGAGAGAGTGTGAATAGACGCTAAAACACGTGCTACAGAAATATTACCTTCCCCTTCCTTTCTCCACTTTGGTACTACCAAGAGAAACACTGTCGCTATAGAAACATTACCTTCCCCTGTCCACTGACTTTGGTCACTGAGGCCGAGGGAATCGCTGGTTGCTATAGAGACACCTTGCACAAGCCAGAAGTAACCATTTCGAGGCGGTTCTGACTTGACACCATGCCAAGTCTACTTATAATATATAATGGGCATTTCTCTGTTTGTTTGTCTGTCTGTCCGTCTGTAAAAAATGCCAAGGGAACAAATAGACGCGGTTTCAAATCTCTATACTTTTCAAATTCATTACATTAATCTTTATTTATACGTTTTGCTTTACGAGTGTTTAGACTTACGAGTGTTTCGGCTTACGAGTGTTTTGGCTTATTATTATATATAAACGTTTCTATTTCCATCGTTTTATCGTAAACGTTTATATATTTCCATCGTTATATCATAACGTTTATGTATCATAACGTTTATATTTCCGTCACTAATCTCTTTTTCTCCTTTTTCGTTTTAACATTATATTTATTTCAAAGATTTCACCATATAGATAACATATATATTTATACATGCATAAAAGACACACCGAGAGACGGTGAACATGTGGTGCCGAAAACATTTCTCATCCAAATCTCAACAATATCAGTATATACACTAGATTTGCTAGCAGAAAACCGCCCACTGGGTGGTTTTCTGCTAGTCTATATATCTAAAACAGAGAATGTCTGTCTGTCTGTCTGACTGACTCACAAAAACTCGAGAACCACCCAACCGATATTTTTCAAACTTTACACATGTAATACTTATGGTCGTGTGAGTGTTTTGAGCAAAAAATATTTCAAATTTTCAATTCCCTAGGGACCGCATTAGATAGCTATAACGTCGCACCGTTATGATATCTGTTAGTATGTCTGGCTGTCTGCATTACAACATTATGACACTATCTGTCTGTGTATATATTCTGAAACTAAAAAAATCAATCTGTGAATGCAGAAGTAAATATTTCGAAAAACGTTACACACCACACTATATATACATATATACACACACACACACAGATAGTGTCATAATGTCGTAATGCAGACAGCCAGACATACAGACAGATATTATAAGGCCGCGATGTTCGGCGCCTAATGCGGTCCCTAGGGCATTAAAAATTTGAAATATTCTTTGCTCAAAACACTCACACCACCATAAGTATTACATGTGTAAAGTTTGAAAACAATCGGTTGGGTGGTTCTCGAGTTTTAGGGAGTCGGACAGACAGACAGACATTCTCTGTTTTAGATATATAGATATATAGTTATATGTATACCAACATCATCATCATTTTACATCTGCTTTCCACACTGGTGTGGGTTGGATGGGTTGTCAGAGTCTGAGATCAGACAGGTCGGAGTGACCTCATCTTGCTCATATCTTCTATATTTGGTATGGTTTCTTCAGTTGGATGCCCTTCCTAATGCCAACCACCATACAGGGTGTACTGGTTGACTTTTGCTTTAGAACTACCAGCACTATCACTTTCCAGAATGGACTGGGTGTATTTTATTTTCATACCAGCACTAGAGAGTTTGCCATATGCTTCACTAGATTGAAGAGTCCTCTCAAATCCTATCTTGCCTCCATTCAACTGCCATGCATTGTAACAACATTTATCTTTTGTATTACAGTGCTTGTACTGGTGGATGGGTCTTTTGTATTATGGCATATGGCCATTCATTTCAGCCTTGTCATCTCCTTTGTGAAGTTTAGTTTTTTTCAGGTTATTCTTCATAACTTTATCCCTTGTCTTCCTTGATCTCCCTCTTCTAAAGATTCCATCCATTTCAAGTGCTCAGCACTTTTTAAAAATATATCTTTCACCCTCCTTACACATCACATAATAATTGTTTCTATTTTAGGCACAAGGCCAGCAATTATCCAGTGCATTACTGGTACTTTATTTTATCGACCCCGTAAGGATGAAAGGCAAAGTTAACCTCGGCGGGATTTGAACTCAGATCGTAAAGGGACTTAACTATGCTGGAAAGCATGGCGTCCGATGCTCTACCGATACTGCCAATCCACCGCCTTACACATCACATAATAATACCAGCTCTTTTGCATGCCACATTCAATTCCTCTTATTCTGAATGTTTTTCTCAGTTCACTTGTACTCTGTATTTCATGCAAACCAACATTTTTCATCCAGTGAAGTATGCATGCTTCATTTCATTTTAGCTGAGACAAATCTTTTGCACTCTGGGCTCACATCTCACTGCCATGCAGCATTGCAATTCAGACACATGCATCATATAATCTGCTACTCACTTTGAGTGAGAAGCCCTTTCTTGCCTTCAGAGGTAACAGCTCCTTGAACTTCTTTCACCCTGTTCTCACTCAAGTTACAACAATTTCAGTAGATCCACTTCCATTACTAATAAGGTTGCCTAGATAACAAAAGTTCCAGTGGGCCTTCTGAATATTTGCAAGAATTTATTTTTTTAGTACACTTACAGTTCACCATTCCTGTGCATTTGCCACATATTCTACCCTCCATCTCAGCCTACCTGTAATCTCATTACATCTCTTTTGTGTCCACACTCCACATTGGTTACACTGTAATGAATTATTCCTACCTAGTCTTTTTCTACATGTTGGACAAGCCCATATCCCTGATAGCAGCAGAGTCTTATCTTCTTTTCTACTTACTAAAAATTTAGTCTTTTCTACATTTACTTTGAAGCCTATTGGTTCCAGTTTTAGCTTCCATGACTGGAACTTCTATCATTTCAGCTTTGAGGGTTAGATCAGCATATAGGGGCCCCCATGGTTTTGAATTCTTTTATTATGGCCAGGAGAACTATAATAAACAAGAGTGGACTGAGGACTGAGCCTTGGTGGACTCTCGCTTGCACACTAATTTCATTGCTATACTCATTGCCAACTCTCACCTTCATGGTTGCACCTCTCTACATGGGTTGTACAGCCCTCATAAATCATTCCTCAATCTCTAACCTCATAAGCCAACCACAAAATTACAGAGCATGAGATTCTATCAGAGGCTTTCCTCAGGTCGATGAATGCTCAGTACAGTAGCTTACTCTTAGCCAGGTTCTTTTCCTGCAGTTGTCTGACTATGAAGATGGCATCAGTATTGCTTCTAGGCACAAAACTAATCTGCATCTCATCAAAATTAATTCTGTCCCTAATCAACTGTGCAATTACTCTTTCTGTGACTTTCTTAACCTTATCCAATAGTTTGATATTCCCTTACTCTAGGGCATCTCTTTTGCTCTTGTAGCTGTTGACAATGGTGTTTACATGCCAGTCACTGAGTAACTAACCTGTGTCATATTCCACCATTAACAGTCCCCGAGGAACTGGTTGCTTTCTCTACCTTCATATCCTTAATTGCCTTATCTAACATATTGCCATTAACTAGGCCTATTTGGAATAGATCCTCATTCTCCCATGTATTTCCCTCATTCAATAACTTCCATGAATCTTTCTTTTGGCTAGTATGTCTCTAAATTTATGTGTGTTTGGTGGTTCTTTAAGTTTACATATTCTTCTTCTCTAAACTGTCTTTGGTTTGTCCATGCATCTTGCTCTTACTCTGGTCACAAATCACCATTCTATGCTTGGTGATGCATTGCTATCTCAAAACAACTCCCATATTTCACAGCAGCAGTCAGTAAAATTAGTTTCACATTATGATCCATGATAATATTGAATAAACTAAATATTTATTACAAATTTACCATATTTGGTGATTGCAATGTTCCCATGGCTACCCATTATATATGACCCTATAATACTGGAAGATGTCAACAGAAGTCAGCACTGATACTCTCTTAACTCAGATTTTGTGCATAGATTAAATAAAAGTGTTACTGATTAACCTCATTTATAGAATGTGCTTCAATGTTCCCATATTGAACCATAGTTATCAACATCATTATAATGTCTGTTCTATGATGGTGTAGGCTGTCTAGTATATTTTACCACTCTTTCTATCTATAAGGCTCAATATCCTGACATTTAACCTCACCACTGTTTTCCAGTTTTCTACTCCTTGCTATGTCTGTTTTTTTTTATAGAAGGAGATAAAGAAAGAGCTAGAATAAATAACGAGGTTGAGAAAAGAGTATTGGTGGACACCGATATCTACACTAAATTCTCATTTAACCCTTTAACATTTACATTACTCTATACTTACTATTATATTTTCATGATAAAGGCTTTACCTCACATAATTATCTCACATAACATTGAATCTATGAGATTTTGATATTAATTATTTTGAAAACAATACCTTAACATAAGTATGAGGAGCCAGTTATGGTTGATTTGAACAGAAAGAGGTGAAAGAATTCTGGCCAGATAAGGCCAGTATAAATGCTAAAGGGTTAAGCTAGTTGTCAATCTTTATATGACTGTCACTTTAGTAGCACCAAGCCATTTGTCTGAACCTGATTTTCACAGCACCTGCTAGACTACAATATCTGGGGCCTTCTCAAAAGCTTCCTCAATAATAACAAATACAAAGTAGTGTAGCTTATTTTTAGGTAAAACTTTCTCTTTAGTTATACCATTAGAAAACATATATTGTATCTGTGGTTCATTGGCATGTACATAGTTAAACTGATGATTATATTGCAGCTGAACCTAACTTATACAGATACCATTTGTTGAACCTAACTTATAAAGATACCTGTTGAAAGCTTCTACCTGAAATGTTAAGCTTACCTTCTTTCTCAGCTTAACATTTATTCTGTGGTTTAAACATTACAAGTTTCTGCAGATTCTACTGTTTTACTAACGTGTGTGAACTTGATTAACTACTTTCTTAACTTGTTCCATTAATTTGATCCTCTCATCCACATGGAAGTTGGATATAATTAAAATTTGATATTTTTTTTTATTTGCTTCAGTTTTTCAATATTTTCTTATTCTATTTAATCTCTTATAGAAATTTGGGCATCGGGAAGGGCACCTGGCTATAAATCACTACTTCAAAAAATCCCATCCGACCCTTGCCAGAGGGAAAAGCAAACATAAAAATGATGATGATGAGAAATTTTGGATACTATAATACTTGAATTTTACAAACATTAGTAATTTAAATGATTTTGTCATCTGAAACTATGAAGACAGATTAGACATTAGACAACAAATTAGGTTTCTACTTGTGCAACTTTATGTCATAACATATTACAGTAAATAATCATGTTTCTTAACACTCAATAATATTGTACTTTAACAGTCTTCAGTTAAATATCAATAAAACTTCTCCAAAACAGATTTAATAAAGCTGTCTTCATTAATCAATGTAATCTTATATAAATATAAATTAAATTAATATATTTAGTGAGACAACTGAAATTGCTTTGTGAGCAATACATTGAACTGTCAACTTATGTGTTGTAGGTTCAAATCCATGGCAAACATTTTTTTTGTATTACTGAGAGAATACTGTAAGTTTATTTTGCTGTTAATAAGAAGTCCTGTCTGTTTAATTCTACAAAATCATGATATAAGTGCCAATACTATGCAATTCTGAAATCATTGAAAGATAAACTTTATATCAATATTTATTTTAATCTAGGAATAATGCAGTATATTACTGGTACTTATTCTTTGTTGATTAGCTCAAAATAAACCTTAGTTGTGCAGACTTACAATCAGTAAATCCATTTCAGCTATGATCATACTGTCTTTTCTGTTTAACCTTAGTATATTTAAAAGGACACTATCTAATATCTACTTTATTTTTTAAAATTGATAAGATGTGATATGGGTGAAATTAAGCAGCTGTTTCTAGCAGCATCTGTGGCCATATAGAGATATTCTTGATGACGCAACTTAACAAATATACTTGAATATAAACCTATCAAAATATAAGCTGACCCCTTATTTTATGTCTGAGATATGGCAAAATTCCAAACCCATCTATAAACCAAGGCAGCTAATCAACATATTATGCTTAGATGGGATGGTTTTGAAATTCTCATGAGTATAAAATATATTTATGAAGTTTTAATATTTTTAAAATGTTTTAAGTACCCTTTAGTATTTACATTACTCTATATATACTATTGTATTTTTGTGGTAAAGGCTTTATCTTACATTATTATCTCACATAATGAATGGTGTAGGTGAATTGGCAGTATCGGTAGAGGGTCGGACACCATGCTTTCCAGCATAGTTACATCCCTTTACGGTCTGAGTTCAAATCCCGTCGAAGTTAACTTTACCTTTCATCCTTATGGGGTCGATAAACTAAAATACCAGTAATGCACTGGGTAATTGCTGGCCTTGTGCCAAAAGTAGAAACAATTATCTCACATAATATCGAATCTATGAGATTTTGATGTTATTTATTTTGAGAACAATACCTTAACGTCAGTATGGGCAGCCAGTTATAGTCGGTTTGAAAAGAAACATGTGAGATAATTCTGGCCGGATATGGCCAATTTAAATGCTAAAGGGTTAAAATATAGTTTTTGCTTCACTACTCCATTACACAATGAGTTTCCATTATGTTAAGTTTCAACAAGTTTCTTCAATTTTTCTTTATCTCTATTCACTCACATGCTGGGTGTACTTTGAAAGCAAGAGATCAAATAAAAGAACTTTGTATAGCGATTCATAGAGTAGAAGAAGGAGGGAGAGACAGCAAGTGAGAGAGAGGGGAGGCAGAGCAAGAAAAAGAGAGGGCAAGAGCAAATAGGGAGAGTGGGTGTGAGCAATAAAACACAAGTCAGAAGTAAGATTTCAATCTAATATAAGTTTGGCAGAGAAAATATTATTAAGTTAGAGAAAAACAGTCGGCATGCATGTATGTGTATGGGATATTTATGTATTAAAAAGTTTGAATTATAAAAAATTGTTGGAAATATTTTCTAGGGAATGCATAAATAACACTAATGACAATGTAGTAAATGTAGAAAAACAGTGTTTTATTGTAAAATAATCACTCCAGATATTTTAGCACCTCATTTACATAGAATTTGAAGATGGTGAAAATCAGCAAAATATTAACCTTGAATATAAGCAGCCCCATTTTACCATTGATTTTTTGTCACATATTTCTTGGCTTATACATGAGTATATATAAGGTATACGTATATTTTAATCGAAAATTAAAATGTTTCTGAGAGAAAACAAACTCAATGTAAACAACAACAAAATTATACATATTTAGACGTTTATACTATGAATTAAATGTTTTTGGAAATTTACCATACTCTGCTTTTATGTAAATATTAAATGTATAAAAAATTCTTATTTTCACTTTTTGAAAGACAAATGAATAGTGTCCTTTCTATTTTCAGAACAAAACCAGGAAGATAACTGAAAAAACAAAACAAAACAAAACAAAAATCATGTTTTGTCACCTCTTTCGTAGACAAAAGAATGTAGAAAAAGTAATAAGAGAACTGCCTCCTATTCCAAAAGAAGTCAAATTATGTTTTAACAGTGATGATTTTGATAATTCCAGTCATATTTATGAAGAAATTGCAGACGTAGGAAGAGATACTAATGAAAATGTTTGGAAAAAGTCAAACAAAGTTAAACAAAGTGATGCTTTAAAAAATAAAGATTCTCAAATTTTAAAGGACTTTCTTCCCCAATCTTCTCTGCAAACTAATCCGAAAACTAATCAGAATAAAAAAGAATGTCATGAAATACAATATAAAGAAATTGATTTTGGTACATCATGTCAGTCAGATGTATATGAGTCTTTTTCAAACAGCATGGATTATGGTGATTATTCAAGGGAACCAGCTTCAACTAAAAACACAGAATCTCACACTAATTTGCATGGGTGCTACTGTAAAGAATGTTATGACTCTTATAAATGTAATCTAGAAACCCCCGATTTATTCTCAAATTTGAAAAGCAAACGGAATGACAAGTTTTCTAATTCAGTAATCTCTCCACACTGCAAATTAACACAGAAAATACCAACTACTGAAAAGACACTTTTTTCTGATGGTTGTAAATATGAAAAACAGTTTAAAAACCAATGCAAGTGTGATTTCAAAGAATTTGAACAACATAAGAATAGAGTAAGTTCAAATAATGAACTTTCCTTTGTAGACTTACTAAAGCATGAAGAAATGGATGACAGTAATAGTTGGTGTGAGTATCATATGAATACAGCTAGGGACTATTCTCCAAATAATAACTTCATATTGAGTAATGTCAAAGAAGAGTCAAGACATGATCCTCATATTGTGCAAATCATTGATCATCAATCTTGCAAAGGAGCAAAAATATGTAAATGTGAAGAAAATAGCGACTGTGTTTCTTTGACCAGTGTATCAAGTCTGCCATATAATTGCTCACTATCTACATATGTTAGTTACAATGATTCCTCTTCTAACAGAATGAAATCCATCAGTGATATGGCAACTGTAAATAGTAGTACTTTCAGTTCTCTCTGTATTAATGATGGTGCATTGAGAAAAGCAAATATTTTTCCAAACAGCTATTATTGTCATAAACGCTCAAGAACTATACCAGAAGTTGCAAAAAAAGAACAAAAGGAAGAATTTAAAGTATTTGATATAAATATTGCAAATGAACTTTCAGGTAGAAGTTCTTCAAAATTTCCCAAACAATCAGTAATATCTTCACCATTTGAATATAATGGAAAAGTTCGGAAAAACCAAATACTTAATGACCTGATATATTTGAATTATGAACAGCTGCAATTAAAGTGTTTGTAGATCATTAAAGATTTAAATATTATATATAACATTTATATATTTTGTAATACTTTTATGTTATAAAGACTGTATATATCTTACCATTTCAAGAAAATTTGAATGTTGATTCTGACTGTGATGATAATCTTTTTTTTTTTGTCTTGTATAATTATGTGATATAATTCACCCTGGTGTGATCCTAGACATGATTTTGTAATATTTGATATATTGCAAGTATGTTGTCTAATGAGAAAGAACATTGTATATTGATTAAAATTATAAGCATGGATAGACACGAAAAATCAGTATAATTAATATAATTAATGCCTTTAGTAGAGTCCACTCTGTTGCAATCAAATCCTGCTGAGGTCAACTTTGCCTTTTATCCTTTCAAGGTCGATAATAAAGTACCAGTTTAGTACTGGAGTCGATTCTTCCTCTCTCTGGAAGAAATCTGCTGTATGCAGGCCTGCATTCCACAGACTCATGTACTCTTAAGGTAATTCTCAGGGAGATTCACTGTGACACATTTTGTGATAAAGATAATCCTTTGAATTACATGTAAGTCATTCTGACAGGCTTCCAAAGTTTCTGTCTACTCAATTTCATTCACAAGGCTTAGGTCAATCCAAGGCTGTAGTAAATAACACTTTCCCAATGACTGCAAAATGAATTAACTATTTTCCTCCCCTGCATCCACATACCTTTAGTAGAGCTCACTCTTGCAATCAACCTGACCATATTTTTAGTTTTCAGATAATTTCTTCTTTCTCTTGGAAAAAGTTGTTGGTTCTATTGTTTTTTGTTTTTTGACGAAGCCAGAAGAAATAAAAATGATGATGATCCAAAATGTGAAGATTTTTACTAAGGAAGGATGCTTCTTTAATGAAAAAGTTGATTTATTCAAGTGAAGATCAGATTCATTTTAGGATGTCAGTGATAAAAACATGCACCATGCTAGATTTTTATATGTGATCAAAAGTGCTGTTTGAGTGGTGACTCTGTCTGTGAAGACCCATCCAACTCTTGCTAGCAGGGAAAACTAATGTTAAATAATATCTCTATCTCCATTAATTAGTAGAAATGTAGCTGTGCAGATGAGTTTTAATAAGAAACATGCCTAGAGATGTCACCATATCTGTTAAAGTACAGAATATAACTTTGCCTCACAGCATTATTTATTTACAATTTTAACTAATTTGGACTCTAGTGTCATCATCATCATCATCATCATCTTCGTTTAACGTCCATCTTCCACGCTAGCATGAGTTATTTTTTTGTCACTCTTGCATTTGTTTGGCTTTGTTAAGCATTGTTAAACAATGTTAACCTCTTCTTGATACTGGTATGTATGGTCCTGTGACTCTTCATAGAGTTTTAGAGGTGCAGTATTGACATACAGCGTTTCTTGGACATTTTAAACCTGGCAGAGCCCATTCTTCTCCAGGCCTGAGTACAGCAGATTTCTTCCAGAGAGAGGAAGAATCGACTCCTGTACTAGACTGGTACTTTACTATCTACCTTGAAAGGATGAAAGACAAAGTTGACCTTGGCGGAATTTGAACTCAGAGGGCAGAGAGTCGGAACGATTACCACAAAGCATTCTATCCAACGTTTTAATGACTCTGCCAATCCGTTGCCTGGTATAGTCTTCATTAATTAAAATTGACATGCTGACAACATTAAGAATAGTACTTATTTCATATATCATCATCATCGTTTTATGTCCATTCTTCCACACTTGCATGGGTTGGATAGGTCCTTCTCAGCACAGCATCTCTCCATTTGCCACGTTTCTTCATCATCTCCTCCATGAGTCTCAGTGATTTTACCACTTCTGCCCAGGTCTTTCTTGGTCTACCTCTACTGGGGCTTATATATTTATACATATATATATATATATATATATATATATATTAGGATTGGTGCTCTGAAATAGCAATGTATACATGAATGTATGTATAGTATATTTGGCAATATACCGTATGTTTAATTGCGCTATCATTTTTAAAGTAGTGACTATGTCACTTCTTTTTTCGGCAAAAGAAGGGAGAGAAGCTAACAGAGTCTGTTTCACGCTGTTGGCGATCCTCAGAGCAACGTACTCCCTGCCTTTGCCGATGTATACATGAATGTATGAGGTGTGTCAGAAAAGTTCCAGGACTGATGTCACAAAAGATTTATTTCAAACTCAAACTTCACACTAAGAGTTTTCTCCATCAAAGTAATCTTAGCTCTCTGTAGCGATCAAACTTTTTTCTTCATAATTTCATATACATGTCCTCTGTTTCAGGTCGTCAAGCAATGAGCACAGAGCAACAAACAAACTTGAAGTTTCTGGTACGGTTGGGGAAAACTCCGCTGCAGCAAGTGTATGGAGATGAGACGATGTCACGCTCACATGTTTTTGAGTGGTGCAACAGGTTTAAAGAAGAACTCGAGGACGTGGAAGATGAACCCAGGAGTGAGAGGCCCTCAACAACCAGGACTGAGGTCAACCTTGAGCGCATCAGCCAGATGGTGTGTAGCGATCGTCGGCTGACTGTTCGACTGATGGCAAATGAGCTGGGCATGAATCGGGAGAGTGTCTGGAAGATTTTCACTGAAGATTTGGACATGCAGAAAGTCTGCGCAAAGATGGTGCCAAAACTGCTGAACGATGACCAGAAGTGTCGACGCATGCAAGTGTGCCAGGACATCCTCGAGCGTCTTGAAACTGAACCAGACTTGCTAGGGACAGTCATCACCGGTGGTGAGTCATGGATCTTCGAGTACGACCCAGAGGGGACCCGTTTTGAAGACATGGACGACATCAAAAAGACCGTGACGACGGAACTGAGGGGGATCCCGGAAGGATCCTTCCAGGAGTGCATGCAAGTGTGGCAGAAAAGGATGGAAAAGTGCATACTCCAGGGGTATTACTTTGAAGGAGCAAACTCTTAGTGTGAAGTTTGGGTTTGAAATAAATCTTTTGTGACATCAGTCCTGGAACTTTTCTGACACACCTTGTATGTATAGTATATTTGGCAATATACCGTATAATTAGCTCCTGATTATTACTGGAATTCTATAAGAATCCAGCTTCTATAATTTTCGGCGAGTACTCAAGTGGAACTACTGACAAATCAGACATACCAAAACCCCACATCTCATTAATGTATGTTCCCATACCCTACAGAGTGCTTAGTGAGTGTTGTATTGATAAATTCAAGTTAACTGGAAAATATCTTGTGGCTTTAGCAATATTACAGGTATGAGGCTTCCAGGAAATAATTGTTTTTACTTTTTGGCACAAGGCCAGCAATTATCCCAGTGTATTACTGGTACTTTATTTTATTGACCCCGTAAGGATGAAAGGCAAAGTTAACCTCGGCGGGATTTGAACTCAGTCCATAAAGGGACGTAACTGTGCTACAAAGCATGGCGTCTGACCCTCTACCGATACTGCCAATCCACCATGGTTTCTAATTTAGGTACCAAACCATCAAATTTGGGGGTAGGGCAAAGTTGATTGAATCAACTCAGTGCTTGATGGTACTTTATTTTATCGACCTCAGAGAGATGAATGGCAAAGTTTACCTTTAACTCACTATAAAGTTCGGAACAAACACCACACAGCATTTCATCCGACGCTCTAACAATTCTGCCAATCCAACACTCTTTGACTTCCAGGAAATAATACAACATAAAGAGAAAACCCACTTTTGTTTTAGTGTCTAAATACATTTTTATATTACAATACATATAATGATAATTAGATATAATTTCTTCTTATTGAATAAGATGATATAGTTAAGTGAGCAAAATTATATTTTTGTGCAAACATTATTTTGTAGCCAAGAAATTATACATATATATATTTCCAAAAGAAATGTTTTCATTAAAACAAGTTAATGAGCTGCTTTATTCTTTTGTTTATTAATGGAGTTTTATTATTGATTTGAGTGATGCATATCAATAATTCTTGTAAATATATGAGAATATTTGAGTTCCTGCGGGGCAATTTGATCGGATATTGGCCTTTTGGCCAATGGCTTATCATTAGTATCTTTTTAATGTTGTTCTATGTCCATAACAAAGACAGTTAACTCTTAATTGCTCTTTCCACTTAAGTGTGGAGGAAGTGTTGATAGACACATTTCGTCACTAATTAGCACCTACCAACTACTAATCAATTGAGCTGGATCTATAAGTTGCATTCCTGCTGTTATTGCCATTACATTTGCTGCTCATTATGTTTCTAATTCCACACTGCCAACACACAACAAACTCCTCCCAAATTCTTCTTCTCTACTCCACCAGTCCTACTGCTTTATTTAACTCAACAAAGCAACTTGTCCCTTCCACTACCCTTAATCCATTCATTACCATATTTGTAATGAAAGACACTGTCAATAATTTTCAAATCATTTAAAAAATATTCAAGAATTTTGAGGGATTTAGTAATATAACTAACTTTGGAACATAAATTAACAAATGTTCTTGCATAACATTATGGAACATAACTTAAGAAAGGATCTTACATACAATTATGATGGAAGCTTTTTAGATAAATATGAACACTTTAAAAACAAACAGCTTTGTATAATAGGACCAGCGGCAGTTTGGTATCAGAAGGGTTTAGCTCCCCACCAAATTCTCTTCAGAGATACATCCTAATCTAATGTCTCCTATGTTTCTGATCCTGACAACCACTATATTACTCCCTCATCTATTTCTAACACCTGAAAGGTAATGGAGATAATTTTAAATAATCTCCTTCATCCACTTAAGCCTTCCTCTATTTTCAGCAAATGCCAGTTCATTTCTGTACTACTGGATCTATGGCAGAGCTCTTTTATATCACACCTGTGATCTCTGGCCAGTAAGAAATTTAATGCTGTTTTTGTCTCAACAAATCAGTTTTGGCATAAACAAATCAAAGTTACCAGCCTGTTATCACCAACTGTTCTTTAATAAAAAAAATGTTTGACTATATTATAGTTTCTGATTTACAAGTCTCTATCCAACTCTCATTCTATGAACTCTGGTACACTCTGAGGTTTTATAATGTGTTTCCCAAACACTCTCTTCTCTCTATATTAGCAGTCTATACCCTGTCACTTCTAACAACACATAACTCCTATGCAGATAGTATAACTTCATTCCTTCTTAACTTCTTGCAACATAAGCACCAGCTTCTTGAACAGAAACCCTGAAAACATCTTTCAACTGGGGTATGGTAACTTAGTTTTCTTTAATAGCACGAAGATACAGTCCTACTGCTATCAGAGTGGAGTTGGTTACTCCCACATGGTGGAGTGGCTGTTCCAGCATGTCTCCTTTGCTATCCTCCTGGGCATTGTCTTCTCCACCCTGTCTGCCAGAACCACGAAGCAAACTGACACTTAACTTGCAATGATAGATTTGAATATTCTGCTATCTATGATCTACATCATTCTCTATTGTTAGATCCTAGTTTAATCACTACACATATGAAGGAGATAGTCTAACACCACATCTGACCTATTCTTTTATTAGTTTTAGTCATTGGACTGTGAACATGTTTGGGAAAAAAACTTTGTTTGATACTTATTTTATTGGAGAAGGCAAGAAAAATAGTTACAGATTGTTAAAAATAGTAAAAGTAATCTTTGCTGTAAAATCCCACATTGGCCAGAAATTGAGGAGTTAAAAAACCCAGGTGATAAATGAGAAGAATTAAGGGAAATGTATTTCTAATAAAAAGATAATTAATAAAGTAAGTAGATTAACTCAAAAGCATTTACATTACTCAATATTTACTATTGTGTTTTTGCAGTAAAAGTTTTATTTCATAATTATCTCACATAATATTGAATCTTCGAAATTTTGATATTATTTATTTTGAGAACAATACCTTAAAGTCGATATGAGTAGCTGGTTACGACCAGTTTGAACAGAAAGAGGTGAGAGAATTCTGGCTGCTTTAAATGCTATAGGGTTAAGAGATGACTAAGGAATTCAGGGTTTTGAAAGTGGAGAAGGTTGGTATTACAAGCACATAAAATGCTAGCATTTATCAATGCATAATAGAAATATCCATTGCACAGAGAATAGGCTGACAGATTATGGAGATGAAATATTAGGATTTAAAAGGCTTTAAAGTTGTTACAGAACATTGTTATTCCTTGAAACATTTTATTGTGTTTTTCTTTATGATCAACACTTGTAGCTTGCTCTCATAAAATACTTCCTGCTATTATTGCTAAGTTAATTTTTTTTCTTTAGTAATATTTTACTGCTGCATACATGTAGATTATGATATTTTCACTGTAAACAACTGTTTTCTTGCTTATTTCATGCTTTATGTTCAACTATATTGGTAGCTTGCGTTATGTAAAATTATTTCGACTCTAAAACAGTTGCTTTTTCTTGTCAAGTTTTAATATGGCATTCAAGGATGATATTTTCAGTGTAAATGTCTGTCCTAGTCTGATTTCCTGATTACTGGTATTTTCATCTTTACTGTTAGCATCTTGTTATAAAATATTCACTCCATAACTAAATTGCTTTTGTAAATTACTTCAGTATTATTATTAAAAGAATATTTTTTTTCTGTTGTTTTAATTACAATTCTGTTTAAACAAAATTTCTACTCAACAAATTTCAAATGGATTATATGATGTTTGCAATAAGAAACAGAAAAAGAAAGAAAAAATATTAATTAATGAAAGTAAGGGAAAGATGGGAAGGTGTGGTAGACATTACACCCTAGTCTAGGTGGTATACCTCAACTGTGGTAGGGTGCTGTAGACTCTCTCCCACACTACAGGCAACAGTGCTCCATATTTTTATACTATACATTAAACATTTCAATATACTAAACATTTTTTAAAGGTATTTCTTGCTAAAATATGGTAAATGAAAGAAAATATTAAGTCAACATATTAAGTGCATTAATCGATCACACCACAAGGGATGCCAGAGCTTCCCTCTAATACTTTTTAAGGCGAGCCAACACACTGGCAGTGTTATTGTAGGTGATCGTGAGGCTAATACTTTGGAATAGCAAAGCACCCTCATGAGCATCATTAGAATAGCAAAGCACCCTCATGGGATACCTTGGTAAGGCAAACTGCCAACAATGACGAACTTCACTGTCAATGGTCCAGCGCCACCAAACATCTCGAACACCACAGGCTAGAAAAATAATTAGTTGATAATTCCCAGTTTTAAAATTTTATTCTGGTCGGCTATGGAAACAGTGACCCTCACATTTACTGCAGTATCCAAGATGTGTGAAGGAGTAAAATAGTCATTGACTGTAGCATTCCAAATGAGACATCTACCTCTTACCCAGGGATAAAGTGTAAGACCATCTGGTCAATTCTAGACAATCCAGCTGGTTCCAGAATTGAGGGGATATTTACCCAAGCCATGACTTGCTTAACAATTGAGTTTAGCTTGGTATGGCAAGTAAAACGACCAGTATTCTGGAGGCAAGACAAATCATGGAGACCTGTGGAGTTTAGGGGCCAACCACAGTGACATTTCAATCACTTGCAGACATCAGCTTCCACTCTGAGTACAATGGAGATGCGGAGCTCATCCAGATTGAGTTGGCCATTGGCAGGACATAAACCCAGTATACTGAGCATTTTGCACTCGTGGAAATAATAGATCAGATTGATCAAAGAGACAGTTGAAAGTGTCTCTTGAATGTAAATTGTCCCAAACTCACTGCTTCAGTGTATCCTCCTCTGTATCAGGAACTGACAAACATAGCTCCTTCCACTGTAGTAGAGCTTCATGCTTCTCCTTGTTGGAACTAGCCCATGTTATCCACGAGAAGGGAGCGAGCATGGATGTAGGAAAGAAAGCAGAGAAGTGACAGAAACGAGCTGTACATTATAGTCAGTTTTTCTGAGCATATATTGTTTCCAAATCATATCTTTCACACCCCCATAACGAGTTTATTTTTTCAAACCAATTTATAATTTTCTAAAATATTCCTAAGCTTCACATCTCCCAAAATATTTCTCACACACTACTTTGAGTATCACTAATTCAGAAAGGTTCCAGCTTCTCGTACGACTCTTATAATAGAAGCGGTACATCTGAGACTCGAATGTCAATATGACCAGCAGTTGTACTATCAGTTCTTTGTCCAATAGATAAGTATCTTAAGAACTCTCACTTTCACGATTTTATTTCACTCACTAAGAAACAGATTTCTTCTTTTTTTGTTTTAATGTAATCATAATTAGAACGAAATGTCAAGGGGGCAAAATCAATAAAGTAATATAAGTTATCTCCCTTGAAATTAATTTTCCTCACGTGTTTATTTTAGAAAACAGCCTATGTGCATACATTAATCAATACGTTCCTGTAGGTAGTAGTCCTTTTCAGTTAACTGTTCTACCTGAGGAAAATTTCTAGATTCCCAGCGCTCACATTTTTACTTTGATAATCGTTAAATCCTCCAAATAGCGTCCACTGTGTACTTCTACCAATAATATTCGACATTTAAGATATTTAATAAATAATATAGTTTATTAACAGTCTAATATTAGCGATTAACAGCTAACATTATTTATTTATTTATTCTATTGTAATGAGGAAGATTAATACTATATTCTATTATCGGTGGCGAGAACCCGAGTGATCCAAATCCGCTGTTTCATATGTTATGAGTAAGAGCAGTATTACGCTGTGTTAAGTTAACTCTCAATATCAACTCACCCAACTGTAAATAGGTATCTTCGGAAGCTATAAGTAGTTACTATTAGCACCAACAGACTGCTTAAATGACATAGTTTTTTTTATTTTTATTATTTATTTATATAACATTACCTGTGAAAAGAAGAATAGCGGGGAATTGTGGTACACAGGGGCGCTTGCTGCATAAAAAATAACGATTGGGAAAGTGAAGTCTAGCCAGTAGCGTAGCTAGAGGAGGGGTGGAGCGCTCTGCCCCGGGCGACACGTTTATGTGGGGTGTGGGTGGGGGGGGGGGGGGGGGCACTTTTGGGTCTACTGTAGGCTATAAGCATTCTTTTAATGCTACAGCATAATATTATAATTGTACACAGACTAGTCAATATATATATATATATATTATTTTAAATATATATATATATATATATATATATATATATATATATAACAATATGTATTTTGTGGGGGGGGGGGATTCAAGGGCTGCCCCGGGTGGCACACATTCTAGCTATGTCACTTCACTGACTCTAGCATACTTATTGTAGTGGGCCAATGAATTTCAATTAAAATTATAACCACAAGGAGAAGAATCCATTACTATTAATAATTAACTCTGATCAAGAAAGGCAAAATAGAAAACACCCGAAATTAAAACTTATTGGTGGATTGGCAGTATCGGTAGAGGGTCGGACGCCATGCTTTGACGCATAGAGTTACGGCCCTTGCCATTCTGAGTTCAAATCCCGCCGAGGTTAACTTTGCCTTTCATTCTTACGGGGTCGATAAAATAAAGTACCAGTAATGCACTGGGTAATTGCTGGCCTTGTGCCAAAAAGTAGAAACAATTATTAATAAAGAATCACGATTAAAATTATAAATAGAATGCTGTAAGGCATGATTCTAATCTTTGGCAATTGACAATTTCCGCCATGTTACGGTCTTATTGGACCTCATAAGCCCCACATTTCAACTGCTCCTTTTTTGTTTCAATGGTAGTGATTGGCCTGCGCTATAATTATTTCAGGTATTCCTCACCATAGATATGTGCTGACGGTCGAGTTCTCTAAAATGCAGGGCAGATTCTCTAAAATGGTTATAAAAATTACCAAAATATCATGATTTGATATATATATATATTTTTCATGTAGCAATTTATTTTGTAAAGCAGGTAACTGTATGAAACCATTGTTAGCTCATCCATCATAAGGCAGCAGTGGAATAGCAGACACAGTGGGCCCACCGGACTGACCCCCCCCCCCCCCCCATACTTTTTAATGGTGCTTCCACAGATTTATTAAAAAAATGTTCTGAAATAGGAAATACGTTCATTGAAGTCCTAACTTTACTAATTTCTCTTCTTAAGACAAGAACAAAAAATAGCTGGACAACAAAATCCCTAGAGAACTACTGTGTCCACCTAAAATATTCTGACCCCCTCCACCACTTCTGGTGACATGCCTGCAGAAACAGCAGACGATAAAATCGAATGATTTGCATATTTTTATAGTGTTATATATATATTTAATGTCTTGGGTTATAACCTTGCTACAATTGATTTGACTTCATTTCGCTGAGATCGATAAAAGGATTCAGCCGTCAACATCCTGCATGTACAAATTTGTCTCAAAACTCCGCCACGGATTTATGTTGAAGGCAAAACTCTGAAGACAGTCAGTAGTTTTACATACCTTGTAACTAGTTGTACAATGTTAGACAAGGAAACTGAAAAATGCATAGGAAAGGCAAGTTCAGCTTTTAGTAAACTTTATGGTAGACTGTGGAACATTCACGATGTGTAAAAACAAAAGTCGATATCTATAAAGCTGTTGTTCTTACAACTTTCTTTTAGGGACAGAAGCCTGGACTCCCTATCGCAAACATAAATCAAATAACCAGTTTCCATATGAGGTGTCTAAAGCAGATCTGTGGTGTAAAATGGGATGTTAGAGAGAAAAATAGCGAATAAAAATGTTCTTGATTAGATTTCAGATGAAATGGTGCGGCTACGTTTTGAGAATAGATGATGAAAGAATCCTAAAGCAAATCTTATTTGGTCAACTTAAAGTCTCTCGTAGAAAACTAGACCGAAATTTATTTCGCTATAAAGACAAGCTTAACGACAATTTGGAAAATTGACATGAAGTATCTGTAACTATCCCTGTAATAATTACAGGCCTGAAATTATACGTTGGGATATTTTCTTTACTGAAATCCGCTAACCGGTCCTTGTCGTTTTCGACAGGAAACTCCATTATGTTTGTATGTATGTATGCATGTATGTATGTATGTATGCATGTATGTATGAGTCAATGGCCATCCAAAATCACCGGGAGAGATGACTCCTTAGCCTTTGTCAAGGCAGAATTCTAGGAGAAGGAAAACTCTGAAAACTCTGATATAACACCTGCAACTCTGATGGAATCCAATGATGTTGACTTGTTCTTTTTGGTAAATATCATCTTGGTTAAGAGAGTGGGACTGGCTTTGTGCAGTGCCTTTGCTCACTATAAAAGCTTCACAGCACAGGCATTGGTTTATATCTGGAGATCGCTCTGCACTTGTCATCACATGGTACCATGGGCCCTGCACTATGTGTCAGTAATTGTCACAAGTGTAGTGTTTGTACCAGAGTTTTCAAGTCGCTGGCTGGACTAAAAAGTCACACTTGTTCAGCGCATCGGTAGGGGTTCTCCTACATGGATATAAAGTAGTGGCCATACTCGAAAACGAGTTGGCAGCCACCATGTATGTATGTATGTATGTCAGGTCGCTCTCGAGTGCTACTGGTAACATGTAACCCAATACAACCTGTCTCGTGGTCGAGTCGCCGGCGGCTAAACCGGCAACCCCACCAAACTAGCTTGCTGAGGAGGGTGATAGTTGGACACCCTGCGGGATGAAATACAAGACCCGGTAAAGGGCGGAGGAACTCAGCAGAGTCAACGACCATCCAAATAGTACTGTTTTTTTTTCCACCTGTGAGTGAAAGGCCCCCAGTTGTTGTCACAACACCTTTCTAGGAGAGGGAAACTCTGAAAAAAAAAACCTTCGGCTTCGGAAGCATCCGATGATGTTGACTCCTTTTCGGGTGGTGTTTTCGATGTTTAGAGAGTGGGATTGGTCGAGTGCAAGGCCTTTCCCAGCTTAAAAAAAACATTCAAAACACAGGCATTGCTTGTTCAGGAAATGTTACAGATTTGTGTGGCTGTAGCCTAAAAGTGCACCAAACTCCATAATCCTCCAAGCAATTGCAGTACTCTTAGCAGAGTTTGCAGCCATCATGTATGTATGTATGTTCTTCTGGTTTTATAATTTCACAAATGTTTGCCAATAGAGAGAGAGTCGGTTTCTAACATAGACACAATACTCTCTCATTGGAATTTACACAACATCAACTAGGTAGATATATATGCATGTCTGCATGCATGTGTAGATATGGATGTTATTGTACGTGTGGATGTGTATGTTTTGAGTTGTATGTGTGCATGTGTATATGCTTAGTATCTGTACATGTGTATATGCAGTTATTAGATGCAACATTTTTGGAATGTTTTACATATTTTTACAGTTCCAATGGATTGTACTTGTAATTTCCTAACTAGTTGTGTTCTTTCTGTTCCTGTGAAGCCTAGCTTCTCAAGATTTGTATTGAGGCAGTTACTAACATATCCCAGTGCCCCAATAATCACAGGCATAAATTTGAAGGTATAATCAGGGTGGAGTATCTGCAGATTTCTCATCAGTTCTGCATAAATAATCTCCTTTTCGCTAATCTTTGATATTATATTGGCATCTGCTGGACAGCTAACTTCCACTACTGTGTATGCATTCTTTTCCCTGTCCCATATCATATCTGGTCTGTTATGCCTGCATTTTATTGGGGTTTTTACTGGAACATTCCACCAGTACTCTTTCATATTATGTATATGTATGTCTTCCACATTGCTGTAGCTTCTAATGTCTTTATTATCGGGGCTATCGTTTCTACGGATTGCATTGTACAATGTTTTGGCCACTACATCATGCCTCATAGGTAGATAGTACCGCGATGACATCTTTGGGCAGCTGCTTATGACATGGGTGAGATCCTCGATGTTAATTCTGGAGAGTCTGCACTTGTTATCACATCTAGGTGTTTTGCCTGCATCCCTATCTCTTTTGTGAATCAGGTATTTCGTGTTGATTTCCTGTTCTTGGATTGCAAAAGCGTATCCTTCAAAGTGGGAGCCAATATAGCGGTTGTTGGTCCAAGATAGACTACTTTCCTTATCTATATTACTCTCTCTCTGGAGCTTCCTGGCAACATATCCATGCATGATTTTTTGCTGATAAGCATGCAGTTTTTCATCCATGGATTCACTGCGATACTGCTGAGCGACATCCCTGGATGTGAGTTTTTGATTATCACACAGGGAATATCTCTCGAGGAGTTACTTCCCAACTCTCATGATCTTATCTGTTTCATGCAGATAGACTTGCTCGAGAGACGGGCTCCTACACTTCGAGGTTCGTAGATTTTGTCGGAGGGACATGATGTGACATTCGAATGTTGTCTGGACTGATGTTAGGCCTCTGCCTCCCTGCTTACGTTTAAGTAAAGGCGGTCTTTGACACTGTTGATGTGGAAGTTTCCGGTGTTGTTTAGTACTTTTCGAGTTCCAACATCAATTGCTCGAATTTCGTCTATCGTCTAATTGAGTATTCCAAACGTTGGTGTTAGGACAGGCACAACAAACACATTGTGAGCCACTGTTTTGTTTTGCGCAGAGAGTTCCGAAGACCAGATCTTTCTTAATCGGGTGTAGTATTCCTTGGTTATGCGTTCTTTATTACAGATACCATTATAGGATATGTTCTCATCTATCCCCAGGTATCTGTAGCAGTCCTCATCAGATATCGGTGAAACAGTTAGGCCATTGATGAAAATGTTGCTATATTGGGTTGTTGTTTTTCCCCGCTTTACAGTCATATACGAGCATTTGTCTTGGCCAACTCCATTCCTATCTCCTTTGAGAATGTTGTAATCAGGTTAAGATTTTTCTTCATCCCATCCATGTTCTTGGCATAGAGTTTCAGATCATCCACAAAAAAATTATGGGTTACGTTCGTATTTCTGTCCTTCTGGGAACCAATGATGTATCCTTCACATTTCTTGAGCAGAAAGGACAAGGGTTTTAATGACAAGATGAATAATATCACAGAGAGAGAGTCTCCCTGAAATATACCCCTACGATATTTTATTTTATCAGTGAAAATAGAGTCCTCCTTCTCTGTCTTTAACTTTAAGATAGTAGCCCAAGAAGAAGACAGCTTCTCTATGGCTCTGATAATAATGTATGGGACTTTAACAAGTCGGAGGGCCTCTATCATCCAAGAGTGGGGAACAGAATCGAAAGCTTTCCTGTAGTCTAGCCAGACTGTAACCATATTCCTCCTAAGTTGTCGCACCTCCGACATCGCAGTTTTGTTGATTAGGAGTTGTTCAGCACATCCCCCAACCCCCTTCTGTCCAGCTGCTTGTTCATCTGTAATGATGTTATTTTCACAATGATCTTGGAGGAATAGGTTCAGGCAGGCTGTATACATCTTATACATCAGGTTCTGGCATGCAATGCTAGTTTTTTGCCAAGTAGGTGTCTTTGTTCTTGGGGACCAGTAATGTTTGTGCTAATGTCAACCATTCTGGTATAAGTGTATCTCCCTTAAGAACTTGTTGGTAGAGGTCAGTAAGATACCTCCGATAGAATATTAGTTTTTGTACCAGTAGCGGACAATCATGTCTCTTCCTGGTGTTTTCTTATCTTGGAGTTTTCCTATCACAGTCTCAAGGGTACCCTCATTTATTTCGTATGTTTGTATGTATGTATTATGTAGAATATAATTGGCTGTGTAGTTGCTAGTTAAGGTAGCTTAAAATTGAGTAAGAATAAGAAGAAAGCAAGAACGGGGGGAGTTTTCCTCATCAGTTGTCTACTGGGGGTCTCGGATATTTCCACGCTTTAAATGTATGTATGTATGTCAGGTCGCTCTCGAGTGTTACTGGTAACATATAATCAATACAACCTGTCTCATGGTCGGGTCGTCGGCGACTAAACCGGCAACCCCACCAAACTAGCTTGCTGAGGAGGGTAATAGTTGGACACCCTGCGGGATGAAATACAAGACCCGGTAAAGGGCGGAGGAACTCAGCAGAATCAACGGCCATCCAAATAGTACTGTTTTTTTTTCACCTGTGAGTGAAAGGCCCCCAGTTGTTGTCACAACACCTTTCTAGGAGAGGGAATCTCTGAAAAAAAACCCCTGCATCTTCGGAAGCATCCGATGATGTTGACCTTTTCGGGTAGTGTTTTCGATGCTCAGAGAGTGGGATTGGTCGAGTGCAAGGCCTTTGCCCACTTAAAAAACATTAAAAACACAGGCATTGCTTGTTCAGGATATGTTACAGGTTTGTGCGACTGGCTGTAGCCTAAAGGTGCACCAAACTCTATAATCCTCCAAGCAATTGCAGTACTCTTAGCAGAGTTTGCAGCCATCATGTATGTATGCACTTATGTATGTTATCTTTCAACATATTTTTTCATACACAGAGCCTCGTTAACAAGGCATTATAACAAATGCTTTCCCAGGGAGCACCGCACGGAGGTGAGGTTGACTTTGCCCCCATTAATGCGTTACTCGTGGATGCCGCGTAGCTGAACGGTTAAAAAGTTCGTTTCGCAATCATTTGGTCCCGGGATCGATCTTGACAAGTGTCGTTTGCCATTGCCACCGGTTGACCCAAGCCTTGTAAGTGAAATAGGGTAGACGGAAAGTCTTTGGAAGCCTATCCGATAATGGGAAATAGATTAACTTCCTTCGGTGGAATGTTCAGCCACTTACACATTAATTTTATGTGCAGGCTGTTACGTTGATGGAACAACTGGAACACTCATCATCGAAATCAACAAAAGTCCATTCCACGCTTGGAAATCAGTAATCGACCGACCAGACGAAACTGAGAATAGTTATGTTAGAGCCAATATATTTAATGCAGGTCACATTAAAAGTCTAACTAAAAAGGATTTTGAGGCGAGAAAAAATCATTAAATATTAATGAAGGACTAACATTATTTTAATTATATGTTGTTTTATATATATATATTTATATAAGAATAAATTCTCTCCCTAAAACATTTTTTTGTTTCATTTAATATCTTATTAAAATCAGGCTTGTCCATAAAATATATTGTGTTTCGTGAGACAAAATAAGTTTTGGAACCAGATATGGACCAATGGAAAGTTTTCAAACCTGTCAACTCTCTCCGTCCGATGGGGAGATCTCCCACCCACTTAGGGGTGGGTGAAAGATATCTTCTCTTCTGAAAATGAGTATAGCTTTTATTATGTAAAATCCCCCCATTTTGCCTCATTTCTCTCCGTTTTGGGGTTCTTTTTTCATGGTACTTCCCGTTTGGATTTTTAGAGGTTGGCAGGTCTGCTATCTTAGCCATTTTACCACCTTCCAACTTCTATTTATTAATATTAGGATAAAGGCAGTAGAATGATAGAATCATTGGGGTGTTGGAAAAAATACACTGCGGTCTTTAGTTACACTCCTTTTAGTTAAAATCTGCGCAAAGCAGTGCCGGATTTAGGACGAATGAGGCCCCTTACTTTTGAAAAATTAATCGTAAAAAGATTTTTTGGCAGGAAGATGAACCCCCTTGGGTAACAGGGCCCTGTGTTTAAGCACAATAGTAAATCCGGCACTGGCGCGAGGGCAACAGTTTGGATCGATAAAGTACCTTAAAATACCAGATCGATTTAATCGATTGTACCCTCCTCCGAAATCTGTAGCTTTGTGTCAATATTGAGACAGCAATAGTGAGATCCCATCAACGTCAAAATAGGTTTGATGACATCTATAGAAATAATTATATTTGGAGAATAAAAAACCCTCAAATTCCCATTGAAGTGAAAATAAAAGCCTGATGAAAATGAAAGCGATGACAGGAATGTGATGTAATGATATTACAAAAGAAGTGAATGTAAATTATTAGAATAAATATATTGAGTAAATATACTGATGTTAAAGAAAACTGTACATACATGTAGTTAATTGTTAATATAGATGTCTTCGGCCGAAGGAAATAAGAATCACAAATGCCACTTGATAGTGTTTTTAACTTATTTCTTCACATCTGTACGGGCAAATACGAACGCACACCTATATGTAACGAAATCTGTCCACGCCTTGAACCTTGGGTGACACCTAAAAGTCAAATTCTGGGTCACCATCCTTTTCGGTGTGGACAGGTTTATGCGTGGGCGATCCCTCAAGGTGGGAGACAGAAAGCGACAGGTATATAAAGTCTATATTTTCCCACGTTTTACACAGAGAGAAATCGGAGCTGTACTCTATAGACTAGCTATGTAAAGATTCACTGCTATATACAGGCCGCAGAGGTCTACAGACAACCACATACCATTACTCTCTCTCTCTCTCCTGGTCTCAAACTACACCTCATGAACCAACAACAAAAATACATCGTCTACCTTGCAGCTCGTGGTAACTTGTTTATTGTTCTTTTTGACTGAAGTGAAGTAAACCTTTTTATATATAAGTAAATCAGCTATTCTTGTTATTCACATCTAACAACCACTATTAATACTTTCGTTACCACTAAAATACTCTTCGTTAAATATATTCATACTCAGTGCCGTATTTAGGATAAATGAGGACCTGTATTAGTTGATTTATGAGGCCCCATACTTAGGCTCTGAAGGAGGTAACAAAATTTGGGGGCTGGAAGATGAGCCCCCTCCTGGCCAACGGGGTCCTGTGCTTAAGCACGCCTAAGCACAATGGTAAATCCGACACAGCTCATACTTTTACAGTGAAATTCCGTTATAACGAAATTCACGGGGTATAAAAAATTCGTTGTAACGAAAAGTTCTTTATAACGAGATCGATCGAAACAAATCAAGCGTTTGTTTCTTATTTCCTCGGGGATTGAAAAAAATTTCGTTATATTGAAAAATTCGTTATAATGGTATTCGTTATAACGGAATTTTACCTGTATATAAATGTTACAATGGTACACAATCATACATACTCATTATCTTTCTCTCCCCTCTCTCCAAGGCACAAAGATAGACAAAAGACGTTTTGTAGAAGTACAGCAGTTACCCATGCATGTTAGTCTCTCCTCTCTACACCAACGATGTTGTCCAAGGGAAAGACAAAGAAGTCGACCAATACCGTATGACACCAATGTCGTCGTCGCCGTAGGTGAACGATATTCCAGCTGGATTGAACGCCAGTCCATCATAGAGTTAACCTTACAGATGTTGTTGGTACTAATTTTTTCCAGTTGAGTGGACTAAAGCAACGTGGAATAACATGCAAGGACACAAGATGCTACCTGGTCTTGGAATGGAACTCATGGCCTTATGATCGTGAGTCCAACAGCATGACCACTAAGAAATATTATTTTAATAAAAGCGTCCAGCATCTTGAAAAAACTTGCTATAGATTCTCCTAAAATTAGAATATAAAATATACTTTCACAAAGTAGGATTATACAACTCCCAACAGTGGCACAAGAGGCACAAATTTTGACGCGTCAATCACCCCGCCATCACCGTCACCGCCACCACCTTACTTGACTAGTATTTATTTTATTAATCTCCTCACTGTACATTACTTAGTTTGGAACAAGGTTAACAATTTTGGTCAGAAGGCAAAGTCTATAATATCGACCATAGTATTTGACTGGTACTTTAATTTATCGACCTCGGAAGGACGAGAGGCAAAGTTGACCTCGGCGGGATTTGAACTCAGAAAATAAAGGGCTTTTACAGAAATCTAATGAGATTACTTATTATTTGTTCAGCTTTTATCAGATGCTACATAAAAAGCGTAAATGTGCGTGGCTTAGTGGTTAGCTGACAATCGTAAGGTCACGAGTTCAATTTCCGGCGGTGCAATGAGTCCTTGAAAAATCTCTAATCAATTTAGCCGTCAAATATAAGTTGTAACCGTGATTCAAAGGGGCCAACCTTCTCACACAATATGTCTCGCTGAATCTCTCTGAGAATTACATTAAGGGTGCACGTGTCTGCGGGATGCTTAACCACTTGGACGTTAATTTTACAAGCAGACTGTTCCGTTGATCATATAACTGGAACACTAGTCGTCGAAACCGACGAGGGACCAACACATAAAACGCACAAAGGAATATTAAACAAATGAAATAAATAGGTAAAGAAATTAATAAAGTGATTTTAAGAGAAAAGGGGACAAAAAGCCTTCTTCAATGGATGTGTTGTTAGGCAGTGCTATATTGTACCTCTTGGTTAATGATATCCAAATATTGATTCCATTTAAAGGCACAAACTTTCAGATTTATAGGATTCATTGTCCTATATTCAAGGTTTTCTTAATAGCATTAACATTAAAAAAGGTCTTTTATGTATGATATATATATATATATATGTATATGTATTGTATATATATATATATATATATAGAGAGAGAGAGATATATGTGTGTATATATATACATATATATACATACACATATATATATGATATATATATATATTATATATATATATATATACATATATATATTATATATATATATATATACATATATATATTATATATATATACATATATACATACATATATACATACATATATACATACATATATACATACATATATATATATATATACATATATATATATACATATATATATATATATATATATGTATATATATATACACACATATATATATATATACATATATATATATATGCATACACACACACACACATACATATATATATACGTATATATATATATATATATATAGAGAGAGAGAGATAGTAATCCTCGATATATCTGTTACTATCTATCATTTCCTCTACTTAAAACAAGCGAAACTTTGTTGCTAATTCTGTCTTTCAGGTATTTCACCCAAAGTATTAATTACACAAAGACAATTTCTATTTACATTTAGCTGATCATCTTTCTCTAATGAAACGAGTTTCAAGTCCCTGAACCCATTTTGTTGTATCCACACCGCTCAAAATTCAGTATTCCTCATATGTAATCTTAGGCCAATTGATTGTTGTAGTTCAATATTCAGTTATACATATCCTTAGGTAGAGTTGGATATCGCTGGAATCTAATGAACAAGTTTCGATTTTATACGACTGCTTCTGTTTCGCGTGACTTAGTGGTTAGGGAGTTGAATTCGCAATCGTGAGGTTGCAAGTTCAATTCTCGGACCTGGTGATGCGTTGTGTCCTTGAGCAAGACACTTTATTTCATGCTGCTTTTTCTGCCAGGAGTTGTGACTGGTAGATAGTATCAGCAATGGAAAGACCAACGGAAACATTGTTTCCTTGGTCCGATTTGACAAGGTCCACCCCACTCGGCAAGAGAATGAGGTCTGGGATCTTGTCGATCGATCAGAGCGAGAGCTTCTGTTTCACTAGACAGTATTATCAATGTTTTAATTTGAAAACTGTTTGGTCTCCATGTGTGTGTGTGTGAGAGAGAGAGATATGTATTTACTATTCATTGTTTAAGGGTTAGTCCACTTTATGGTTCCGGTGGACAGGATGGAGAAGACATTGCCCCGAGGATGGCGAGGGAGACGCGCTGGAACAGCTACTCCACCCCGAGGGACTCGCACTTGCGGATAGCCAACTCCGCCCTAATAGCAGTGAGTAGGGATGTGATCCGGGAGCCAAGAGCGCCGGAAGTCTCCACTGTCACAGGCTCACCCACAAACCTACCAGAGAGCGGCCGATTTTTTCACAGTGTGCTCTCTTGGGTCTGACGAGCAGCGAAACCTAGGTTGATAGTCGTACGCACCAGGTTACTGCCGGAGAAGGTGTCGCATCATGTGGCATCCCAGATGAGGGACCTACCTCCGCGGAACGGGAAGATTGTCTCAGGGAGTTGCTCTCAGTAATACACTAGTATCGATAAAATAAGTATCAGTAATACACCAGTATTGATTTGATGATCTGTATCCCTTCCCCACAGATAACTGTCACGTAATTTGTTAAAAATAATGGTTTCTAGTAAAGGCACAAGGCCAGTAATTTGGTGGGAGGGGAAAGTCGATTAAATCGACCCAGTTCATTACTGGTACTTTATTTTATCGACCCCGTAAGGATGAAAGGCAAAGCTAACCTTGACGGGATTTGAACTCAGAACGTAAAGGGCCGTAATCCACCGCCCTTAATTTGTTAAAAATAATGAAAATGCTTATCCTCTGATAGATCATGCATTTTATGTAAGTCGCATTAAAACAGTATTATTGGATTGGCAGAATCGGTAGAGTGTCGGACAGCATGCTTTGCAGCATAGAGTTACAACTTTTTACGTTCTGAGTTCAAATCCCACCGAGGTTAACTTTGCCTTTCATCCTTACGAGGTCCATAAAATAAAGTACCAATCACGCACTGGGGTCGATTTAATCGACTTTACCCTCCCCCAAGTGTTGGCTTTGTGTCTAAATCAGAAACCATTATTAACTGTTTTTAGGGCGATGGATTGGCAGTATCGCTAGAGCGTCGCACAACATGCTTTGTGGCATATAGTGACGTCCCTTTACGTTCTAGGTTCAAATCCCGCCGAGGTTAGTTTTGCCTTTCATCTTTACAGGATCGATAAAATAAAGCACCAGTAATACACTGGGGTCGATTTAATCGACTTTTCCCTCTCCCAAAATCGCTGGCCTTGTGCCTATAATAGAAATGATTATTAACTGGTTTTTAATTACCTTTAACTTTCCAGGTTAATATGTTTAGATTGACAACATTGGTATTTCTTCTGCCTCTTTCTGATTTCAAATCCCTCCTCCAAGGTCAACTTTGCATTTCATCTGTATTGGGGTCAATAAAATATATTGCCAGTCAAGTACTGGTGGTGGTGGTGGTGGTGGTGGGGATTAATCAACATTGTCCTTACTCCAAATTTACTGGCCTTGTACCTAGATCTGAAATCATTATGTCTGGATTGGATTGGCAGATACTTTGTGAGATGTAGTTACGTTCTTTAACGATCCGAGTTAAAATTCCCGTCGTTCACCCTTCCAGATCGATAGAATAAGTATCAGTTGGTATAATTCATTATAGCTCTTCCTCAACGTCGTGGCCTTGTGCCTATGTTCATCATCATCATCATCCTCATTGTGACCACAATCGAACATTCCTGACAAAGTCTCTCCACATTTCGCGATTTTCCATTCCTCCTGGCAACAACTCACGACTTTCAATTGTTGCTGGCAACTACTCCTTACTGAGAATGTTCTAACACAGGGGTGTGCAACGTATTCCATTGGCAGGCCACTTTTGAACATTGGAACAACTATTGGGGCCATTAATATTTATTAAGCACTATTCCAAAGATTCACCACAACTTCTTTCCATAACATGGAACTGGGAAATTATAACACACATAACCCTATCTATGAAGCCCTTTAGTATAGGTCAACTAACAAAATTGTATTACGGTTACGAAAGAAATTCTAAATAAGCCTACAAGGTACGCCACTCTGACTGGTCTTGTGGGCCGGATTGTGGCCCGCGGGCTGCCTGTTGCACACCCCTGTTCTAGCAGGTTTTCCTTTACTGCGTCTCCCGTGAGTTGGTTCCTACAACAATAACTTATGTATAACTTCCTATGTTAGAAATCAATATTTCTGGTTGTCAGAGCTAAATTGTTATTTTGATTTTATCCCTCAATAATCTGATTTCAAATCCTGTCGGAACTGATTTCGCCATTTATTTCTTTGGATTCTGTAAAATAAGCACAGGTGAAATATTGGAAGCGATCCAATCAACTGTATCCCTCCAGTTGAAAAGGAATTGTTCTTGTGCCTATACAAGACGCCAATGTGGTTACTTTTTAACCTGTTAGGAAAAGCAGCTAAATCTCCCTCAAATCACACCATAATGTCTCAAGAAAAGGAAATTACGCATAGGTACCACTAAAAATGTGATTGTCGTAACCAGATGGTCTTTGACCAAACGTTTGCTCAATTCAGGCTTGTCTCAAGGTTAAACAACAATAGCATCAATTAAAGCATGGCTAGTTATGTTTTGCCACCGTATTCGCCTTTCTTTTTAATGATTTTTACATCTACAAATGCATTCCTTCACAATTTTCTAGCAGCTATAGAGAAGATTGACATTTAGCTCCCAATGAAATCATTAAGTTATCAAAAATAACCATACATAAACTATCGTTCTTTTCAACAGATCTATGCAGTTTAATATGTATATAATTTGGTTATAATATCAATTGATACCTAATTATATGCTGTGTATGTTCTTCATACGTCATATAGAACACATTTATTTAGAGAGTCGGGTATAAATGATTGAAATATTCTTGATGTAATTTCCACATGAAATTATAAACATTTAGATCGTGCACACATTCACACACATTGTATATGATGTTTAGTGTCACTTTATGTGTATGTGCGTTTAAATACACACTCACACAAACACATATACATAAAAAGGCTTGCTGCACACACAAGCCGAGACTGCTTGGCGCCGCGGTAGGGATTTTACCTATCTCTATATCCACTCTGCATCTCCCTATGCATTGAATACTCTCATTATTAGTGGGTTCTCCGGTCACAGCATAGAGAGTGGCCAATAAAATATGCCACTGTTATCTTATATCACAAAATTGTGGTCAAACACCGCTACTCCAATTACATGCGTTTGGACTTTGTGAGGGAGCTCTCTCTGGAATGGCTACCTCATGAGCCAAACAGACAGAATCGAGAAAGCGTTGGCCCAGAAGATGGCGAGGGAGATGCATTGGAATAGTCATTCCATTTGTGGGTGGCTACTTCCACCCCAATAGTAGTGAGTAAGGAGGTGATCCTGGGACCAAGAACATCGGAAGCCTCTATTGCTAAATGTTCAACTGCAAACCTATTGGAAAGCGGCCGATAGTTCGACAGCTTGCCATCTTTGGTTTGCCTGCCTGTGAAGCCTGAGACTGTCGCCGAATGTACAAGGTTACCGCTGAAGAAGGTGTTACTGCATAAATTAGAAATGCACGTTTTCTTAGATGTCATATCAACGATAGAGAGGTGTATGAAGATGCTGAACCATCATTTCGAACATTGACATGTCAACAGAAACTAATGTTCAGCAATATTAGATAAGTATTCAGCAAGTTCAGCAAAGTAAAAAAATTGAATCGTTGTTGAAGCCCTGTTGCAGTTCTTAAGCCTGCTAATGATATATATCCACCCTCTCTCGACTCAGTCGCTGCTCAGTCCACTTCCACAACACTCAAGCTAATCTGACATGTGTATGTATGCATGCTTGTTATCTCTTAATTTCGAGTATATTTTTTTGCCCGGCCACCTTCCCGGTGGCAAGGTTG
>OZ024742.1:119595515-119603015 GCA_964016885.1 Eledone cirrhosa
TTTAATACAATAACAGAGATAGCTTAAAGCTAAACTCTGACTGGCAACCATCTCACTCAACAAACATTAGGTTATATGTTAGTATAAACCCAATTTAAGTGTTTGGGGTGCTAACTATATGTATTATGTGGAAAGCCAGTTGTATTATTTTATGAGATATAATTAAAGTTAAAATATATCTCTCTTTCCAAACAGTTGTTTCATTATAAGTTTTCTACAAATTAGGAGAATGTTTCCAGTTTACGTAGAAGCCTAACATATATTCATGTAAGAATATATTTAGGTGGGCGTTTATAAATCATCAGTGGAAGCCCATTAAACTTTGATATAATAAAAAAATTCTTACTGCAGTTAAAAATCGTGTCTGCTAAGCTGCTCTCTCACGCATCGAATGACCGCCAAATTTGAAATTCCAGCAGTTTTTGACTGAGGAAGTATTATAGCGCCACGAAGCAGGAAGGGGAGACAACCAATGCACGAGAAAAGAAAAAATAATAAAAAATATTATATTTATATATATATATATATATATATATATATAGAGAGAGAGAGAGAGGGGGGGAATTATTATAGCAGTATTCGGTTTCCGTTAGTATAATAAGTTATTTTAGAGTGATTATGTAACAAGAAACTGAAGCCGCTTACAGTATTGTTTTACTCAATGGTCGAATTATTTCGTTTGGTAAATCCTGTGGTAGTTCCACTAGAGGTTCAAACTGTAACATTTTACGGAGTATATATAGAAATTTACAAAAAAATATTATTCAAAACACCATATTCCAGAAGAGTAAGAACATCATTTATTGCATAACACTGACACGTGTTTCTTTGTATGTGTTACATATTAGTCTAGGATCGCTACTATTTGACTCCTCCAAACAAATTAAATCGAATCAAACTACTTTAAAAATCATATGTAGACACAACAAATTTTCAAAGCGATCCGAGACTGATTATGTAACACATACAAAGAAACACGTGTCAGTGTTATGCAATAAATGATGTTCTACCTTTTCTGGAATGTGGTGTTTTGAATAATAATTTTGTAACCCCCCCCCCCTCTATATATATATATATATATAGTCCGAGCTGAGGATCTCCATAAGGTGAAACAATTGTTCTCGGTATGGTTAACTAACTGTTGTATGACTACTTATATATATATATATATATATGTGTGTATGTGTGTGTGTGTGTGTGTGTGTGTGTGTGTGTGTGTGTGTGTGTGTGTGTGTGTGTGTGTGTGTGTGTGTGTGTGTGTGTGTGTGTGTATAATACCGTAATAGACTAAACAATAGATTTTCTCATGGGTTTGTCCCTCATGACAGTTGCTAGGTTCTGAATGTGAACACCAGCATACTTGGCTTTGGCATTTGGATATGAGAGCTTGCTGCGACCCCCTTCGTCTTGAGACCAAAGAGGACACATCTTCATTTGAGGCCCGATGACAATGGCCAACGTACAACATCATTTATATGCGGCAGATCATTATATATCTCTCAGAGATTCTTGTGTTTCCTCTAGCTTATGTTTTGAGAGTGTCTGAGAACTGATGTATAGGTTCCGCCAAGACATCTGTGTTGCTTGGCTGAGAGTGTCATAGAATAGTATTGGCTGGATTGTGGTTTGGAAGAGCCTGACTTTGCAGGAGTTAGGAAGATTGAAGCACCAGATATCTTGAGCTTTAAGGATGAATTCAAATAAAGAGTTGTATTCCATCTTGCTTTGATTTAGGTGAAGACCGATGAGGGCAGCTATTTCTTGGAGTGAAATAAGATGTTGGGCATTCTCTATGCAGTCTATGCAGACGAATCGAACATTACAATTAATGTTCGATATAACCCATACGTACATATGTGTATGTATATATGTGTGTGTATATATATATACATATATATACAGATATGTCAGGTCGCTCTCGAGTGCTATTGGTAACATGTAACCTAGTACAACCTGTCTCATGCTCGGGTCGTCGGCGACTAAACCAGCAACACCACCAAGCTTGCTTGGTGAGGAGGGTGATAGTTGGACATCCTGCGGGATGAAATACAAGACCCGGCGAAGGGCGAGGGAACTCAGCAGAGTCAACGGCCATCCAAATAGTACTTTTTCATCTGGCAGCGAAAGGCCCAGTTGTTGTCACAACACCTTTCTAGGAGAGTGAAACTCTAAAAAAAAACCTACGGCTTCGGAAGCATCCGAAGATGTTGACCAGTTCTTTTCGGGTAGTGTTTTTGATGCTCAGAGAGTGGGATTGGTCGAGTGCAAGGCCTTTCCCCACTTAAAAAACCTTCAAAGCACAGGCATTGCTTGTTCAGGTTTCATGTTACAGGTTCGTGTGGCTGGTCGTAGCCTAAAAAGCACAAAAACTCTATAATCTGACAAGCGATTGCAATACTCTTAGCAGAGTCCGCAGCGATCATATACATATATGTATATATATATACATATATGTGTGTACGTATGCATACTTATTTATATATATATATATATATATATATATGATGGCTGCTCCCTCGTTATCGAGTATGGCCATTGTACGAGGAAAAAAACAAAAAAAAAACATAATAATAATAATAATAATAATAATAATAATAATAATAATAATAACAACAACAACAACAACAATTATACACACACACACACACACACACACACATAAACATATCTACACACGCACGATAGCAATTAACAAAGCTGCGATCGAATGTGGCTTTTTAGCCCAGCCAATGATCTAAAATGTCTTGCACAGAGTTGGCAACCAAAACATTCACTGGGAATAGCCGGCTGTGGTTGGAGTTCATGTACTTTTGCATGTCGTTTGAGCCCTCCTGCTGATTTATATTCTCTACCACATGCTTGGCAAGCATGATGAGTAGCATCCCCAACAACAGCCTGGTAGTCAACCACTGGTCTTACTTTATGACTGCGAAGATGACTTTCGAGTCCAGCTTTGCTTAGGCAGAGTCTCGCACAGACGCTGCATGTTAGCAGCATAGGAGGACCCTCGCCGTCTGGAAGTGCAACAGCAATGCCCTTCCTCACATCCCGCTTTACTTTCTCGTATGCGATTCGAGAATGCCTCAAAGGTAACTTTCCCCTCATATACAGTCTTTCTCCATTTATTACGATCAGCAGCAACATTCTCCCATGTATCAGCAGAGATGTTAACCTCTTTTAAAGAGGCTTTCAAGGAATCCTTATACCTCTTTTTTGGTTTATGTGGAGTTGTTTTGGTATTCTAGAATCCTTCTTCCTGGTAAGGTGACCACTCCAAACGGAGTCTTTGCTTAAGCACAAGAGCTTCTATACTGTCACACAGAGAGCTTTCCAAAATATCGACATCACTGATGTGATCCCTCCATTGAATGCCATGGATCCGTCTGAGACACATCTGATGGAAACGCTCCAATTGCTTAAGGTGGTGTCGATATGTGACCCAGGTCTCGCAGGCATAAAGAAGAGAAGAGAGCACACATGCCTTGTACACCTTTACCTTTGTCTTCTTGCATATGTCTCGCCGACTTGCATATGTCTAGCTTTCCGAAAGCATCACTTGCTTTCCTAATCCTAAGTGAGATTTCATTATCAAGGTTGCTGTATCGATTGACAGTGCTTCCCAGGTAGAAAAACTGATCAACCACTCCAAGTCGTTTACCATACACATAGATATTTGGTTCAGTGCAGGGGCAGGTTGGTACATGACGACGGTTTTCTTGAGACTGACAGTCAATTCTAGGGCAGTGCAAGCATCAGAAAATGCATTCAAAATGTGCTGTATATCACTCTCTGCGTGCGTTACAAGATCGCAATCATCTGCATACAAGAGGTCTCTTATGATTGATGTAAATACTTTTGTTTTTGCAGTAAAGCGCCTGATGTTAAATATGCTGCCTGAGGTTCGATATTGGATGTAAACAACAAGCTCGCAATTCCTGAATGCAATATAGAAAACCATTGTAAAGTATATGGCAAACACGGTCGGTGCTGGAATATCCCCCTGCTTCACTCCATTTTTTACTGAGATAGGCTCCGACATTAACCCAAGCCTTCATGTCGTCATGGAAAGACTTAACCAAAGCAAGGAACTTATCAGGGCAACCTAGTTTCTGGAGAACCTTCCATAAGGCATTTCTGTTAGTGGCAGTATCGGTAGAGGGTCGGACGCCATGCTTTGCAGCAAAGAGTTACAGCCCTTTATGGTCTGAGTTCAAATCCCGCCGAGGTTAACTTTACCTTTCATCCTAACGGGGTCGATAAAATAAAGTACCAGTAATACACTGGGATAGTTGCTGGCCTTGTGCCAAAAGTAGAAACAAGTATCGAAAGCTTTTGTCAGATCGACAAAAAACCTGATACAAATCCAGACCTTGTTCCATGCACTTCTCCTGGAGCTGTCTAGCTTAAAAGATCATATCAGTAGTGCCGCATCCAGCACGAAAACCAGATTGACTTTCAGGAAGAACACAATCTGCAATGTGTGTCATATACATACATACATATATATATATATATATGTGTGTGTGTGTGTGTGTATGCGTGTGTGTGTGTGTATTTGTGTGTATTTGTGTGTATGTATGTATGTATGTATGTATGTATGTATGTATGTATGTATGTATGTATGTATGTATGTATGTATATATGTGTGTATGCACGTGTGCGGGTGCGTGGCACAATGGTTAGAGCGTTGGACTGCCAATCATGAGGGTGTGAGTTTGATACTCGGGCCGCGTGATGCGATATGTCCTTGAGCAAGATATTTTATTTCATGTTGCTTTCAACTGGAAAAATGAGTTGCAATGTCACTGGTGCCAAGCTGTATCGGTCTTTGCATTTCCCTCGGACAACATCAGGTTCATAGAGAGAGGAGACTAGAATGCATGGCCGACCGATGGTCATCTCCGAAACACTTTGTCCGAGCTTGTGCTTCAGAGGCGAAATTTTTAGATGCAAAACCGATGGTCATACCAAAATTACTAAGCCTGCATTTCCCACTATGCTGTCCACGCTCATCTACGCTTAACACCATATAACTCTCTCTACTACTTTGGATATTTTCGCGACTAATATGTTTAGTGAGTTATTTATTGATCGCAGGAAATGTTTATATATTTAATCTAATTATACAAATTAGAATAAAACTGTGTTCCTTTAAGGTTCAATAATGTACCTCTCTGAGGTTTTCACTGATCAAGAAAATACGGTTGCGAATGTCTGAGCACCAAAAAAAGGCATGAAGCTATATAGCAAGACAGGCTGAGAAATTATACTTAAAGGATCGGAAAGGTGCGATGGTCGGAATACTAGGATATGACTCTAGTTTTCTCGTTGTATCGCAGTAAAAACATTTAAATCTACTTATATAGTGAATTAGTGTAGTCTATAGTAGTTAGGATATTAAACTCGTGATTATAAAGTCGTTGGTTCGATTCCTGGACAGGAGGGCACGTTTAGTTCTTGTGCAAAACGTTTCGTTTTACCGTGCGCTTTTAAGGTAGTACTGCGGCTTCTATCATTAAAACAGCCAGGAAACCTTCTGTGAGATGTAACAACATCGGATGCTAGTTAAATCTACATAGGTGTGAACAGTAGCTTGCATTTTTTTCTTCATTTCAGTTCCTATTCATACCAAATTAAGGGATGAAAGAAAGAGAAAAGGTTTTGCTTTTGGGCAAAATTTTATTGAAGTATATAGGAGTAGCACGTGGGTCAATGTGTTGACCTTCAAATTATATTTTCAATAGGGCGGAGACGGGAGATTCGGAACAGTAGACGAGTGGAATACCCCCTTACTCCTTAAGTAATTATACAAACAAGAAAACATCTATGCGCTCGCTTGGCCTGCTAGAAATAGCAGCCTAAAACATTTACAAGAAGACTGTGTTCGGGTAACGTGATACTTTCAAAAACAAACAAACAAAAAGAAAGAAAAATGACGGGGCCGCTAGATTAGGAATAACCTGGAGTTAAACAATGTTATTTATTTACTTTGGAGATCCAATTCATTTAAAGTGTGTGTGTGTACACTCACCCGTATGTGCGTGTGTATAAATATATATATATACACACACACACACTTCTCCGTGAGCGCGTGTGCTCGTATGTACCGCTGGAATTTATCTTATCTTTTCTTTTTTTTCTTTAGTTGAGGTTATGGTGGTGTCTAAGTAAGAAATAAAGAACATTTAGACGGTGTGGTCACTTGTTTTGTAGTAAACACTATCATAACATCCATTCCATATACCTACAAGACAACGTATCCTTTCCCCTCTAGACAACCACAACATTACTTGTTAGTTGTTGGTTTTTCCGAGTAAACTTCTATAGAATGGTGCCCTATGTTACTCTTGACATTCAACAGAAAACGAAACATTATCTAACGTCTATTAAGAGTTACGCTTAGAATCTGCTTCAAACTGATCAAAACTACTAACAATCAATAAATCCACGTAAAATATGTAATACGCAATAAAGTGAAAATAAACTCTAAAGTTAAAAAAGGCATAACGAAATATTTCTGTTTTTATCTTTTAATTAAAAAAAAAACATGAGTTTGTAATTTATTTCATAAATGCAAAAAATACAAACATAACACGCGTTATATTTTGTATTTTCGTTAAATCTTAATGTAATAATACTTAGAGTACTTACTGTATATTTATTAGACTCAATATATAAGGCGCTAGATAATTGTCCATATTTAGATAATGCTGACAAAAAGTAACTATATATATATATATATATATATATATATATATGTGAGAGAGAGAGAGAGAGAGAGAGAGAGAGAGAGAATTATGATAAATATCTATGTATATAAATATAAATAAATATGTATATAGTGATAAATATTTGGTTGAGGTGACCTGTCGGAATCTGATGCATGTATAAATTACTTAATGTCTTCTACTGAATAATACAGTTGCGAATGCATTGTGATATCTATAGAATCGGCGATAAGCCGTTGATGGAATCACATTACTAACAGTAGTAGTAATATTATTAGCTGGAGGTGTTGTTGTGCAATATTAGAAGCAGTACTGAATTGCTTCGCTTGATGAACTTTATGGTAAAGATTCGCTGTAGTTAAATAAAACTGGAGCGAGGCTTGCAGCAGCTGTAGTAGCATCATCAGTTTTGTGGAGTAGCACACCTATCTTTGCTTCATTAGTATAATGGCGTCCGCAACATCTATTTGGTGCGCAAACCGTATAACTTGTTTCTTGACAGCGTCAATATATTGTCAGTTTATTGGATTTTGCATTTTATCTGATTGTGTAAACGCACAAAATAGTAGACAACAAGAATTTCCTAGAAAAAATTTGTAAGTTTTCTATTTTCTACCGTTTTTTTTTTTTACTCTCTTACTACTTTATGATAAGATATACAGGTATTTTTTAATTAATGCCACTTTCACTCTATCATCTTTATTTTTAAAACGTTCAACAATTAACTTAAGCCAGTTAATTAATGATGTTAATTGCTTTGCTGGTGATAACC
>OZ024742.1:119610515-119613015 GCA_964016885.1 Eledone cirrhosa
TTCTTGGATTAAAATGTTTTGTGGTATTTGTTTCGGCCGTCTGTGTTTTCAGTTTAAGTAACACTGTTGTCAACTTTGCCTTTCCTTCTTTTGATATCAATAAATATTGTACTAGACCTAGATGGCAGAATTGTTAAGGCATTGGATACGATGCCTTGTGGTATTACTTTGACTCTGAATATAGCAAGTGGGGATATGCTTCTTCAGTCAACTGCCTTCACAATTTCAGTGACATAGACAGAGGAAACATTAGCAAATGATCAGTTAATGAGCATCCACAAAGCCACTGTTCAAAGGTACCTTGTATCTTGGTGAGAAACTTTTCGGGTACAAGCTCATGGATAGCCATAACCAAAAGAATGGGGAACTTATAAAATAATTATATAGCCATCCTTCTATTCATCCATAACTCCTAATGAAGTTGTAGGGATGCCAGTGTGATCTAGGTTATGTCTTGGGTATTTAAAACCTAGCGGAACCCATCCCATTCCAGTATATGTATATATGTATGTGTGGGTATATATATATATATATATATATATATATAAGTTATTCAGGGTTGAATCGGAGGTAACCACAGTAAGTAAGGTACTCAATACATAGCAGAGTATACATTTTTTAATATAGAAGAGCTTCTACAGGACTAGAACTGTTTCATTCGTGAGAAATCATCAGGAAGAGCTTCCTGATGATTTCTCACGAATAAAACAGTTCTAGTCCTGTAGAAGCTCTTCTATATATATATATATATATATATATGTATGTACTTATATATGTATGTGTGTGTATGTATATGTGTATACAATCTAAATGTAGTGGCGGTGAAATACCTCAGTGTGTGTGTGCGTATGTATGTGTATACAGTTTGAATATAGTTGTGGAGGAAATGCCTTAATCAACTCTCCTCAATTTCAAAACCTAATCTTTACCTTTTATTACTGTATTTCTAATAAAACACTCTGTCTGTGTTTCAATTAATTTTGAAAAGAACCAAACATTTGGAGGCATTTAATAAAATAACTGAGTTTTTCATTAGTGAGCTGATATTTAGAACATTGCTTAAGAAAAGTTTCTAAAATAAAATTATGGTGAAAGGTTTTAATATAAGGATAAACCTTTTAAAATGAGCATTTTTGTATCATAATGCCAAGGTGGTTTCAGATGGTTTGGAATCAAAATGGTTAAGGTTGTTTGGATAATCAGAAGCAAGCAAAGTTAAGAACACTTATAACCTCAGCTGATCTAAGCCCATTGAAACGTTTTAAGACAATGTCATGGTAGTGGACCTTGTCTATAAGCCATCTTGGTGAAATCAATGAACATGTTTTGACCCTACTAGATCTCTTCAGTGAAGCATATACACTCAATAAAACTGAATGATCAGATATAGTTGGAGAAAAGGTAATTATATATGCTAACAAAGGGTACAGGCAAATTATCCTGAGGAGGATTGCTCTGAATAAAATGTATACATACAAATAGTCACACAGTCTGAATATAGTGAGTGGGGAAAAATTCAATCAATTGAGACTATCCTTACAATTTCAAGTCAGAAACTTCCTTTAGGCATGTTCAGATAATGAAAAGCCAGCAAAAGATAAAACTCCTAAAGCTGATCCAAGGCTTGGAATAATTTAAGGCTTGTGTGAATTGACCTTGTCTATAAGCCAACTTGGTGAAAGCGATGAACATGTTTCAATTTTATTGATTTCCTCAGCAAAGCATATTCATACAGTGTACCAGGTGCAGTTTATCTTGTCACTAACACCAGGGAGGTTGTCATATTGTTGTTTGGCAAGTTTTCTCTGACTGGATATCCTTCCTATCACTAACCACTTTACAGAATGTACTAGATGCATTTATTGTGTCACCAAAACTAAAGAGGTTGTGTGTGGTAATCTTTATGCAAATGGAAAGTCCTCTCAACCCCCTTTTGGTATGATTTCTATAACTAGATGCCCTTCCTATCAGCAGCCACCTTGTAGAATGTACTGGATACAATTTTCATGGCATCAGTTATTGACTAAATTGAAGAGCTCTCTTTACCCTATGGAAGGTGGGGGGCAGACGAAATGGGGAAATGAGAAGGTACATAATTATGCTGTTGTGGGTGTATACTTATCATTTTCCCATTTCATCTGCCTCCCAGTTGAGGCAAGATTGGTCGTCTTACTATACAAGCGAGACGACCAATCTTGCCTCAAGTGGGACAATTCCCGTCTAAACCCATGCTAGCGTGGAAGATAGACGTTAAATCGTGATGATGATGATGATATATATATATATATAATATAATATGTATATATATAATATATATAGATTTGCATATATCTGTGTATGTATATATGAATGCATTCACACATATATACATGCATGCATTAAAGAATCAACAAGTGTGTGTGTGTGTATATATATTTTTTGTGTGTGTGTGTACATATATAATATAAGTGTACATATACATATATGTATATATATATATATATATATGCCTGTGTATGTT
>OZ024742.1:119623015-119673015 GCA_964016885.1 Eledone cirrhosa
TTCCTGATTCCGATACCTCCCACTCTAGCCAAATTTCAGTGACCCTTTTGATACCAACTGTGGCCAAAACCAGCCCTGGTTCCATGAAGCAAAACAAAACCACCCATTTCAAATGATTCCTATATAAATTTATATCTTCCAACATGATATTATAGAAGAACCATATATTTATTTATTATATTTAGGAATGAAATAATTAATCATTTGAGTAAACCCTTCAAAATGCTGCATTAATTAATCAAAAGAGTATATTTTATTTTAAATACAGTCATGAAAGAGTTAAGGAAAGAATGCTTTAAGTTGTGTTTCTACAGCCAATGCATGGCTTAGATGTACTGCTCTATCATTGGTCCAATAAACCAATGAAAAATAGTGATCAACTAAATTTTATCTTGGTTGCTATAGAGCTTTTAGTTTGATTGAATTCATTTTATATGTATGTATTGTTTTAGAACAGTTCTCCACAATTAGTGTCAAATATCCAAATTATGATATCCTTCTCCTCCTCATCGTCATCATTGTTTTAATGGATTTTCTTCCATAGTTCATGGCGGTGAATTAGAAGAGTTGTTAGAACGTTGGATAGAATGTTTTATGGTTTTGTCCCACCGCTTTGCGCGTTCTGAGTTCAAATCCCGCCCTGGTCAACTTTGCTTTTCATCCTTTCAAGGCCAATAAAAAAAGTACCAATCCAGTACTGGGGTCGATTCTTCCTCTATAGAAAAAATCTGCTGTGTTCAGACCTGCAAGGTTTAAAAGTGCCCTAAACACACCGTATGACAGTGCCTCTATGACTCCACAAGGAGTTATGGGATCTTTATCTTTATTTTTATCCTTCCATACTTGCATGGGTTGTTAAAGATATTTTATGGCAAGTTTTCTACAATCAGATGCCCTTCCTGATGTCAGCCCACATCTTATTTTAAGTATAATATATACTGCTACCCTTTTGTCAAATATTTGCACTACAGGACATACGAGGAACATAGACAACTATCATTGATCACTTTTATAGACAGTTTGAAGGGATGACACACACACACACACACACACACACACATATCATCATCATCATCATCATCATCATTTTACGTCCGCTTTTCCCTGCTTGCAAGAGTGGGACGGGAACTGATTCTGGCTTGATTTCTACAGCTGGATGCCCTTCCTAACACCGACCTCATTTACAGTGAGTGCTGGGTGCTTTTATGTGCCGTGGCACCTCCACGACCACTTTGCAGTGGAATGATATGGACCCCAGTCCCTATCATCTCATTTCTACAGCTGAGTAAACTGGAGCAATGTGAAATAAAGTGTCTTGCTCAAGGAAACAACACATCACCCGGTCTGAGAATTGAACTCACAACCTTTCATTTTCAAGGCCAATGCTCTAACCACTAAGCCATGTACCTCCATATATATATATATATATATATACACACACACACACACATACAGACGCAAACATATACATGCACACACATACATACACATACATATACACATACATAAACATATACATACATACATGTACATATACACATACATTCCTTGCAGTTAATACCTACCAAATTCATTCACAAGGCATTGCTATCATGGAAGATTTTTATGAAACTTAGAACCAACTGTTCTATTGTTGTCTTCAGTTTAAAAACATCATTTAATGCCAGATTCAATCTGATATTCTTCTTCCGGTAATATTAGCTTCCCTTATACAAGCTTTCAAGACCTGATCACACTTGATAATTTCCAACAAGATTCAGCTCTTTGAGATAGTTCATGGTTATTTATAGTAACTGAAGAATCTACAGATGTATTACAGAAAGAAAGTATGTCGCTTAGACAGACATTCAAGTGAAGCCCAATTGAGTATCAACCACTTCATATCTGAAGAAACATATGAAGTGTGTATTTTTATATAAAAGTAATTATTTAGAAAAATATGTTAAATGCTGTTTTAACCCTTTTGAAACTGCCTCTGGTTTTATAATACTGGTCTGTTTATCTAAACAGCTTCCATCATAATTTTATGTAAGATCCTTTAAGTTATATTTCAAACACCAGCTTTATATTGAGAAAGTCAGTTTACTAAATCCCTCTAAATACTTGAATGTTTTAAACATTGATTGAAAATCGTGCACTGCATCATTAGAAATATGGTAATGGAAGGGTTAGACAGTGATGTTTCATGTAATAATAATAATGAAATTATTGTGTAAAGTGCTCAGGTGCACTACAACTCGTCAAAGGTGTATGTATAGTACATAGAATAATACACAAATGTCAGGGAAGTACATGTGTGTATGTGTTAGCTGTAGTGTTGGCGGATCTCGGGAAGCATGGAGGCCTTAAAGGATGCAGTGTCTCGACAGCTAACAACTGATGCAGGTAGTTTGTTCCATGCTTCAGCAACTCGGAGCGGGAAAAAATGTCTCCGAAAGTCATGGGAGCTGTGCTGTTTTCTTACTTTGTGGGCATGTCCACGTGTGTTAGACACATGGAAATCAAAAAGGTACTCAGGGTTGTTGTTGGCAACATGGTTAACAATTTTGTGGGTGTTTACCAAGTCAGTTGCCAGGCGTCGGAGCTTCAATGTATCCATGCCCAGGGAAGCAAGGTGCTCAGAGTATGGTAGATGCCTGATGGAGGGTATTCGCTTGGTTGCACGTCTCTGAACAGTTTCCAGGCGGTCAATGTTTAGATGCACTGTCAAATCACTGATTACAATAAACGATTATAAACTTACAAATTGTTTTCAAATCATACAAATAACATGGTTTTGAAAATATAAAATACAGAGTAATAATTTTGGTAGGTAGGGGAAAGTCAATTAAATTGACTCCAGTGTGTTACTAGTACTTTATTTTATCGATCTTGTAAGGATGAAAGGCAAAGCTGACCTTGGTGGGATTTGAACTCAGAATGTAAAGAGCTGTAACTCAATGCCACAAAGCATGTTGTCCGATGCTCTACTGATACTGCTAATCCATAATAATAAATAGTTAAAATGTGCAACATTTTAAACAACTCTTCTGCTGGTAGTCAAAGCAGTAGCAATGCAATAAAAATGTATCATTATCACCACCACCACCACCACCATCGTTATCATCACTGCCATCACAAGCATCATCATGGCTATCACCATCAATATTATGTTATACTCTAAAGTAGGAGATGACTTTATTTTCTAACAGTATGGCTGACAATATGGAAGCTGGATTTCAAAATTAAATCAATTGGCTGTAATTTCGTTCCTTTACATGCATAAACATTTCTTCTTCTTCTTCTTCTTCTTTTTCTTTTTCTTTTTCTTCTTTTTCTTCTTTTTCTTCTTCTTTTTCTTCTTCTTTTTCCTCTTCCTTTTACTTCTATTTTTTCTTCTTTGCCCACTTATTCCTGAGAGGGTCCTAGTGGTAGAGTCCTCAAGCACACCTTCCAGCAGGTCCTGTCAAAAGCAACCATCTCCAATTGATCCGGCTTGATCCCCAAGTGAAACCAGCTAAGCTCATGGATGTTATCCAACCATCTTGCTTGAGGCCTCCTGTTGCTTGGTTCTGTCCATCAATTCTTTTGTGAAACATCTAACCACATGCCATAGTATTGCAGCTGTGATCTCTTAATTCGGAGAAGTAGTGGCTCTACCTAGAGTGACTCCCTGATCTCCAAGCTTTGCCTTCTATTGAGTAATGTTACACCAAAGACCCTTCAGAGGGAACCTCATGTTGGCTGCCTGTATTCCCAATCATATTATTTCGCTCATTACTCTAGATTCATGACCATAGATAAAGGTTGGTATGAATACCAAATTGAAGAAGCAAGTTTGTCTTTTAAACCTACCTCCTTGCTTCTGATTACTGAATGCTGAAGCTGGTGCATTACTGCACCGGCTCCTGCAGTTCTTGCACTTAATTCAGCCCTTAGCCTTCCATCACTCGTGAACATGACCCTGAGATACTTGAACTTCTCCACCTACTTTTGTGCAACTCCACCCACATGTAGAGCGCACTGCATTGTGTAGGCTTCCTTGAGAGGATGAGTGTCTGTTTTCACAGTACTGATTTTCATTCTTGCCATACTGTACCTAGCAGCAAACCTGTCAAGTGCATGTATGAGATCACTTTTTGATGAGTTAAGTAGTACCATGCCATCTGCAAATTCCAGCCAACTGATCCTAAACCCACCAGTCTTGATACCACTTCCAACCCAGCTGAGCATGTCAGTCCTGTTCTTAAAGATTATGAACAGGAGAGGTGACAGTACATATCCATGACAGAATCTGACACCGACATTGAAATTGTCATTCATATAGAGACTTCAGAGCAACAGGAATCTGTCCATCGATCCCAAATTTCCGATGAACCTTCCACAACAGGTCCTGTGGAATACAGTCATATGTTTTATCATATGTCCATGAAACAAGCATAAACCTCTTGAAAATACTCACACAATTTCTTGAAGACTTACTGCTGTGTGAATATTTGGTCAGCTGTTGTGTATCTTGGGTGAAAACCACACTGGACTTGGCAATACTCCTACATCACTTTGTCAGACATTTAGAATTGACTTTACCAGAGAAGCTTAACAAAGAGATCCCTCTATAATTGGAGTAATCTCCCTCGTCTCCCTTTTTGAAGAGTGAGGTTATCACTCACGATTGCCAGTCACTTAGGTGCTTTCCAGAGTTCCAGGCCACCTGGCACACATGTGTCAGCCAGAAAATACCTTTTCTATTTAGGCTTTTAACATCTCAAGCCTAATTTCATCCTCACCAGGGGCCTTGCCACATTTGAGCTCTTTAATAGCTCTGTTATTTTCTATATAAAGTCACAAGTTTAGACATCTTATTTTTTTCACTACCACTTATTTGTAAACTATTATCAGGATTTAAATATTTTAAACATAGCTTACAGTCATCATCATCAATGTTACAATGTAAAACATCTTATTCCTTATATCAAAAGGACAGATGGTTAACTCTTTCTAATAAAATATAGCCTCTGTGTTTCAATTAATTTTGAAAATAATTAAGAATTTAGAGAGATTTAATAAAATAATTTTTTTCATCAGTAAGCTGTTATTTAGAACATTACTTAACAAAAATTTCAAAAATAGAAATATGGTCGAAGGTTTTAATATAAGGATAAACATTTTTAAATGAACAGTTTTGTATCATAAATCCACAGCAGTTTAATATGGTTTGCTATCAAAATGCTATTAATGAAGATTAAGAGATGTGTGTGTGTGTGTGTGTGTGTGTGTGTGTGTGTGTGTGTGTGTGTGTGTGTGTGTGTTTTGCTACTTGGAGAAGCTGGATTTGTATAGCTTTATGAAAAAAAGAACATAGTTCATATCTTGCTTGTATTGCTTTCTGGTAATTTTTTTTTTTTACCCAGCTTATTAAAAGTTGAATATTGAAACCTTTTGTCAGAAGGCAATTTCTGAAAGTTCTTGATATTGATACTGAGTAATGTTAAATTAATATTTTGTCTGATTATATCCCTTCTCTTGCTTAGATAATAGAAAGTGTGTTTTCCATAACTTTTCAACTTTTTCTCTTTAATGATGAACCAATTTAAATTGAAAGTGCAGGTCTGTAATACAAAGAAGAGTTCTTTCATAATACTTAGTAGGAAAAATGGTAATGTAGGTCTGTAACACAATCTTCAGAAGAGTTCTTCCATAATACTTAGTAGGAAAAATACAGGTCTGTAACACAAGCTTTAGAAGAGTTCTTTCATAATATTTAGTAGGAAAAATACAGGTCTGTAATACAAAGAAGAGTTCTTCCATAATACTTAGTGGGAAAAATGGTTATCATGAAGCTATAGTTCAGTATCAACATTTGACAGCTCTGTTCTGTTCAGGTCAACTATGCCAAGATGTTGATCAATAAAATACTAGATATAGTTTTTGATTACTTATCCAAGAATCTTGCTATTATATCAGGTATGTGCTGGGAGTAAATACTCAGTGTATTTGTTAACAAAAGTATGAGATAATATGCGAAAATATTTTGAAAACAAAAATAGTCTGATTACTTATCCAAAAGTATTACCCTTATAAAAGGCATGGACCATGAGTAAATACTTGAAATAGGCTTTAATATGTTAAATTGGTAACAATCTCATTGTTTCTCAATCAATTTTCACAAGAATTGACACAGATATTCAGATCCAGCCCTAAATAATCCATAAATAAAAACAACTTGACTCCCAACTGTCCCTGAGGTAATAAAGATGAATTAATGAAGAGATGAAGAAAGACTGAACATTCAAATGGTGTAGGGATGGAACATTTTCAAATTAAGATTTGTTGTAAAAGGAGAATAAATATGACTAAATAGAATGTTGCTTTTCATTCTAATCCTTTAATCTTTCTTTCTTTCTCATCCTTTCTCTCACAGTTTCCTCTCTCTCTTTCTCATATATAGATTTGTATATATGAATTATGTGTGTGTATATATAAATTCATATATACACATTAGGTGTTTACATGTATTTATATATACTTGTGATCCTGTCATTTTGATGTATGTGTGTACAATCATGTGTGTGTGTACAATTGTGTGTGTGTGTGTGTGTATGTATCCTCATCATCATCGTCTTTGTATGTGTGTCTATATATGTCAATGAGAGTATGTCTTTTTTAATGAATCTGTATATCAAGAACTTCATAATAACTATTTATGTCATTTAAGTTTTCCAAAAGGAACCACCAAAAATTAGTGTGACAATAAAAAGCACCCAACCCCACACTATAAAGTGGCCATGTAGGTTACACAATAAAAATTGCCCAGTCCACACAGTGAAGTGGTCATGTAGGTGACACAATAAAAAGCACCCAGGCCACGCTGTAAAGTGTTTGCATAGGTGACACAACAGAAAGCACCCAGTTCACACTGTAAATATGGTTGGTGTTAGGAAGGGCATCCAGCCATAGAAACCAAGCCCAAACCAATTCTGTATAAGCAAGATATGGTCATCGGAGCTGGTTTGTCTCACAACAAGGCAACACATCTAACCCATGATAGCATGGAAAAATGGACGTTAAATGGGGGTGATAATACCACTAAACCTTTCCTACATATTCAACACCTGAAGGCTGTTAGTGAAAAATAAGTTGTAAATATCAAAATATTTTGACAGAAAAAATATTTGCTTACATATATATCCTCATCATTTTATTATAAATTTTATGTCTATTTTTCTACACTGGCATGGGTTGAATGGGACATTTCGAAGCAGGATTCTATGAATCAATGCCCTTTCTAATACCAACCCTCATCTTTTTTTTTAAAATTACAATACAGATTTAACTGCTGAGAAGCAGGATCTCTTTTTACATTGAATATGAGCAAATATCACCACCTGCAATATCAAATGAAAAAGAAAAGAGAAAGAAAAAAAGAGAAGAGACAAACATACACATATGCAGACACATACATGTGTTGTTCTCCAGCTGGGCTGCCATTTGGCAAACATGTGCTTTTCTTTATTTTGGTTTGGTTTGGTTTCTTTTTCTTTTCTCCAAGAAAATCCTCTCTTCTTTCTGTCTTTTCCTTTTTGATGAAGGACTTTCATCTGAAATGTTAAGATATATTTATTCTTTCCTTTTAAGCATTATACTGATATAAAGTTATTGTAATGTGTTGTTCTCTGGCGCTGTTCATTGATTTTTTTATTTGTGACCTATTGGGTTCACACACAATGGGCTTTCTTACAGTTGTCATCTACAATATTCATTCAAAAAACTTTGGTCATACCGTGGTTAAAGTAGAAGAAACTATAACATGGTTTCAAAGCATAGCAAGTCCACACTTCTGGATGTGTGTGTGTGCACACATACATGCTCATAAAAGTATATGCATCGACATTTATTTAAAAAATGTTGAGTGGCTTTTGCCTGCATATGCATATAGGCAACCATAAACATTATTATATGTACAACAGGCTAGATACAGATATTTAAATCTTATATACAGTTGTATTTGCACACACACACACACGCACACGCACACGCACACGCACACGCACACATGTTCATTATTACTATTTTATATATACTTATGAAATAAAATGTCTCTAAAATTTAGCTGAAACATTAGAGGCAAACATGCACTTTTCAGTATGTAATGACTTGGAAAGAAAGCAGGATCTATTCTGCTTTTATGACACTATATTTAATGCATTTTAAAGTGTCACTCATGGCTTGCATGTTTAATAGTCTTACACATTTATATATGTAGAGGTTGAAAGGCAAGTGAAATAGTGCATGTCAAAATAACCATTTACTGGTCCAACCATTGCTAGCAAAAAAAGTGGACATTAAATGGTGAATGGTGATGACTTATACATTGACTGCTATACATTAAATTAGCATTTTCATAATAAATTATTTTTTATATATATTAATAAATGTAGTTGTAGTTTAGGTAGACACTGCCTATCCAAAGGTATGTACCTGTGTTATATATATTTTGGGTCTGTGTATTTTTGTAAATTAGTGCAGCAAGCAAAACTACCTTTTAATATTTATGTATGGAGTCGTAGTCTTTTAATTCAAGGATGTCTTATATATATATATATATATATATAACCATGGAAAACTTACCCAAACAAAGGGTCAAAGACATGACCTCTGTAGAGCTGAAGACTCAATTAAAGGCACCCAGTATACCCTGGGAATGTGAGATGGATGTGGCCCCTAATCCATCTGAGAGGTCTATAGCACCGGTTAACTACTGACTTGGTATGTGACAATTCATCCATCCCTTGTTAGCAGGAAAAATAGACATTAAATGATGATGATGTTTGTGTTTTTGCATGTATATGCATGTTTGTGTGTATATATACATGTATGTTTGTGTAAGTTAGAAAATGAAATTCTATGAAAGTAACAGAAAAAGTTGTACCACAATTGAAGACGATTTAAGACATTTTACATTTTAGGTATGTTCTAGGATGGAGTACCACTGGTGTACCCTTCCTAGTGAGGCAACTTCAGGAGAAGTTTTTAGCTAAAACCATGTATAGAGATACAGCACAAGTAGTTAGCAATGAGTTCAACACGGGCTTTAGCATGCAGGTAGGTGTCAGTCAGGGCTTAATTCTAGCATCTCTCTGTTAATTACAGTTCTCCAGGCTATATCAGTCAATGTTAAGACTAGCTTTCAATAGGAATGCCTGTAGGCCGATGAATTAGTTCTCAGTTGAATCCTTTTGAAAAATTAGAGAATATATTCCAAATGAAAAGACAAAGCCAAGAATTAAAACATCTTGAGGCAAAACTAGACAAGACAAAGGTTTTAATTAACAGATAGATGACATTTCTATTGCCATCAGGGAGGAGGCCATGTTGAATATGTAAAGGAGTAGGCAGAATATGTAAAGGAATAGGCAGTAATTCAATACAGTGTACCTAATGTAAAATATGAGTACACAAGAAGTTTGTATTTGCATGTTTGCATATTATCATCATTTAACATCTATTTTCCCTGCTTGCATGGTTAGACAGACTGTCATGTAATCAGACTAAACAGCTTAAGTGATCACATCTTGCTCATACAATCTGTTTTTGGCTAGGGTTTCTAAAGATGGATGCCTTTCCTAGAGTGGGCTTGGGGTTCTTTTTTTGTTTTTTCTTTTTGTTATGATACCAGTATGACCCCTTCACAGGGTTGATTAGGTGTTTTTTTTAATAATGGCACAAGTACGGCTACATTATAGTGCTGATTGAGTGCTTTTATAATGGCATCAGTACAATTACCATACAAGGTGTATAGAATGCTTTTGTCATGGTACCAGCATGACCATCTTACAGGGTGTATTGTATATGTGTGTGTCATTGTGTACAGGCATGTATATAGCTGGTAATAGGTCCCTGTGAAATGTGGCTGTGCTAATTACATATGACTTGTGTATGTATTAGGAATGTATATATGAACATAATATACTTAGAAATATCAGAATAAGAAAAGTGAAACTTTAAGCAAGTAAGCCACCTCAAACTTGTAGACTCATATCAACTGGCTCATACCAACTGCCTTTCTTCCTCTGGGCTGGCCTACTTGTGTGTGTATATATATACACACATACACATATACACACATACATGATAAACTATTGCAAACTACTGATGAGTCGTGACTGGAGCAAAGTACCGGCCAGACAGAGGGTGATCTGGTGGTGGAACAGCACAGTGGATAGAGACAGGTGTGAAAAGACTATAAAATTGGGGGTAGCAGAGATCGGTACCAGGTAGATAAGAGAGAGAAGCTAGATGGCAGATATACATAGCTCGACAAGAGGCTAAAGAAAGAAAGTTTGCCAATGTCTTGCAATGTGAGGATCAGAGACATGAAGTGTTCCACATTGCAAGGTAATGTATCAGAGGGAATTGAGGTGTTAGGGAAAAGTGTGATAGAAATGACACTAATGCCCAAAAGAAAGAGGCCAGGAAATGTTACCTTGAGAGGCTGATGAATGTAGAGAATGAATGGGAGGAAGAGAGACTGCCCCTGACTTCCCCAACAAAGAGACAAGCTTTTGAAATCAACAGTTATAGGTTCAAAGCAATCAAAGAGAGGAAGAATGTTAAAACCACAGGACTACTATAGATAGTCACCGAGATGCTAAAAGCATTGGGAGAAGTAGGAGCCAAACTAGTAACCAGCATAGTCAATCAAACAATACAGGACAGTCATACCCAATGACTGTGGCAGCAGTACAATCATAAATTGCTACAAGGGTGATGTTCTGAAAAGGAACAACTATAAAGGAATATAACTAATGGATCAAGTTATGAAAGTGATGGAAAGAGTTCTAGCACAGCTATTAAGGTAAGAATCAAATTAGATGAGATGCTATTCAATTTTGAGCCTGGAAAAAGTACTACTGATGCCCTCATCTTAGTGAGGCAACTACAAGAGAAGTTCCTAGCCAAAAATAAGTTGCTATATTTAGCTTTTGTTAATGTATAAAAAGTCTTTGACAGAGCACTTCATTCTGTTATCTTGTGAGAGCAGTGCAAGCCATGCACAGAGGAGCTATCAGTAAAGTGAGAGTAGGAAGTGAGTTTAGTGAGGAATTCAATGTGCAGGTAGGTGTTCATTAGGGTTCGGTTTTCAGCCCGCTGCTGTTCATCACAGTTCTCTAGATCATAACAGAAGAGTTTAAGACTGGCTGCCCATGGGAACTTCTATATGCAGATGATCTGGACCTTATAGCTGAATCCATAAAAGAACTAGATAAGTTCTTCCTATGGAAACAATTTGGAATCAAAAGGTCTGAGAGTAAACTTAGCCAAAACTAAAGTGCTAGTGAGTAGGAAAGAAGATAGGACTCTGATTCCTCCAGGGAAGTGGCCCTGCTCAATATGTAGAGAAGGAGTAGGCGTAAACTCTATACAATGTAAATCTTGGGTACACAAAAAATGTTGTGTGATAACAGGTAGACTAACAGGAAAGGAAGATTTTGTATATAGAAGATGCACAGAGGTAATCAATGGGAGTAGCATCAGTGATATAAACCTTTTCCAATCCCATGAAGGATCTATAGAAGTGGCTTTAATAGCTTCTTCTATCTAGGTGACTTAATCAGCAGTAGAGGAGGTTGCTCTGAGAGCATAATAGCTAGAATAAGGATAGGATGGAAGAAGTTTAGAGAGCTACTCCCACTGTTGACCACAAAGGTTTTTCCTTACGTACAAAAGGATGACTGATGCTTGTGTGCGAAGTGTGATACTGCATGGTAGTGAAACATGGGTAGTGACTGCAGAGGATATGCATAGGCTGGAGAGAAATGGTGCAACCATACTTCATTTAATGTGCAACGTAAGTGTGAGAGAGAGAGAGCTTGGATGAACTGAGGGAGAAACTGAGTTTAAAAGGAATCAGGAGTGGTGTGTAAGAGAGAAGACTTCATTAGTATGGATATGTGATGCACATGGATGATGATGGCTGGGTGAAGACATGCCGGGAAATCCTAGTAGAAGGAGGCCACAGTAGAGGTAAGTCAAGGATGGCGTGGGTGGAGGTGATGAGAGCTGATCTCAAATCACTGAGACTCACAGAGGAGATGACAAAGAAATGTGATGAGTGGAGAGATGCTGTGCCGAAAAGGACCCATCCAACCATCCAATCCATGTGGGTGTGGAAAAAACAGACATAAAACGATGATGGCGATATATATGAACAAATGAAAAAATACTCAGTACATAATTTAGAGTATAATTTATAGCTGTTTGATTGGGCTGTTTGCCATAACATTGCATTCACATGCTTGTTCATACAGCCACTTAGGCTAATAAGCTGTTACATCTTCACTATTTCATTGACTAAGACCTACTTTGGAAGTCATTCATAAGGGTGTTGTAACTCTTAACCAAACTGAAACTTTTTCATACTCATATGAGGAAACAATTTTGTTTGTCTATATAGTGAAACTCTTTTAGCTAAAATTACCAAGAATTAGGAAATCTAATAAATGCCAAAATTAAAAATACTGTTACTAATAATAATTAGCAAATGGAATGATTAAAGTAAAAATATTCATAATTATATAATAATAAATAATAACAATAATTAGCTTAATTTTTGCTTAGTTTGTTGATAAAGTTTTTCAAGTGGGATACTTTATAACTCCTGTGTCTAATAATTGTTTCTACTTTTGGCACAAGGCCAGCAATTACCCAGTGTATTACTGGTACTTTATTTTATCGACCCCGTAAGGATGAAAGGCAAAGTTAACCTCGGCGGGATTTGAACTCAGAATGGCAAGGGCCGTAACTCTATGCATCAAAGCATGGCGTCTGACCCTCTACCAATACTGCCAATCCACCGAATGACCATAAGAACATGTTTTTCATGAAGAAACTAACTTGTTAGTTGAGGGCTGACATTTTGGCTTGATTTTCTGTGTCAAGTTTTATATTACCCTGTTAGCTGGCTGTTGGTAGGTAGTTCAACTTGTTCGCTGTTCAAAGTCCATGTGTACAGAGATATGCTTAAAGGCTTGGAACATTTTTTGGGGGGCAAGATAACATGATGAAAAGGTTTCATCTCATGTCTGAGATACAGCCAGGCAGAGTCAAGATTTTGGGTTTTTCAGTCACACATCAATTACAATGGCTGTCACAGTCATTGAATGCCTTGCCTTTGCAGCAATACACAATTTCTAAGGGATTAGTCTCTTCTCTGTCTTTGAAAAACCAAGTGTATTTTGCAAAAAAATGTGATGTTGCACATATTTCTTGACTTAACCTTTTAGCATTTAAACCAGCTGTATCCGGCCAAAATTCTCTCGCCTCTTTCTGTTTAAACCAGCCATAACCGGCCACTCATACCGACGTTAAGGTATTGTTCTCAAAATAAATATCAAAATCTCATAGATTTGATATTATGTGAGATAAATATGTGAGGTAAAGCCATGAAAATACAATAGTAAATTAGAGTAATTCAAATGCTAAAGGGTTAAAGAAATGGGTGGGCTGTGAGAATCTTGCTTTAAAAATGTATTGAGTGAATCTCATAAACATTTCTACTAAATGATCTGATTATATGTCTGTTCTGTATACTGTTTCTTTTGAGAGGCATTTTCTATTCTAAGGTCCCTAGTTGTGTCTCTGAAATTACTTTTGGACTGGGTTGTTTGTCTGGTGTATGTAGGGATTTGTTTTGTATGTTTATTATCAGTGATTTGTAATCTTAAGTTTTCCATACAATTACAACTGTCCATGAAAAAACACTTGTTGAAGATCTTGTGGTATCTTTGTGCAATAGGGAAAGTGTGTGTGTATTGATTACTATAAGGAAGATCCTGGCTACACATATATATATACATTCAACTTTAGGTGAAGATTAAACTAGATACTTTGTTTATTTTCACATTTAATAGATGGAAACTATATGGAGGCCTGTTGAAGGAACTGTTTCTGTTTGGGGGAAGTAGACTTAATCTGTTGACTAATTAACAGCATGACCTGGCTTTTGGGAGCCTTTAGTAGAGACCACTCTGTTAAAAACATCAAGATTGGGTCTTCTGTCTGGGGATAACTACTCCCCTTTCTTTCAACAGTCTCTGATGCCTTGAAAATAGCTATTAGCACTGCCATTCCCCCTCTAAGTCATGTGTGTGAGTGTGTGTGTCTCTCTCTCTCTCTCTCTCTCTCTCTCTCTCTCTCTCTCTCTCTCTCTCTCTCTCTCTCTCTCTCTCTCTCTCTCTCTCTCTCTCTCATCCCCCCCCCCCCCTCTCTCTCTATATATATATGTGTATATATTACAGGCAGTTGATTTTTCAGGGATGTTAGAACATTGGATATTTGTTCTAGTTCTCTGCCTAGAAATCTACTTTGCCGTTCATCTTTTTGGGATTGATAAGAAAGTACCAGGCCGGTGTTGGAATGTGTATGTCTATATAAAATAACTATAATGTTTATTAGATAAATAAATAAAGCCTTAGATTGATGGTAATATTTCTATAGGTGCAATCGTTTAAATGGTACTTTATTTTTAACCAAATGTCTGCAAGAATTTCTGATGCTATCTCCATATTCCAATTTTGAAAAGCAATCTCTGCTACAGTAATTATTTGTAAGGTATCATCAAAGTAAGATGATTAAAATGCTGCCTTACATACTAAAATAAATAAATAAATAAAAAAGGTTGAAAGTCACTTTCAAAAGGTTTTTAAATTCCATTGTTAGTAAAAAAAATAATAATCAATAGCATCAAAAATGTTTAAATAGAAAAAGAAAAGGTAATTTTTTTGCCAGGTTTTACAGTGGCTGGAATAACTTCTAAAAGCAACTCACTCATGTCTGATCTATAAATGACTTTATAAATAGATTTGACAGATAGAGAAAGAGTGGGGAGTTAAATCTGTGAGAATCCAATTTTGTCGATATACTAAAATTGATATTTCACACCTATAGCTATCTATTTATAAATCATCACCACTAATCTTCCTGCAGTTACTATATCATCATCACCCTCATTGTAGACTACTTAAATTTTCTCCAGTATGATACTGGTTATTTTTAAGACTTCAACCAGTATGAAAAATTGGGTCAAACAATTAACTATATCTTCTATAATATTGAAACATAATATAAATATAAGCCGATTCTCAATAAATTTAAAATACTAGATTTATGATATCTCTACACATAATTGTCAACAGTGCATTTTCTAAAGTTTGTTTACGTATAATTAAAATAAATTATCATTATGTCATATAGACAAAACATAAGTAAGAAAAAAACAAGACAACAACCTGAAATTCTCTCTTGTCTGTTGATTGGTCATGTAATAAATTGACTGGATTTACATTCAGTTTGGTCACGTAATACAGTGTCTATGCTCATTATATCACAGCTTTGATACCATAGCTTTTCAGCTCTATTTTTTTCTCTCTTTCTCTTCCTCTTGCCAGTACCCTTCATAAGCCCCTTTTTATTTTCCCATCACACTATTTCCTTCTTTCTCTTCTTCTTGCCAGTACCCTTCATAAGCTCCTTTTTATTTTCCCATCACACTATTTCCTTCTTTCTCTTCTTCTTGCCAGTACCCTTCATAAGCCCCTTTTTATTTTCTCATCACACACTTTTTTCTATTTCTGAAACCACACAAACCCACATGTTAAGGGGTCTCATGTAGCTGTCTCAGACTAGAAATTGTTACATGAGATATTAATTAAGATTTTGATTTAGACAAAATTGTTGTCATCACCATTATTTTTAAATCTTCTGCCCTCTCCTACTCTTTACTATATATATCTAATTAATTACATTTCAATATCAATACTGCTGTCTCTCAAACATTCGTTGAATGTTATTTAATATGCATAGTTGCTTCTTCAACTTATTGGCGCTCATCCTGTCGTTTAAGTTTAAATTTTCCAACTTCTCCTGCTAGTGCAGATCTTCTAACATCAATTCTCATATATACCACATAGAGTAAAAAAGAGTTAAAAGGTAGCATTTAAAGTTCTGGTTCCTTGTCAATCTGTTTGAGGTTCCACTGTACGTCTTGTGCATTATAATATGTCTACTGCAAATAAGTCTACCTTCACCTTCTATACTCAGTATAATAATAGGCACAAAGCTAACCATTTTTGGGACAGTGGAAATCAATTGAATCAACCCGCGTGCATTACTGGTGCTTTATTTTATCTACCCTGAAGGATGAACGGCAAATCTAACCTTGGCAGGATTTGAACTCAGAACATAAAGAGCTGTAACTCCATGCTGCAAGGCATGTTGTCTGATACTCTACAGATATTGCCAATCCACTGCCCTTGTATAATAACAATAATAATAATAACATTACATTAAGTATAATGATTATATATTGTTATACTGAATACAATAGCAGTCAACTTTCTCACTCTTTACTAAACAGGACTATTCTTACAAGGATCTTACAAGTTCATAGTATTAATTGTGCATCACTGCCATAATAATTCCTTTCAATATAGTCAGCCACTAACAAAATTGATGTGATATAGCTTCAAAGAAAATCTACATTGCTGCTCAACTTGCTAGATAGTAGTCAATTTTCCTCCATCAGTTTTCTATGCTAGGCATAACTGTTTTTTGCTCTGTTATTTTATCTGAAGTGAGAAAATCCAAATGATTAATAGCAACAGTTTGTCCTTGGTTTTTGTTTTTACATCAACTTATTTAGGTATTACATATGTGGTCAGCTCAATTTAACATGTCAATAAGGCTTGTAAACTATTGAGTTATAGGAAACACACAATTAGTAATATCAAGGAAGCAAACAATACTTATCTTTAATTAAGAAAGAGAAGATTTTCTCTACAGATAAGCATTTTCATAATGCATTCTCTCTCACTCTCTTTGCCCGTCACCCTTCATCAGGGTAAAGTCAATCACTTACTATTCAGAAGTTTGTAATATGCATTACAAAGTACATTATAATCTACTATAAATTCTTCTAAAGCCCTAAACAGCTTTTAATGGTTATTGTTTAGCTTCAATTTCCAGACATGAAGGTTAATATGCCAGTCTATAACATGTTGCATTTCCAGATCATATGATACCAAGTGAACAGAAACTATATAGATTAATAAGACTTACCTAGATAACACATTGAAATGCCATTGTTCTCTTAGAAATCTCACCTATCTAAATTCCATTAATAAGACACATTACCTTTTAGTTTAGCCATAGAAGATAGATAAAAACATTATTACTATAGTAAAAGGTTTCAATGTAGATGTTGTAAGAATCACACAAGACCATTCCTTTTGTTCCTGAGCTCATCCTGTTTGTAAAATATATGTAAAGATTTCAGTAATTTTCATGGCAATTATAATAACCTAAGTACGTGACTTAGTGGTTAGAGCGTCAGGCTTACAATCATGAGATTGTGAGTTCGATTCTCAGACTGGGCTTTGCATTGTGTTCTTGAGTAAGACACTTTATTTCACATTGCTCCAGTTCACTCACCTGTAGAAATGAGTTGCCACGTCACGTCGCTGGTGCCATTGCCTTTCCTTTGGACAACATCAGTGGCGTGGAGAGGGGAGATTGGTATTCATGGGCAACTGCTTGTCTTCCACAAACAACCTTGCCCAAACTTGTGCTTCGGATGGGGAAACATCCTTGGTGCAAATCCCATGGTCATTCTTGACCAAAGAAGGTTTTTACCCTAAGTACTGTTTATTCCTATTTTTCTGTCCATTTCATTGCTAAAAGTATACCAACACAGCTTCAGAATTATAACTGATGCACTAGTTTATATTTTTGCTTATTCCCTGTGATTAAGGAGCAGTTTTGGTAGAGGGTCGGACGCTATGCTTTTCAGCATAGTTCAAATCCTGCTGAGGTTAACTTTGCCTTTCATCCTTACTGGGTTGATAAAATAAAGTACCAGTAATTGGTAATTGGGGTAATTACTGGCCTTGTGCCAAAAGTGGAAACAATTATGATAATGAGCCAAGTGTTTCTTTGAGTTGGAGGAAATACCTATTAGTTTTATTTAGGCAAGTCTTATGTCATAGGTGGATTACTTTCATTACCATATTTTGTTATAGGGAGTACTTGATACAAGGAATTTGTAAATATCATGTATGTCTTGAGCTAGTAATGTTTTCTGACTTAGGCACAAGGCCAGCAAATTTTTGCGGGGAGGGGAAAGTCGATTAAATTGACCCCGGTGCATCACTAGTATCGACCCCGTAAGGATGAAAAGCAAAGCTAACCACAGCAGGATTTGAACTCAGAACATATAACTCTATACTGCAAAGCATGTTGTCTGATGCTCTAGCGATACTACTAATAATCAACCAATAATGTTAAGTGATGTGGATATTGTGTGAATCATTTGCAATTAGAAAAGTTAGAAAATTATGCCAGACAAGAAATATGTTTGGTCAATATCTTGTGTTATGAAAGGTAGAGGTGAGCAAAATAGAAAGTAATGTGTTTATAAGAAATCAATTGATTCTTTTCTTATTTATGGCATTGCTAAACATTCATATATGTAAAATTAGAAAAGGAAAATATATTTGAGAAGACAATATAGATTTCAAACATGTGTGTGTATTTAGTTTGCAAATAATAGTGTGCCACTGATAAAACTGATATTGTTACCATATAAAGAAAAGATGACACTATTATTTAACAAAGCCATTAAGATGATCAATACTTGTTATTTTATCTTTTCAGGACATTTTAGTCAATATTTTATTCAGCTAACTTCAGACATATTTTTTGCCTGTTTGCTGAAAACAATTTATTGTTTGAATCTAAACCAAATGTTTTTCATAATGCAACCATTCCTAATATATTTCCCCACGAGTTTTGTTATATTTATTTGGCAAATTCTGTTATAATTCCACATGAGTGCCTCATTGAACAACCCTTCATTTTCTGGTTAATAAGAGTTAACTGTTTGCAAAATAATTAGTGTGGGATAATCTTGATTCTCAATTGTATTTAATTATTTCTCTGGTATCATAATTTGGAGTTTGAATGTCTCAATGTTTTGCTGCAAAGTGAACAGTTTGTGGTTTATCTCTCTAGCTAGATATATCCACTAGCAATTGAATTATAAACATTTACTGATTATAAACTTCAATAAACATTTTATATCTAATTATTGCAAATAGCGAGCAAAGAGTGTTTTCTTGTCTGTTGTTTACTACATTTCATAGTGATTTATTTTTACTGTTACATTGTTGATATGTACTGGTGACCTTCAATAAACTGTACTCATAGGAGCAGAAAGCTATCTGTGTTAACTCAACATCTGATTGACCATATAGGCAAATTAAGAGGCTAATTAATTAGCAAGGATGATGGAATGCTATTTTTCAAAGAGGGATGTAAAAGTAAATAATAAACAGGATGGGTGCCTTTAAACTCATTCTCTCTTATGTACACATATATACACCAGGTCTGAACACAAAAGAAACGAACTCCCACTGTCACTGCTTCCATCTCTCCCGCTCTCCCCATCTCTCATTGTGAGCAAATGGGTGTCCATGCACTAGCCATCCTGCAGCCCCGGCGGACACAATAGAGAAGGTGTTTCCCCAGAGGATGGTGAGGGAGATGCACTGGAAGAACCAAGTAGCCAACTCTGTGCCGATGGTGGTGAACAGGGAGGTGGCCCTAGGGCCAAGGACACCAGAAGTTTCCACTGCCACAGGCTCAACCACAAACCTGTCGGAGAGCGACTGATATTTGGATGTAAACTGATGAAATGTTGTTTGGTTTGGGTTTAGATTTTTCTCACTCTTCTATTAGGCCCCCTTACTTTTCAATGGAGCACTCAGATTTAGAAAACTTTATGGTGATATTCCAAAACCCAGCCTTAGAATTATTGTAAATTAAAGTGTTCACACAGGAAGTTCTGAAGCCCCCTTCCCCAGGAGCAAGCATCTACGATAATTTTAGATTGTCCCCACACTGTGAAATATGGCTTAACTGTTCTGGAGGACAGAAAATGTTTCTAGCTGTCTTAATGAAATGTAATAAAATTGTTTTTACTGAAAGAACAACATTCATCTCACAAAATTTCTATGAACATTTGAGAGCCGTCACACATGAGGTCTTATTTGCAAATGCTATTGTAGTGAGTATCAACTATATAATACAACAATTGTGGTTGGTTGATTCTTTATTGGCTCTCCATACAATGTTATATATTAGTTGAACAATATAAACCAATGAAATAATAGAAATGTTTATTTTTTACAATTTAATGTGCAATTATTAGCAATGGAGATAATCAGCTTTTAGATATATTTAACATTTCAGAGTTATTGTACATGAATTAAGCACGCAGTCTGCCCTGTAAAGCTGTAGTGCTGGGGCTACAACAAAAAGCAGTCAGTGCACTCTTTAAGGTGATAGTGCTAGAGTCACAATAAAATGCTCCCAGTACACTCTGTAAAGTGATTGATACTAAGAGCATCTAGCCATAAAAACCAAGCCAAAAGTGGAATGTATGAGCAAGACAGTCATCTGACCAGTCAAGCCTCAATACATGGCAATCTGTCTAACTCACACAAGCATGGAAAATAGACATTAAATGATAACGATGATGATGATGAAGGAAGTTGCCTTCAGCTTTGTTGAATGAAACATCAACCTAGAATTTGATGTATAGTGATCTGTATTATCCCACCATCAGTTAAGTACATACGATGATACAGTTAGCAATATGGTCACAGTGATATCTCAACAACTATCACTATATTTCATTAAAGGGGACAGAAAAATTAGTTTCCTGTTGTTGTCTACAATTATATTCTTGAGTTAACTAAATATTTGTTACAAATTTACCATATTTGGTAAATGTGCAGTACTTAGCCCAGCTAGAATATATAACCCTACAACACAGATAAAGATAGCAATAGAAGTCAACACTGATGGTTACTCTTAACTCAGATTTTGTCTAGTTTATCAAAGTGATCCAGTTTAACAAGGGTTCACTGTATATAGAACTTATGAAAACATATAACCAAATAATATTCTCTTTTAATAATTGCGTCCTTTATAGTTAATTCTTTCAAATTACCATTTAGCAAATAGTTTCCACATTTACGACAATAGGTGATGTGTCATGAATGAATTCCTTCTACATATCCAATCTTTCACACTTAAATTCTTCATTTATCATATTCTGCCAAGTCATTCCTTTTCATTCTTCTTTTGAGAATCGTTTATTTTTAAGTACCCAGTCATAATTACTGTGCGGCATCTTGGTTCTGATGTCGGCACCATACTGTCTGACTTTGATGCAAAAAAAAAAAAAAAAAAAAAAAAAAAAAAAAAAAAGAATTTAGAAGATTCCCAAACTGTTGCTTCTTGTGTCTATGGCTTCTACTCCTTACATTTTCATTATACTTCTCTAGAAATTAATTTATCAAGAGAAAAACTGATTGTCAGTGGGGAATCAGTGTATTACACAACAATTCATAGATCACTGTTTACTTCCAATTGCAACAATGCAGTTAATGCACTTAAAATGTTGAGTCTTTGCAGTCTATTTGAATTTACCTGACTTTGCCTTTCATCCTTACGGGGTCGATAAAATAAAGTACCAGTAATGAACTGGGTAATTGCTGGCCTTGTGCCTAAAGTAGAAACAATTATTACTTAAAGAAATAGCATCTCTTTTAACATAATTAGAGTGTGAAAGTAACAAGCTCAAGATGATGGTTTTAGTATTCAAAACAAAGCTTATTGGTTATGGTGGAAACATGGATGGCAAGGGAATTCTAGAAAAATATGCTTTGACAAAAGAATTTGGCCAAGTATTTTTCAAGGAGAAGGAAGTGAGAAGTACATGTTTTTAGTAGATCAAGTTAGGATCAAGTGTACAATTAAAATATTTGATTTTGTCCATAATGTGAATAATGGATATTCAGCCCCATATTTTTAGCTGTACATGGAATATATATGTGTCTTATATAATATCAGCAGTTATTCAGGACTGTATCTTTTAAAGATGTTGTCCTGAGAAGGTTGTAATTGGGAAGTTAGGATTGAACCGAAGCCTGTGCAAATTGGTGTAATTTCTTTTGTATTTTTTCTCTTCTTTAGTTTATTTTAGCCACCATGGCAAAATCCATACTCTAGCCCTGTCTTTAGAGGATAAAGAATCATTTAGTAGTTTTTTGTGAAGATGTAAACTGGTTGCAGTTAACCACAGTTGATCTCTGTGAGTAGCCCACTTGAAAATTGGTGGCCTTAGTTGAGCACCAGTTATGTACTGTCAGAGCACATGATATCCAATTTTGTATTAGCTGTTAGGCTAGTTCCTATGGAATCCTATGGATTCAGGCCTTTGCTGAATATCTTTTTCTCTGGTAAATTGAAATACAGACGAATTACCCAAGAAGAGGTATATTTGGCAGTGGTGCATGAATAGATTGTATTATTCTCAAACCAGGAGCTTGATTTGAAGACATGTAACCTTTAGCCCTTTTATTTCTAAATTGCCCGAAACTATCTCTGGTTTTACAACACTAAACTGTTAATTTTATAGTGTTTCTATTTATTTAAAATCCTTTTTTCATAAGTTTATTCCAAGTACCAACTTAATAATGAGAAAGTTAATTATGTTACTAAACTTCTCTGAATTCTTGATTATTTCCAAAATTATTTGAAAATCACAGATAATGTCTGTCATTTGAAATATGGCAATTGAAAGTGTCAAAGAGCCAACAAATGGTGTTAAACCAAATGGCATATTAATCCTATCACTTGAAAGCTTTCAAACTGGGCAGTGTGTTAATTCTACTACTTTAAAGTTTAACTTTCAAGTGATAGGATTAACACACTGCTCAGTTAAACTGAGCAGTGTGTTAATCCTACATTGAAAAAGTATTTTCCGGCTCTGAAAATGAAACAACACTTGTGATGTTCATATGAATGTCATGAAAGGTTATTTATTGGAAATGTGTTGGTTTTAACTAGATGTTTTAAATGGTATGTACATAGAACAAGTACTCAAGTCGAGTATGTGTTTCCATTTGGAACTGATGACTCTGTTTCCTGCCATTTTCATACCTTAGGTGACAAAGAAATGTTAAAGTGTTATGAATGTGATATTATATACTGGGGGGTACCCATTTTGTTACTGTTTAATGAGGTTAGTGTTGAGTTTCTACTGTTGGATGACCATAAGTTCTTTGGCTAAAAGAATTGTATATTTAGGTGAAGGATTGATGTAGAGTGGTGAGATTGTATGTATATAGAGGTAATAGCAAATAGATATAAATATGTAAAACGGGAAAAGAATAGGTGAGAGTTAATTGAGCCATTTTCATATTCTAGCATGAATTAGCATGATCTACTCTGCAGCTTATTGCTATTCATTCCAACTAGATGTCCTATTTTCTATGAGTTTTAGTATTCTTACATCTAACTGATGTTAGTTCTTGGCCCAATTTTACCACCACCACACCTTAGTACATTTGTGTACATCATGATCTTCAAATTAAATGTGCATACCAAGTAACTTCTCTTCTGCATATACTAACTGGTGTCTTTGATGCTCATGCACTTTTCAAATCATTCACTCTGTCTTTTCTACTATATTCACATTGATTATCCATTGGACCATACTCAACTCACTCCTGTCAATCACTGTACAGCCATATTCACTACTAATATTTCACTGAGATACAGATCCGCACTACTTATATATCTCATAGAGCCAAATTGTTAGTAAAGAGAAAATAATGCTTCTTTTTCTTTTTTGTCAATTAAAGTAATAATTTTTTTAACATTATCCACTTAATGTCCATTTGAGCCACACTACTTTCATATCATTTACTTGCACACTAGCTATATTACTTAAATAACGGGATTTATCTACTACTTTCAATAAAATATCTGAATACCCGCAACATTTTAAAGCAATGAACAGTTAAATGATTTTTGCCAAAGGCTTTTCTCATAGTAGTGTCATTGTAGAAATGTAGAATCTGTTACTTCATTCTCTTGTAGAAACTGCATCCTATACTAGTTATTAATTTAGTATACCTGCCTTAATGATTTCTATTTACACCTTGGAACTCCATTCTTTGCCCCAAATGCAAACAATGGGTACACAAGAGATGTAGCGGGATCTCAGGAAGCTTAATTAAGAATGTAGGATTCACATGCAGCAGCTGTGCTGAAACAGCAAGCAAACAGCCACAGGAAACAAGTACCACCAATCTCTGGGAGGGCCCTGTAGAAACAGTAGACAGCTTCTGCTACCTAGGTGACCGAATTAGCAACGGAGGTGGGTGCTCAGAAAGTACAATAACTAGGGTAAGAACGGGATGGAAGAAGTTTAGGGAACTACTACCACTGCTAGCTGCAAAAGGCTTCTCCCTCAGAATGAAAGGCAGACTGTATGATGCGTGTATCCGAACAGCGATGTTGCATGGTAGTGAGACCTGGGCGCTGAAGGTGGAAGACTTACGTAGATTAGAGAGAAACGAAGCCTGCATGCTCCGATGGATGTGTAACAGTAATATACGTGAACGACAAAGCATAAAGGAATTGAGAGAGAGACTGAGCATAAGAGGAATCAAATGCTGCGTGCAGGAGAGGCGGTTACGCTGGTATGGACATGTGATGCGTATGAAGGATGACAGCTGCATAAAAAGGTGCAGAGCACTAGAAGTTGATGGAAACCGCGGAGTGGGGAGACCCAAGATGACTTGGGATGAGGTGATAAAAGCCGACCTTACCCAACTACACCTCTCAAAGTCAATGACACACGACCGTGACTTCTGGCGTCACGCAGTAATACAGGGTACCCGACCTCCCATGGGTACATGCTGAAGCATATAAACAATATGCCCCCCCCCACCGCAAGGTGGTCGTGGAGGTGCCACGGCAAAAAAGCACCCAGCCCACACTGTAAAGTGGACGTGTAGGCGCCACGAAAAAGCACCCAGCACTCACTGTAAATGAGGTTGGTGTTAGGAAGGGCATCCAGCTGTAGAAATCAAGCCAGATCAGTTCCTGTATGAGCAAGGCATGGTCAGCCGACCAGACACTGCCCACAACCCGTCTAACCCATGCTAGCGTGGAAGAACAGACGTAAAACGGTGATGATGATGATGATGATGACCTTGCCACCTTAGAGTATTTCTTGTATTAATTAGTTGATGCTAACTTATCATTTTTATCTAATTAAATTTGTTAGTTCTCTCTTTAACATAAATTCAATAGTGAAGGTTGAAGGTTGATCATGCCTTTTTATGCTGCCTATCCAAATTATGATGCATATATATATTGGCCATGAGTATCTAGCTTAGAATAAGCACACTGTATCTCTGCAAGTCAAAAGAAGCGACTAAAAGGTTTGGAGTCAGGAAAGGCATCCAGTTGTAAAACATTGTCTCAAAATGTCTTATCCAACCCATGCTAGCATGGATAGGTTGACGTAAAAACGATGATAATGTCGATGATATTTTTGGATGGTATACATTCTACATCCCATCCATTCAAGTTCCCTGAACTCTTAATAGAGTCATAGATACTCTTGTGATATACAGCATGTTTTGTTCCTTTAAATCTAGTTGATCTTAACCCTCTCCAGGTTTGAACACAACTGATTCCTTCCAGAGAAAGAGAGAAAGAACAAAAGAGAAAGTGTGAAAGAAAAAATAGTCTCCAGACTGGGACTTTAACAACCCTGAAAGGATGTACAAGCAAAGTTGTTGTTGGTGGGATAGAACCTCAGGGCTTTAACAACTCTGCCAATTTGTCACCTACAATCTTCATTACAATTCACAGTACTTCAGTGTTCTTATCCACTGTTAAATGTCCCTTACATATGTTATTCACTCAGACTCTTAGCATCAATGAATTTATACTTGAAAGCACTATAGACGTTTTTTGCTATCTTTTAACTTGATTTATTTCCTAATGAAGCTCAGTTTCTAGAATATTTTTTATTCCAGTATATTTTCACCCCAGAAAAAAAAAAAAAAAAAAAAAAACTACAAATGAAATATTTAAAATATTTTTAACAAAAGTAGATTTCAAAATCTAAAATTATGTTACTGATTTACAAAGATTTATTTCAAAAGTCATAAATAATACAGGGATAAATAATTCAAATAAATAACGTAAAAATAATTTAATTTCAAAGCATTTGTAATACTTTTTTATTGACAAGTTTTATATATGTATAACTACATTTTTTATCAACAATGATAAAATTTAACAACTTGTGCAACATTTCAATTTCTGTGAATAACTTTCTTCCTCTTACAATGAACACTTGTCACCAATAGATATATTGACAAGATTTCTCATAAAATCAATGTTCCTTTATAAAATTGTCGATACAATTGAATATTTCTTCACAAGTTATTTTCCAAAGGTTCAATTAAGCAGGCTTTTTTTTCTTGTCTGTCATTAAATATATTACAAACAAATACTAACAAACATTAATTGGCTACAGTGGCAGTAAATTAAATTGAGTATAGTCATCTATGCAATGTTAGTTGGGTCTCAGATAAAATACTATGCAGCATTTATTTCAGCTCTCTGTGTTCTAAGGTCAAATCCTGTTGAAGTCAACTTTGCATTTCATCCTTTCAGGGAAAGGAGTACTCTCTAGGGTCATGGACTGGTGGAATTGTTAGTGTATCAACAAGATGCTTTGATATAATTGTCCTGTCTGTCCATTCTAGGTTCAAATATTTCTGTGGTCTGCTTTGGTGGTAGATTTATTTGCCCAGTTTAACACCACGAGCTAGCCATTGAGTGTTTTTAGCAGAGTCCACTCTGTTGAAAGCATTTGGCCCAGAGATCCTTAGGGGCCTTGAAAAGGGTAATGGGCACTGCCTTTCCCTCCCTGAGTAAACAGTAAAAAAAACATGTAAAACATACTCATTATATGTTTTTAATCTACAAATTTCTTCATTATGTCATCATCACTTTTAGGCTGAATGAGTTGTTACAGGCTAAGTCCTTATTGGAGCTATTGCCTTCCTAGATGGGCTGAAGGATTACATCTTACATACTTTTCAAGTTTTGGCATGGTTTCTAAGCTTGAATGCTCTTCTAATGCCAACCAGTTGTTTGACAACTGTATAATAAAAATAATAATAATAATGAAATTATAGTGTACAGTGCTCAGGTGCACTACAACTCATCAAAGGTGCATGTATAGTACATAGAATAATTTTCTACTTTTGGCACAAGGCCAGCAATTACCCAGTGCATTACTGGTACTTTATTTTATCAACCCCGTAAGGATGAAAGGCAAAGTTAACCTCGGCGGGATTTGAACTCAAAATGGCAAGGGCCATAACTCTATGCGTCAAAGTATGGTGTCCAACCTTCTACTGATACTTCCAATCCACTGCCCCTAGTATAGTACATCGAATAATGTACAAATGTCAGGAAAGTGAACAGTGTATGAGTCATGATATACACACAGATACATGTGTGTGTGGAGGTGGAATATCACGTGTAGTGTTGGTGAATTTCAGAAAGTTTGGAGGTTTTGAAGGATGCAGTGTCCTGACTGATGCAGCTAGTTTGTAAATAAGATTCCTCAATATTCATGCAATTATATCCCCAAAACAAAGATTGTTAACTCCAAATTATTTGTATTAGTTATTTTGTAATGTCTCAGTTACATTTTTATTATCTACTATAATTTAATTTAGAAGCAGGACTTTTTCAAGGCTTTCACAGTTTTCATGGAAGAAAATTTTCATCTTTGTCTTGATCATAATGTGGTTTGTTTTTGAATGCCTTCAAAGTTTAGTCAGAACAAATTTAAGTATTCTGTTCCACACACTGCATTGGGCCACTGAACAAATTATTTACAGTTCACATGAATGCTGAGAAATAAATATTTTTCATCATACTTTGTTTTAATCTTTTATCACTAGTTTCCAAATTTGGGCACAAATTATGCATAATAAATACCATTTTCTATCGGATCTCTCCTACTTCAAGAAGAAAAAAAAGAAAATATTTTGAGTAGTAGTTTTGATATTAATTAATCATGATTATCTCTTAGAACAATGTTTTCCAGAATAGTTTTTGAGAAGTGTTGTTCTGACTTTATAGCTGCTTCATTTAACAGCATGATTAAAGCAGATGTTTTTCAAAACATTCTTACACTTTAAGTATTCATTCCTACAAACTTTTTCTTTTATTATGAGTGCTATTGTACCTGTATAATAATTCATATTTTCAGCCATTTTGCCTTTTTTTAATGTCTCCTTCTATTGCCCTTTTGACATTTGCAATAATATTAATAATTCTTTTTCTTTGTTAAATGGATTTATCATAATGTTATACGCTTAGCTTCTACATAAGTTTACCATCTATGTTTGACTTATTTCCTTGTCTGTCCCAGCATCCCATCACATTTTCTTTTACTTGGTTGCATCCCTGAAGACTTTATATTTATATGTTGACTGAAGTAAACCATCTCTTATATTGAAGCAACTGTTTATCATCATTTTATGCTTGCTTTCCATGCTAGCATGGGGTGGACATGTTATTACAGTCTGAGTCAGTTCTTATTTGAAGTTAAAACTCCATCCTCCAACTCACTCGTATATTCTATTTGGGGAGAGCTTCTGAGCCTGGGTGTCTTCCATAATACCAACCACTTCACAGAATGATCTGGATGTGGTTTATCGTGGCACCAGTATGAGGGGATCCTTGACATGAAAGGAAAAATCCTCCCTATAATATGTTATCTCCATTTGATTGCCAACCACTTTACAAAGTGTAGTAGGTGCATTTTATTGTGGCACCTATACTAGAGAGGTTGCCTTGTCCACTGCAAGACTCTCTGTCCTACATAATCTTCATTCTTTCATGACAAATGTAACTGAGAATATGATAAGAAGGGGAGTGATGGCTGCCTCCCATGCCATGTTGCTCTCAACCAGATTATAAAGCATGGCCTGGACATCACAGGCTTCCCTTCCCAGCTCGAACCAGCTAGGCTGGACTGAGGGGATGGTAAAAGGCCAGACAGTATGACAATCTTCTTGTTCCGCAGTGGTAGGTCCCTCATCTGGGATGATACATGTTGAAATACCTTCTCTAGTGGCAACCTGGTACATTTGGCTGCCATCTCAGGCTTTTCTGCCTGCTTGATCAATGAGGTCAAATTGTCAAAGTATCAGCTGCTCTCTGATAGATTTGTGGTCAAGCTTGTGGCAATGGAGGCTTTGATGTCAAATTATAGGGGTGATGGTGAGAGAGTGAATAGTGTTAAAAGTAATGGGTCATGGAGGAGGGATTGAATATGGACAGATCAGATGCCCTCCTTTACTTAGTTAGTGTAGTATTGTGGTATTATAATGGGTAATAGATAAGACAATAATGAATAAAGCAGGAGTATAGTGGACAGAAAACCTGATGGTATATTATACATACCAACCTTCATCACCATCACCTCTATTTTAATGGTCATTTCACCATGTTTACACTGATGAGCAGGTTTTATCCAGCACAGCATCTCACCAGTTATCACAGTCCTTTGTCATATCTTTCATGAGGTTCAGCTTAATTAAGATGTTCATTATATTGATCTATGTCTTGTGTACTTGCACTTTCTCATATACTTCTCCCAATATGATATCATAGTTATGTAGCTCAAGGTCAGCTCTGATTGATCAAACCTATCTCATACAACTAGTTTGCCAAATGACAGAGCATGACTCACATATTCATCTTCCTAGTGAAGATGTGTGACCTAGTGGTTAGGGTATTGATCATAAGTTTGTGCGTTCAGTTCTTGGACCAGGTGGTATGTTGTGTTCATTAGCAAGGTGCTTCATTTTACATTTCTTTTCTTGAAAGGACTGAGACCCCTATCATTAAAATACCCAAGAAACCTCTCATGAGATGCAACCTTGTATGAGGTCAGCAAAATCTGTATAGGTGTGGGTTGTAAATTTTATTTCATACCATACCTCTGCCTAACTGAAAACCATATTGCACGCTCTGGTCTGTAGTATTTAGTCATATGATGTGTAGGGTAGCATTCTGTACATGTTGCACATACTCTACTGTTGGGTTTATTTCTGGCTGCTCACAGATTCTGGTGGTAGCCAGGAGGAGGTGTTCAGGTGAATTTTATCAGAGCATCACAATTATCATTCCTCCACACTTATCGTTGTTAGTGCATTCCAGCAGTATGTGGGCCTAATGTGACTATCAATGTTGTAGCTCTCTCTCTCTCTCTCTGGGTAGGAAAGATAGCTTTTAGGATGTAGTAGTAGTAGTGGTGGTGGTGGTGGTGGTGGTAGTGGTAGAGGTAGTAGTCTGGATGGTTATGTATATTTCTGTTGCCATTCATAATATTAGCTATGGTTGTAGTAGGAAGAATGATAATCATTATAAAGAATATCATAAAAGACATTCACAAAATATCCTTAAAATATACAAAATACCATTCTCATCAATATTAGGGATAGATATTCTTGCTCTATTTTTTAAATATATGTAAATGACTTTTGTATATGTAGTTATACAAAGTCACTGGATAATTATTTATAATGCAATGGCAAGAGTAAAAGTGGAAGGGGTAAAATCTTATCAAGTCTTTCATATGGTTTTGGTTTCCAGTTGAAAGCCTTTTTCTTACCCCATCAATGTCCTTGAGAAAGGTGTGAACATCACTATCACTTTATCTCTTTCAACAACATTATCTTTTCTTTTTAATCATAGGAGGAAGAGCAACTTCTACAGGTGGGAGGATATTATCCGCAGACCATAAACCTGGCCTGAATGTCTGTTGTAGGTACCTAAGGGTCAAGTGGGGGTGTTAAACAGGATGACAGATACATAGAATTAAACTGACCTGTAGTCATTCAAATTTTTTTACAAAATTAATAAAACAGTTAATAAGACAGGGATTTACTTACCACGACCAGTGTTTAGTCATGGGTAATTATATGTTGCATTTTCTAGGGCTAAGAAATTAATTGATGTTTTTTCTTGGTGTGGGGGGGGGGGGGTAGGGGGGGGGAGTAGTTGATGCCAATAATCAAAGGGAACAAAGAGGAAAAGCTATGATTAAAGTCTATTTTATAGATGGGAGTGTTAAATTAATGGTATACATTTATAATAATAATAGTTTGTCAATAATTGTAATAATACAATGATGTAATAATATTTATATAACAAATGATTGGAGTGATATTAACTATTGGGTGTTACAGTAAATGTAACTATGTGTGACTCATGAGTAATTATTATGTTTGTGAACAACTGTGGAATTTCCATGGGTCCAACTAATATAAACTATTCTTGAAAATATAGCTATATGCAAAATATAGTCGTAAGAAACTTACGTTTATTGTCATTATCATTTAATGTCTATTGTCCTTGTTGACATAGATTGAACAGGTTGTCACAGTTGAAGTCAATACATTATCAGAGCCATTGACCTCACAAATGGGCCACAAGCCTCGGCTCACATTCATTCCAACCATTTACTCTATACAAGGGGATGCCTTGTCTTAAAGCAGTGTGTTTAGGGAATGAGAACTGGGATTAGTAGGATGTCAAGTACGACATAATAGTTGGGGAAGGTTGACAAGATTGGTATCTGTAATTCAAATCTATGATATTATTTACTAGAGAAACTTATTAGAACACCATCTTGCTACATATGCCTCATTATTTTTTTATCCAGAAGGCGGTGGATTGGCAGTATCGATAGAGAGTCAGACATAATGCTTTGAAGCATAGAGTTACATCCCTTTACGATCTGAGTTCAAATCCCGCCGAGGTTAACTTTGCCTTTCATCCTTACGGGGTCGATAAAATAAAGTACCAGTAATGTACTGGGTAATTGCTGGCCTTGTGCCAAAAGTAGAAACAATTATTTTTTATCCAGTACTTAGTTTTTCAATTTACAAGCTTCTTTGTGAAATTTAAAAAAAAAGATTTCGCTAAGATAGAAGTCTCGCACATCATTGCTATTACTTGGAACTCATTTTATGGGAATTGAAACATTTTCCTTATGCCTGTATGCAGTGCAGTGCCAGGTTTAGAACAAATGAAGCCCTGTGCTAGTTAAGTTATGAGGCCTCCTTGAATAGTTGACATTTGAAAAACATTTGAAAAATTCATCGTAGAGATTTTTGGGGCTGGAAGATGACCCCCGGCCAACGAGACCCTGTGTTTAAGCGCACCTGAGCACAATCGTAAATCCAGCACTGCCTATGTTTTCCAGAAGCATAGAAAAGAGTCAAACAACCATTATTCATTTTTTTTATCTATTTATATGTAACTTGCTGGAACCAAACATTAATCCCATGTTGTTTATTTTTCAGAATTAAAAAATGGGGAAGTGATCTTGAAAACAGATTAAAATCAAACATGACAAATGTAACAGGACACCATATACTACAACAGGTATGTTTTCATATAATCTTATGATTTATAACTCCTGAGAAAGATTTAAGGTTTTATCATGAAGGTATTTTTCACTTAGTCAGCACTACCCACTTATGTGAAATGTTTTAATTTCATTTGAAATAAAAAGAAATGAAATAGAGTTTAATCTTTGTACAAAGGTTAGATTTTGTGACAAAACAAATAATCTCCACCTCAAACTGAGCCTAAGGAAGATAGTGATGGTTTAATGTATACAAAACAAAAAGAAAACGATTTCATAAAGTAGCCAAATATGGATAAATGTCTAAATTTGTCATCTTTACTATAATAATAAGCTTGCGTTATGATGTTTTGAGTTATTTCTAAAGCAGTTCTGTATTCCTCTTATATTCAATACACAAATGTATAAATTCATCTCATTGAAAGCTCATATAAAGTTCCACTTCAATTTTTATATACTTGTTGTTGGTGTTGTTATAGCTCACCTGCACAGGTGTTATGACTCACACCTTAGCAGGTTTCACTGGCCATTAGGTTGCATTGCAAGGAAGATATTTTGAAGGTAGAAGCCCCAGTCCTATCATGTCACTATTTTTTCAGTAACAGAAAGTGAGATTTGAACTCCAAATGCACAAAGCCAGAACGCATGCTAAAAGACATTGCATCCAATGCTTTAACAATTCTACTAGACTGATATTGTATTGATCCTAAAAAAATGAAAAACAAAGTTGAGCTCAGCAAGACTTGAACTCAGAATTCAGAGTGCTGGAACAAATACATGCAATCAACTGTTAATTTGACACCTAATTTTTACATACTAGAATGTGATATATAGTTTAGCAGAATTAGAAAGTTTACATGTGGACTTTATCTGAATTATATATCCTTTTGTTGTTACGTATCAAATAAGACATTCGATTATTGTGAATATTTAGGAAAAAATTAGTAATATGATACCTAAAAATATAATCTTGTAGAATAAACCAATGATAGAGCTACCATGGGGTTGTTCTGTCTAGAAATAACAGCCTAATCTCCAAATTTAACCTTATTATCTTGGAAAATTACATATTAGATAATATCACCTTCAAAAAAGATGGTGTATTTACAACTGGAATGCTTTTGATCATAGGCTTGCTCAAACAGGGCTGACCTGGGACTAAACCACAACAATCATATCTGAAATATAGATTCACCCATAAATCTTATGCAGATCTACTGTGAGTAGATTCAAAGTATCTGTGAACAAATTAACTTGACAGCAAGGTTTAGAAGTAACACTATTTTCTGAATTGAAAGCATAACCATAGGAATTGATGAAACAAAAGTCTATATATAAAAATATCCTTGGTTTTTATAGAACAGCAAAACTTTTGATCATAGGTGAAATAATGATTTCTAACAGATGCAAAAGACCAGCAATTTCGAGAAGAAGGGAAAGTCAATTAAACTGACACCAGTGCTTGACTGGTACTTTATTTAATCGGCCTTAGAAGGATGAAAGTCAAAGCTGACCATGGCAGGATTTTAATTCAAAATGTAAAAAGCCATAATTAAATGCCACAAAACATTTTGCCTGACATGCTAATGATTCTGCCAATCCAGATCATAGGTGAAATTACCAAGTCAGAAGTGGCAGAACATGTATAAAATGAAAAGTGAAACCATATTATATGATAAAAAGTTTTATCATAGACAAGGAGAAGCTGACAGATATTAAAAAACACCAAACATTATATAACCCCTACCATGAGCCAACTAAATAAGCTTCAGGTTTTCCTTACTGAAATCAGTGTAAATGCTATCAAAATTGACATATTACTGTTTTGTAAGACTGGCATACTGGATAAAAATGTCAAAACATTGTTCTTAATAAGATTTGCTAGTTTTATCATATACTTAAGCAATGTATGCATGAGAAATTATGACAGTAAAATGTGTGTGAATACCTTTAAATATTATGAGTATATTTGTGTATATGTGCATATTTTTAGTTATCTATAATCATATATCTCATTAAAATCATGCAGTGATTTAAAATTTGCTAAAACCACAAAAAATGTAAAAGATATATTATATTACAGGAGCAAAATATAAAACAACCAAAAATTTATGTATATTTGAATAACATTTTATGTCATATTTTCAAATCATCGTTTTTATATTTAACTTATTTATTTTAGTATATGATACTATCAGAAATATATTATTTAACCCTTTCATTGTCAAATTTCTAATGAAATACACTTTATTTGAATTAATTAATGAAGAATATGAAGAAATTTACTAAAAATATAAATAATTTTCATTATCACGATGGTATTTGTAACATACCAAAAGGTTCCTACATCAAATTATGTTAGAATATTTTAATTCATATCGGAACTCTTTAAAATTGGTTGTTTTGTTTCATAGAACAAGAGGTTTGGGGTGGGTTAGTATGAAGAGGGTTAATTGTGATGTAATTATATTACTCTAACTGTGAAAATGAAAGTAAGCTTCATCAGTCCATAAATGTTTAACATGCGGCTATTTGTTAATTAAAATGTCATCAGTTTCCAGCTTTTTCTATTTATTATTACAAGTTATTGATTAATTCTAATTTTGTGTCACTAAATGATATTTTATAATGTGATTAACACTTGTAAAAAGAATGTTGAAATGTGTTGAGACATAACTTCAATGCAATTCTATAAGGGTTATCATTTTTCTGAATCCTCTTCAACCTTGATTGATCACAAATAGATGTTTATCAGTTGGTGATGATTGCTGAATAATTAGTCTATAAACAATTCTAGTTTTCTGCATTAACCCTTTAGCATTTAAACCTGCCATATCCGTCCAGAATTCTCTCATCGTTTTCTGTTCAAACTGGCTGTATCCGGCTGCTCATACTGATATTAAGGTGTTGTTGTCAAAATAAATAATATCAAAATCTCATTAATTCGATATTATGTGAGATAATTATGTAAGGTAATGCCTTTACTGTGAAAATACAATAGTAAATATAGAGTAATGTAAATGCTAAAGGGTTAACCTGTGTACATTCCTGTACATTTACATAATAATTCTCTCATCATTATATTAGCAAGTATAGTTATTTATGATTTACTGTTATGGTCATAATAAGACTGAAACATGTCTGATACTTGATGAAATGATTTAAATAATATTGGTTAATGACTAATATTTTATTTATTTTCCTTGTCACATTTATATCTAGTTTGCTGTTTAATGCCCCTACATTAAATGTGTTAATACTAACTTAATCTTTTGTGTTAAAAAGTCAATTCTCTTGCCAAAACAATCACTAAACTTTGTAGAATTCACCTTTTCACCACTTTCAACCATGAGGATTCTTTAAAACAAATTCCTGCAGAACCTCACCACCACCACCACCATATTTGCATAAAATTCAACACTAGTAAATCTCCTCAAAAATTATCCCTTTTCCCATCACATATCTCACCCCCACATACACATACATGTTAAGTGTAAAAGTATCTCTAGCCACTTAAATGCAACAAAGTCATCAGCTCTGACAGTCTCCCTTCCATTAACTCCCAACAATGAACCTCTGAACTAGTCCCCAATCTTTGCAACACTCTTCTAGATGATCTATTTCAATCTTTTCTCAAGAGAGGCAGTCTCTATGTCCTTATTAGTACTAATAAGGATTTCTAACTTTGGCACAATGCACAGATTTGTAAGGAGAGGCTAGATGATTAAATTGACTGCAATACTTGATAGAAACTTTATTTTATCAATCCCAGAAGGATGAAAGGTAAAACTGACTTCAGTTGAATTTGAATGCCATAACCAGAATAATGATACAGTCAATTCAAACTGTATTAATGATAATTGGGTCATTGAGTATGATCTAACAGTACAAAAGCATAAAGCCACTGTACTCGTAATGTTTACAAGTTTATATACAATAAAAAATAAAATATATATATATGGCATCATAATCGTCAGTACGTCTGTTTTCCCTGCTTGCATCTCTCCACTCATTGTGTTCCTTTGTCATCTCTGTGAGTCTCAGCTTTTAAAACCTCTGCCCAGATATTTGTTCTATTTCTTCTGCAGCTGGCATTTCCTGGCAATTCTTCACACAACGATCATTGACCATGAGCATCACATGTCCATACCAATGCAGTCTCCTCTCTTGAACACCACCTTAGATTCCTGTTAAACCCAGCTTTTCCCTCGACTCATCCAAGCTCTGTCTTTCTCTCACACATCCAATGAAGCATGGCTGCTTCATTTCTCTCCAGCCTACACATGTCCTCTGCAACCACAGCTGATGTTTCACTACATTGCAGCATCGGGCAGCCATCCTTTTGTACATAGGGAAAAACCTTTTGTGGTCAACAGTGGGAGTAGTTCTCTAAACTTTTTCCATCCTGTACTTATTCTAACTATAATGCTCTCAGAACACCCTCTTCCATTGCTAATTACATTGCCTAGATAGCAGAAGCTATCAACTACTGCTATGGGTACTTTCAGTGATTGGAATAGGTTTACATCACTGACTCTCTTTCCCTTGGTTACCCTTGTGCATCTTCTACATATCATGTCTTCCCTTTCTGTTTGTCTACTCGTTATCTTATTACATCTCTTGTGTACCCAAGATTTACATTGTGCACATTGTATGGAGTTTATGCCTTCTCCCTTTCTACATATTGAGCTGGGCCACTTCCTTAAAGGAATCAGGATCCTATCTTCTCTGCTAATCACTAGCATTTAGCTTTGTCTAAGTCTACTCTCAACTCTTTTGATTCCAAATTCTGTTTTCATATTCAGAACTTATTTTCTGCATAGAGAAGTTCCCATGGGTAACTGGTCTTGAACTCCTTCATTATAGCATGGAGAACTATAATGAATAATAGTGGGCTAAGAACTGAACCCTGATGAACTCTTACCTCTGTCTTGACTTCTTCACTAAACTCATTTCCTACTCTCACTTTGCTGACAGTTCCTCTGTACATGGCTTGCACTGCTCTCAACAACCATTCTTCTGCACCTAATTTTATTAAGGATCACCAGATAATAGATTGGGGTACTATGTTAAACGCTTTTTCTAGGCGAACAAAAGCCAGATATAGTGGCTTATTTTTTGCTAAGAACTCTTGTAGTTGCCTCACTAAACTGAGGGCATCTGTTGTACTTTTCCCAGGTATGAAACCGAAATGCATTGCATCTAATTTGACTCTTTCCATAATTAGCTGCACAGTAAATCTCTTGGTCACTTTCTTAGTTGCTCCTTTCTAGAGAATCACCTTTACTCTTGTAGTAACTTATGATTGTCCTGCTGCACCAGTCATTGGGTTTGACTCTGTCCTGTATTGCCTGATTGACTATGTGGGTTACTAGTTCAACTCCTACTCCCAATGCTTTTAGTATTTCAGCAGCAATCTCTGATGGTCCTGCAGCTTTACCATTTTTTATCTCTTTGATTGCTTCTTTAACCCTTCAATGGCTGGCCCTTCTGTTGGGTAGGTTGGGGGTAGTTTCTCTTCCTCCCATTTATTATTTACTATTCAGTCTCTCATAGTAACATTTCCAGGCCTCTTTCTTTCGAGCATCAGTGGTACTAAATGCATCAATGTAATTTCTAACACACTTTTCCTCAACAACATCACAATATCACACTGACACACTGCCTTGCAATATGAAACACTTTGCATCTTTAATCCTCATGCCTCAGGACATTGGCAGACTTTCTTTCTTCAGCTTCTTTTTGAGCTGTGTACACTTGTCGTATAGCATCTCTCTTAGCTACCTGGTATATATATATGTATATATATATATGCATACAAACATACACACATACGTACATTCTTATATATTAAGATATGGAGCTTTAAAATATAAATTGGAAAAATTTATCAAATATTGACTTCAGAAAATTTCAATAATCTATCCTTTAGAATGTGCTCATTGTTAGACCTTCATACACAACATGATTAATGTTAAATTAAAGCTACAAAAACAGTCTATTTTTATTTGCTTCATATAAAGAAAACTTAGATAGTTTGCTGTTATTTTCTTTTTTCTGTCAGAATTATCCTCAATGTTTGTATTTTTATCAATTTGTTTTGAAGAATTCTTTGAGGATGTCATAATTGATCCTATCGGAATTTGGGTATGTCAGGATAAATTTTATGCCAATATCTTTTTATTTAAATCAGATTTTTTTCACCAATAACCACTTATATGAAAATTATTGAAAATTACTTTTAAATTATTATGATTATATTTCTTAACAGAATATCTCAATTTTATTGATTTTTATACCTTACACTTTTGATTTCAGCACTACAACAAATACAATCCACAAGCAACACATTTTGACCCATTGGATACAGAAGTTCTCGTAAAAGAGTTTTCAAGTTCATTAACTGAGATGTTGCAAAAAAGTAAAGAAGCTCTAAAAGTAAGTTTATGCTTTGGAAAATTTTAAATTATTTTACTAACAATACAGGTAATGTTGTGGCCATAGTTAGACTCTCTTAGTTCTGTTTCAGGTATACAACTCTCTATATGGAACATAATTTAAATAAATCCACTTGCATGAATATTTTTTAAAACTATTATGTCAGTGAGAGGTTGACTCTGTCCTTGATACTTTTTAGACTAGTGAGAAGTATTTTCAAATTGAAGATCTGTCTGATTACTTGCAATAGAATGAACCCTGCTAAAGGCACCCAAGAGCCAGATGTTGGCGTTAAACTAGGTGTTGGATTATGTTTATCATCTATATATGTTGTTGACATGACAAAAAACACCCAGCCCACACTGTAAAGTGGTTGTGTAGGAGTCACAACAAAAAGCACCCAGCCCACATTCTCAAGTGGTTGTGTAGGAGTCACAGCAAAAAACACCCAGCACACACTAAAATGTGGTTGGCATTAGGAAGAGCATCAAGCTGTAGAAACCAAGCCAGAAACAGTTCTATATGAGTAAGACACAGTCACCTGACCCAACTTGCCTCAAATGAGACAACCTGTCTAACCCAAGCTAGCATGGAAAATGGACGTTAAACGATGATGATGATATGCCACAACAAGAGTTAAATTAAGAATGCAAAGAGTCAGAACAAATAACATAAGGCATCTCATCTGATGCTTAAACAATTCTGCTCATTACTGGCCCTTAATATGTATTTTGATTAATTGGCCCCAGAATGATAAAGGGCAAAAGACAGAATGCTAGGACAAATACAATAAGACCTTTTGTCCCACACTTTAACAACCCTGTTAATTTTGTCTCGAATTTGCAATTTAGAAATGGTGGCATTTTATAGAAACAATGTATTAAAAGAAAGAGAAGTTATAAAAGAATGGAGGCTGAGACAAAATATAAATTTTTATAAGGTTTCAAAGAAAAGAAATCATTTTGTTCTTGAAAACAGATATGCATATAATGTAAAAGAATTAAACATTTTAGTAGTATCTTGAAAGAAACTAATTTCACATAATCAGTTTTATTGTTATTATTATTTTGCTTCATGTTTTATTTCCTCAATATCTTTTTATTTAATTCATTATAAAAATGTGTATACATATGTCTAAATAGATATATAATTATATCTACACATACACATATATGCATGCAGATATATCATCATCATCGTTCTCATCATCACTTTACATACTTGCATGGATTAGATGGCTTGTCACAATATATGGCTAGAGAGAGCATAGCTTCTATGGCTGAATGACCTTTCTTATGTCAACCACTTCATAGTTTGTAAAGAGTTTGTTTTATGTTGGCACTGATAGGGTGGACTAGTTGCTTTTTTATTGTGGCACCAACACTATGGTTTTACAGAGGGAGTTGAATGCATTTTATCATGGCATCAGTACTACAACTTTACAGTGTAGGTTAAGTGAATTTTATTGTGATACCAACACTACCACTTTTCAACATTAGTGTGCTCATTGTGTCCTTGGCCTGGCTGGAAAGGTGAGAGTGGAGTAAGGGGTTACATGCTTCTTGCTAAAGGACGGGGTGAAAAGGAGAGCTGGCCTTAAAGAGAAAGTGGTGTATGGTAGCACATTATAGGGTTCCCTCATCTTTGCATGCTGGCATGGTTAGGCAAGGAAATAGGGAGCTATTCCAACAATTTCAACTGCATGCCAATATCAACATTATTTACAATCTGTCCACAATACAGGGTCAGATTAAGGAATTTCACTTTAAAGCTCAAATGAGGCTCCATCGAATAATTAGGAGGCAGGTTATTAATAGGCATCACCCTTAAATGATGTCAAGAGGGATTTTGAGATTGTGACCAAGATTAAACAGGGGCTAACTATTATTAACAGCTACTGTTTGCTGGGATGTTTCAAGTAGGGTACCGTCAACATGGTTTTTGCTGGGATTCTAAATGGTCATTCAATCATAAATATCAGAGTAAAGAAGAGGGCTATAGTCAGCCAAATAGCTTTTGCCATTCCCTGGTAGTATGAATATTGCTTAGCATCACTGCTGGAAGCAATACTGTCAGAAATAGCTAAAATTTTTGTGATATTTCAGGATTGTCTCACAGTACAAGCCCTATGCAAGTGCCTAAATAGCTGTGTGTGTATATATATATATAAATATATATATATATATATATACACATATGTATCATCATCATCATCGTTTAACGTCTAGCTTCCACGCTAGCATGGATGTATATATGTGTGTGTATGTATATATATATATGTGTGTATATGTGTGTGTATGTATATATATATATGTGTGTATGTGTGTGTGTATGTATATATATGTGTGTGTATATATATATGTATATATATATGTGTGTATGTATATATGTGTGTGTGTGTATGTATGTGTGTGTGTGTATGTATATATATATATATATATATGTGTGTGTGTGTGTATGTATGTGTGTGTGCATATGTGTGTGTGTGTGTATGTATGTGTGTATGCATATGTGTATGTGCGTGCGCATGTGTGTGTGTCTGTATGTATATATGTGTGTGTATGTATATATGTGTGTGTATGTATATATGTGTGTATGTATATATGTGTGTGTATGTATATATGTGTGTATGTATATACATGTGTGTGTGTGTGTGTATATATATATATATATGTATATGTGTGTGTGTATGTATATATATATATGTAACGGAAGAAATGTGGTAAGGAACCAGGTGGACCATAACGCACCAAAGTACTCAATACTTAGGGTAGTAGAGTGGGTAATAGGAACAAGTAGTGGGGTCCTACTCGTTCCTATATATATATGTATATATATGTGTGTGTGTGTGGGTGTGTATATATATATATATATGTATTTATATATATATGTGTGTATGTATATATATATATATGTATAGAACATAGATTTTATATGTGGCCGGTGCTCTGGTGCAATAAGTAGCAGCAAGTGCCCACAGAATGCTAGCTCATTCCATTGCACAGATGGTTCTATAGAAATAGTGGACAACTTCCGTTACCTGGGTGACAAAATCAGCAGTGGGGGAGGGTGCTCTGAAAGTACAGTAGCTAGAGTCAGAACTGGATGGAAAAAGTTCAGAGAGCTTATACCACTATTAGCCGCTAAAGGGTTCTCACTAAAAATGAAAGGCAGGCTGTATGATGCCTGCATATGAACAGCAATGTTGCATGGCAGTGAGACCTGGGCATTGTGTGCAGAGGGTATACGCAGACTAGAGAGGAACGAAGCTTGCATGCTCCGCTGGATGTGTAATAGTAATATACGTGAACGGCAAAGCATAAACGAACTAAGGGAAAAATTAGAAATAAGAGGGATCAGATGTTGTTTACTCGAGAGAAGGCTACGTTGGTATGGTCACGTGATGCGCATGAAAGACGACAGCTGTATAAAAAAGTGCAGGGCAATAAAAATAGACGGTAGCTACGGAGTAGGCAGACCCAGAAAAACCTGGGACGATCTGATAAATTCCGACCTCACACACTTACACCTCTCCAAGACAATGTCACCGGACTGAGATCTTTGGCGCTACACAGTAATAGAGAAGACCCGCCTTACCTCAATACAAAGTAAAATCTACTACAGTCAGTAGGCACCTCTAACAAAATACACCCCCGTCCCACTACCCCCACCCCATCCACACCACCCCTTTCAATGTAAAGTTATGTTGGTACCACAACATCCAGGCCGAAACAAATGAGGTCGTGTAGGTGTCACGACAAAAAACACAGTTCACACTGTAATGTGGCCGTGTAGGTAACATGGTAAAAACCTCCCAGTTCCAAACTGTAAATGTGGTTGGTATTAGGAAGGGCATCCAGCCGTAGAAAACCTGCCAGACAGTCCTATGCGAGCAAGACAACCACTCTTGCCTCAAGTGGGAAAACTCCCGTCCAAACCCATGCAAGCATGGAATATGGACATTAAACGATGATGATGATGATGATGATGGTGATATGTGTGTGTGTATGTGCATATATATTTATATATACATATGTGTGTGTGTGTATAGAGATAGATAGATAAATAGATTACAAGTAGTCGATTTGGCAGACATGTTAGAACATTGGATATTTGTTCTAGTTCTGTGCCTAGAATTCTACTTTGCCTTTCATCTCTTTGGGATTGTTAAGAAAGTACTAGACAAGTGTTGTAGCAGCCCTTTCATCTTCCAGCTGTCGAGTCCTGGATATTCTGCTGGGTCAATGAAGAGAATATATATATGTGTATGTATGTATATATTTGTAAGATTAGTTCCCCTGTACCATTATCTGGTGAGCTTTTAGAAAACTAGGAGCTGACGAATGGCTTGTGTGGGCAGTACAAGCCATGTATAGAAGAACAATCAGCAAGATCAGAATTAACAATGACGATAGTGAAGAATTTAGGCTGGAGGTTCATGTCCATCAGGGCTCTCTTCTTAGCTCTCTCCTGTTTATTATCATTCTGCAGGCAATAACAGAGTAGTTTAAGACTGGATGCCCATGGGAACTTCTGTGTGCAGATAACCTAACCTTTATAGCCAAATCTATAGCTAAATTACAGATAAAATTCCAAACCTGGAAGTATGGCCTAGAATCTAAAGGACTTAAAGTCAACTTGGCGAAGACTAAAGTCCTAGTAAGTAGAAAGGAAAACAGGGCCCAGATCTCCTCAGGGAAATGGCCTTGCTCAGTGTGCAGAAAAGGAGTAGGTAGAAATTCCATTCTATGTCCCAAATGCCAGCAATGAGTACACAAGAGATGTAGTGGAATCTCAGGCAGGCTAACACAGAATGTAGGTTTTACCCAGTGCACAGGGGCAGTAAGTAGCAAGAGCCCTCAGAATACAATCACCTTCAAATACCCAGACGGCTCGGTAGATAGATTCTGTTACCTGGATGACCAAATCAGTAGTGGGAGAGGGTGTTCTGAAAGCTCAATAACCAGAGTGAGATCGTGTTGAAGAAAGTTTAGGGAGCTACTACTGCTGCTAACTACAAAAGGTTTTACCTTCAAAATGAAAGGCAGACTCTATGATGCATGTATACAGACAACAATGTTGCACAGCAGTGAGACCTGGGCACTGTGTGCTGAGGACCTGCGAAGGGTGGAAAGAAATGAAGCTGGCATGCTTTGATGGATATGTAATAGTAATTAATATACATGAATAGGAAAGCATAAATGAACTGCATGAGATATTAGGCATAAGAGAGTTCAGATGTTGCATGCAGGAGAGGAGATTGTGTAGGTATGGACATGTGATGCGTATGAAGGATGAGAGCTGTATAAAAAGGTGCAGAGTGCTCAGTTGATGGTAGCCATGGAGTGGGTAGGCCTAGAAAGACTTGAGGTGAGGTAATAAAAACTGACCTTGCACAATTACACCTCACCAATGACACAGGATTGCGATCTCTGGCACTATGCAGCACTACAGAAGACTCATCCTCCCAAATGCTCAAGCTGATGAATGTATCTAATAAGCATCACCTTCTTCTATCTTCTCCCCTCCCGTACATCTCCCTTGCTGTAACCACCCCTTCTCTATTACTTACGTCCTCAATTTCCCCAAGCTTCTTCCGCCATCTTCCCAAGTTCCCATCCCACACGATGAAGTGGTCCCTCAAGAACCATGACAAAAGTTCCCAGCCCACACTGTATAGTGGTCATGTATGTGTCAAGTCAAAAGCATCCAGTCCACACTGTAAAGTGGTCATGTAGGAGTCATGACAAAAATGCGCCCAATCCATACTGTAAAGTGGTCATGTCAGCGACACAATAAAAAGTGCCCAGTCCACACTGTAAAGTGGTCGTGTAAGTGTGATGACAAAAAGCACCCAGCACACACTGTAAATGTAGTTGGCATTAGGAAAGGCATCTAGCTGTAGAAACCAAACCCAAATCAGCTTTGTGTGAGTGAAACACGGTCCTCCGACCTGATCTCTCCCAAAGGGACAGCCCGTTCTAGCCATGCTAGCATGGAAAATGGACGTTAAATGATGATATAGAGAAATATGTAAAATCCCGACTGTGGCGCCAATCAATTTTGGCTTGTTTGTTCAGCAAGCCTTTTCAAGGGTGTAATAATGTTTTTAGGGTGTGAAAAAATGGACCACTAGTCTTTGTAGTGCTTTGGTTGAATTTACCATAATAGTAAACTGGTTTGATTGAGAAAGTAGGTGGGGCTGCTAGAGAATGGCAAGGGATCAGGCGAAGGAAGGCGTGTGGGTGGGACAACTTCTGACAGTATTCCTTTGAGCTAGGAAATTCTGATAATAGAGTGAAGTGAAATCCAACATGTGTCTGCGTTTTTATTGGTAGAATGACCCTCCCAAAGTATAACAATATATATCATCATCATCATCATCATCGTTTAACGTCCATCTTCCACGCTTGCATGGGTTTGGACGGGGGTTTTCCCACTTGAGGCAAGAGAGTTGTCTTGCTCGCATAGGACTGTCTGGCGGGTTTTCGACAGCTGGATGCCCTTCCTAACACCAACCACATTTACAGTGTGGAACTGGGAGGTTTTTACCGTGTTACCTACACGGCCACATTACAGCGTGGACTGTGTGTTTTTTTTGTCGTGACACCTACACGACCTCATTTGTTTCGGACTGGTTGTTGTGGTACCAACATAACTTTACATTGAAAAGGGTGGTGTGGATGGGGTGGGGGTAGTGGGACGGGGGTGTATTTTTGTTAGAGGTGCCTACTGACTGTAGTAGGTTTCACTTTGTACTTAGGTAAGGCGGGTCTTCTGTATTACTGTGTAGCGCCAAAGATCTCGGTCCAGTGACATTGTCTTGGAGAGGTGTAAGTGTGTGAGGTCGGAATTTATCAGGTCGTCCCAGGTTTTTCTGGGTCTGCCTACTCCGTGGCTACCGTCTATTTTTATTGCCCTGCACTTTTTTATACAGCTGTCGTCTTTCATGCGCATCACGTGACCGTACCAATGTAGTCTTCTCTCGAGTAAACAACATCTGATCCCTCTTATTTCTAATTTTTTCCTTAGTTCGTTTATGCTTTGCCGTTCACGTATATTACTATTACACATCCAGTGGAGCATGCAAGCTTCATTCCTCTCAAGTCTGCGTATATCCTCTGCACACAATGCCCAGGTCTCACTGCCATGCAACATTGCTGTTCGTATGCAGGCATCATACAACCTGCCTTTCATTTTTAGAGAGAATCCTTTAGCGGCTAATAGTGGTATAAGCTCTCTGAACTTTTTTCATCCAGTTATGACTCTAGTTACTGTACTTTCAGAGCACCCTCCACCACTGCTGCTTTTGTCACCCAAGTAATGGAAGGTGTCCACTATTTCTATAGAACCATCTGTGCAATGGAATGAACTAGTATTCTGTGGGCACTTGCTGCTACTTATTGCACCAGAGCACCGGCCACATATAAAATCTATATCCTTAGTTAGCTTACCTGTGATCCCACTACATCTTTTATGCACCCATACTTTGCATTTGGGACATAAAATGGAGTTTCTGCCTACTCCTTTCCTACACACTGAGCATGGCCATTTCCCAGATGGGACCGGTGCCCTATTTTCCTTCCTACAAACTAGAACTTTAGTCTTAGACAGGTTAATTTTAAGGCCTTTTGATTCTAGGCCATGCTTCCATGTTTGGAATTTCTTCTCTAGTTCAGCCATTGATTCAGCTATATATATATGTATGTATCTATATATTTGTAAGTTTATATATATACATATAGATATGTATGTATCTATCTATCTATATATTTGTAAGCTTTATATATATATATATATATATATATATATATATATATATATATATATATATATATAATATTCGTATATGATATTTTTATGATAATTTTTTATTTGAAAGTTTCCTAAAATATTTTTTCACTTAAATTTCATTTTTGCTCTAATTCTTATGTTATCCTATGTTACTACTTTAAAATTATATTATTTCCTATTTTTCTTTTAAATAAAGTTGTATTCTGGAAGTGAGCTTAGATTAAGACCGTCTCTTACAGCTTGTAAATAAACATATATCTCATATGGATGACAGTAAAATATAATAGCTATCTATATTAAATAATGGGAATTAAAAGAAAAGAAACTTTAAAAAATTTGGAAAATATCAAAGGCTGCTATAAGAAAAATGATAAATATATTTATATAATATATCTAATATATTTTTTTAAATATCTATTTTATATAATGTTTGTATCCTAGACAACATATTCCTCATCATGTTCTTGGTGTGCTTCTTATAAAAACTTAGTCCTTTAAAAAGGTTTAACTTTTGTTGATATTATGTCTTGGTTTTGAAAATGATTTCATTTCTTAATAATGATGTTAACATTTGTGTTTGAAAATATCTATTTTATTTATTTACATTTTGTTTTGTTTCTCTTTTAATATTGTGAAATCCAGATTATTAAATATCCGAAATCATAATTATATTATATTAGTTAAAGAACCCATCATCCAAGATTTGAGAACACAAATATCAGATTACTTTAATTTGGGAAAATATGCAGCATTTGGGAAAATTTATTTAAAAGATATATATCTGAGAAAAATTCCTATCAAACATGAAAGTAAAAGAAGGATCCGTAAGCAGCACAGTCTGGTTTGTAAATGAGTTGACAAGTAGAGCTAATTGAACTTCTGCAAACTATCGAACAGTCTATCCAAGCAAATTTGTAATACTTAAAGACAAACATGGAAATATCATAAATAAGTATGAGTAGTTAGTGAAACATCTACAGTAATTCTGAAAAGTGCTTAGTGAACTCAAACAAGTTGATCTTGTCAACACGATTCTCTTCACTTGGTCAAAAGAGCTGATTGTCTAACTCCCTATAATATGTACACCTCAACAATGAATATTGGTATGGTATCATTTAATTTTTAATTCCTAAAATCTTGATCAAAGGAACTGCACCTCGGATATCTGAACAGTAAGCCGTAGTCTGATGCAGTTAATACTGTAGAGATTCAACTGCTGGTAATAGTTGAAATGTTTCTTGGTTCTAAAGAGAAAAAACAGACAAATTTCTTAGATATAGTTTAGCATTATTATTGTGGCAGTATTGGTAGAGAGTTGGACACCATGCTTTGAAGCATAGAGTTACGTCCCTTTATGATCTGAGTTCAAATCCCGCCGAGGTTAACTTTGCCTTTCATCCTTACGGGGTCGATAAAATAAAGTACCATTAATGTACTGAGTAATTGCTGGCCTTGTGCCTAAAATAGAAACAATTATTGGTGGATTGGCGGTGAATTGGCAGTATCGGTAGAGGGTCGGACGCCATGCTTTCCAGCATAGTTACGTCCCTTTACGATTTGAGTTCAAATGCCGCCAAGGTTGATTTTGTCTTTCATCCTTACGGGGTCGATAAAATAAAGTACCAATAATGCACTGGATAATTGCTGGCCTTGTGCCTAAAGTAGAAACAATTATTGGTGGATTGGCAGTATCGGTAGAGGGCTGGAGGTTATGCTTTGCATCATAGAGTTACGTCCTTTTACATTCTGAGTTCAAATCCCGCCGAAGTTAACTTTGCTTTTCATCCTTACAGGGTCGATAAAATAAAGTACCAGTAATGCACTTTGATAATTGATGGCCTTGTGCCAAACATAGAAACAATTATTGGCAGTATGAAGTTTTGAATGGTTCATAATTATTGTAATGTTTATTTTTTTAATTATATGATAGCTTCATATTTTTGTATTAGCTATGTGCCACTTTATAAATACATGATCATATTTGTAACTTCTTACAAAAGATTTATACACTACAGTGATATTACACTCTGTCTCATGTATACACTCCATGCTGTTAATATGTATAAATTGTTGGATATTTCTATTTACCTAAACAATGCTGTGCCTATATTTTTGATTACACAAATATCTTTTCTTCATTTTTAGAACTCTGTAGAAATTGCTGAACAAGCTGCTGCGAAATATAACTGGAATCCTGAATTAAAGGTTAGTAATTTAATTTCATATGACTTTTCTTTTTATTTCATTTCTAAGGTGTTAAATTCAAATAACCATTTAACTCTTTAGCATTTACATTACTCTATATTTACTATTGTATATAATTATTTCACATAATATTAAATCTATGAGATTTTGATATTATTTATTTTGAGAACAACACCTTAACGTCAGTATGAGTGGCCAATTACAGCTAGTTCGAACAGAAAGAGGTGAGAGAATTCTGGCCAGTTACAGCCGGATTAAATGCTAAATGGTTAACATGTATCAGAAAGAAGGTACCTGACAATAGGAATATTAAGAAACAAAATTCATAATAGTGTCTATAATTTAAAACTTGGATGGTTTTTCTAAAGAAAATAGGAGTGGTAGAAATAATAAAGATAGAAAAGGTGGGGAGAAGATTCTCAAACTCAATCACACTCCACAACGGGGGGCGTTGGGGCTTCCCTGTAATAATTTGTGAAGCCAGCCAACATTGCCATGAGTGACAGTGAGGTTAAGACACTGAAATAGCTAAGCATAGGCATTACATGATACCCCAGTCAGGCAAGCTGCCAACAATGAGTGTTATACATGATCTTACCTTTATTTAACTGTATATTGAATTTGTAGGTGGTTCTCTCTATACTAAAATTAAAGATTAAGGGTCACAGATGTTGTTCACCTTCAATCTACATGAAAAATAATTGAAACTGAGCTATAATTACTTACAATCTAACTCTTAATCACATCTTCTATGAGTTGTTTCATCATCTTCAAAGTGTTTGCAGTATTGAATGATCACCTGTACAGACACCTGTCCAGAATTCCTTTTTAATTTACTGCTTGTCAGGGCATTGTTTATGTATTTTGTTATGTAATTGTATTTAATTGAATAAATATTGATTTAATTGTTTATTTCTACTTAAATTATCATATAATGTGTTTTTATATTTTTCTCATATATTAATTTTTTTTATCAATTTTTTTGCAGATTGGAAATATAACTTATTTTGATTCAACGTCTTTGGCAGATGATGATCTCCTTTTAGAGTACCATCCGCGCTTTCAACAACCAGTGAATCTGTCAGTTTCAAGTGTCCATATTCCCGTAGAAATTTACAAAGGGGGTAAGTTTTAGATGCTTTTACTTCAAAAAATGTGTATTTGGTATTCAAAACTTAATTTACAATTT
>OZ024742.1:119678015-119698015 GCA_964016885.1 Eledone cirrhosa
TATATCCTCTGCACACAATGCCCAGGTCTCACTGCCATGCAGCATTGCTGTTCGTATGCAGGCATCGTATAACCTGCCTTTCATTTTTAGGGAGAACCCTCTAGCGGCTAATAGTGGTATAAGCTCTCTGAACTTTTTCCATCCAGTTCTGACTCTAGCTACTGTACTTTCAGAGCACCCTCCCCCACTGCTGATTTTGTCACCCAGATAACGGAAGCTGTCCACTATTTCTATAGAACCCTCTGCGCAGTTGAAGGAGCTAGTATTTTGTGGGCACTTGCTGCTACTTATTGCACCAGAGCACCGGCCACATGTAAAATCTATGTTCTTAGTTAGCTTACCTGTGATCCCACTACATCTTTTATGCACCCATACTTTGCATTTGGGACATAAAATGGAGTTTCTACCTACGCCTTTCCTACACACTGAGCATGGCCATTTCCCCGATGGGACCGCCGCCTTATTTTCTTTCCTACAAACTAGAACTTTAGTCTTAGCCAGGTTAATTTTAAGGCCTTTTGATTCTAGGCCGTGCTTCCACGTTTGGAATTTCTTCTCTAGTTCGGTCATTGATTCAGCTATGAGCGTTAGATCATCTGCGTATAGGAGTTCCCATGGGCAGCCGGTCTTGAACTCCTCTGTTATAGCCTGAAGGGCAATAATAAATAGTAGGGGGCTAAGTACAGAGCCCTGATGGACACCAACTTTTACGCTAAACTCTTCACTATATTCGTTGTTAATTCTAACCTTATTGACTGTTTCTTTATACATGGCTTGTATAGCTCTCACAAGCCATTCGTCAACACCTAGTTTTCTAAGAGACCACCAGATAATGGAACGGGGGACTCTGTCGAAGGCTTTCTCCAAGTCGACAAAAGCTAAGTATAGGGGTTTACTTTTAGCTAGGTACTTCTCCTGTAGTTGTCGTACAATGAAAAGAGCGTCTGTGGTACTTTTGCCTGACACAAACCCGAACTGCATTTCATCTAGATCAATTCTCTCTCTGATTAGTTGCGCTATTACTTTTTCCGTGACCTTCATGACCTGGTCGATTAATTTAATGCCTCTATAGTTACTCCTATCTAGGGCATCTCCTTTTCCCTTATAGCAGTTAACGATGATGCTGCTACGCCATTCCTTCGGAACAACCCCATTCTGTATGACTTGGTTAACTATCCGGGTGACCATGGTGTGTCCCACCGAACCAGATGCCTTCAGCATCTCAGCAACTATTTCCGAAGGCCCAGCCGCCTTACCCGTCTTCATATCTTTGATTGCCTTACTTATTATACTACCTTCAACTAACACTGCTGGTCCCTCTATTGGATCGATCTGGGGGAGACTGTCTTTCTCCCATTTGTTCTCCTCATTTAGAAGCCTTTCGTAGTGACACTTCCAAGCTACCTTCTTATCAGCGTCGGTGATGGCAAGTATGCCATCATCGTTAAGTACACACTTCTCCCCGACAATATCACGGTTTTCCTTGACACATTGCCTGGCAATCCTGAACACCTCACGTTTTTGGTCCTCACGTTGTAGAACATGCTTGAACTTTCTTTCCTCTGCTTCCCTTCTTGCGAAGTACACTTGTCTCCTAGCTTCCCTCCTGTCCACTTGATAGTCTTCTCTACTTCCCCCATCCCGCCATACTTTCCAAGCCTGCTTTTTGGCCTTAATTGACCCCTCCACCTTACTGTTCCACCACCATGTTACTCTCCTCCTACCTACAGGCCTGCTCCAGCCACAGACTTCGTCTGCCGCCGTCAGCAGGTTTGCTCTCAGGAATTCCCACTGTTCCTCTATATTATACGACTCTAATTGCTCTTCCTTACTGTCGAAAGCGTCAAGTAATTTGCTTTGAAATTTATTTCTGGCTATGGGGTCCTTTAGCTTCCATATTTTTCTCCTGAGGATAGTCCTCTTCCGCTGTCTAGTACGTCTCGTCCTGACTATGAGGTCGCTAATTATCAGTCTATGTTGGGAGGTGAATTCTTCATGGGGGTGGGATTTAGTGTTAACAACAGACACTCTGTCACGTCTTCTGGTAAGGATATAATCTACCTGGCTTGTGTGTTCCCCCGATCTATAGGTGATCAGGTGATTGTCTCGTTTTTTGAAGTTAGTGTTACAGATAGTTAAGTTATTTGCGTCGCAGAATTCCAGGATTCTGGAGCCTTCCTCATTTCTAGTACCGAACCCATAGCCTCCATGGATTCCGTCATAGCCGTCACAATGTTGTCCAACGTGACCATTTAGGTCGCCTGCAATAACTATATAGTCACTGTCGGTTATTTGGGAGGTAGCGAGCATCAGTGTCTCGTAGAATCTGTCTTTTATAGCGCGGGGCAGTCCGGATTGGGGTGCGTACGCAGATATTACTGTCACCGTAGTTTTATTGAGGACAAGTCTTATTTTAATTATTCTGTCGTTCACTCTATTTACGTCTATTATCTTATCTGCCCACTTTTCTGCTACCATGATTCCTACCCCACCCAACCCATTGTCATTTCCCACCCAGAAAAGCTTATAGCATCGTTCTTTACCCACGATGAATCTAGCCGACCCTCCCCTCCACCTGGTCTCTTGAATACAACAAACATCGACCTCCTTACGTTCAAGCATTTCTACAACCTCGTTAGAGCGACCCTTTAAGGTGCCTACATTCATGGTACCAACTCTGAAGTTTTGGATTGCGTTTGGAGGGTGGGAGCGGTGGGGCGCGGGGGGGGGGGGGGTTATGTTAGCCATCCTGGGCCGAAACAAGGAGGAGTGCTTGCATTCTCGTCCACGAGGTGAATTTGGCTTTATCTTTGGCATTGTCGCTGAGCGTCCACATTTTTCTCTCTTCAACATATATATATATAGTGTATATATAGTGTATATATATATATAGTGTATATATATATGGTGTATATAAATATAGTGTATATATATATATATAAATAGTGTATATAAATATAGTGTATATATATATATAAATAGTGTATATAAATATAGTGTATATATATATATAAATAGTGTATATAAATATAGTGTATATATATATATATAAATAGTGTATATAAATATAGTGTATATATATATATATAAATAGTGTATATAAATATAGTGTATATATATATATATATAAATAGTGTATATATATATATAGTGTATATATATATATAGTGTATATATATATATAATATATATATATATATATATATATATATCATCATCATCATCATCATCATCATCAACGTTTAACGTCCGTGTTCCACGCTTGCATGGGTTTGGACGGGGGTAGTCCCACTTGAGGCAAGAGTGATTGTCTTGCTCGCATAGGACTGTCTGGCAGGTTTTCTACAGTTGGATGCCCTTCCTAACACCAACCACATTTACAGTGTGGGTCTGGGAGGTTTTTACCGTGTTGCCTACACGGCCACATTACAGCGTGGACTGTGTGTTTTTTTGTCGTGACACCTACACGATCTCATTTGTTTCGGCCTGGATGGCGCGGCACCAACATAACTTTACATAGAACGGGGTGGTGTGGATGGGGTGGGGGTGGCGGCGGGAGGGGTGTATTTTGTTAGAGATGCCTACTGGCATATATATATATATATATATAGTGTATATAGCGATTGCAGGAATCTGACTAAGATCGAATGCCAGACCAGGATCTCCACCACCTCTAATACTTACCACTAGTCCACGGAGACGGTTATCATTTTTTTAATATAGTGCATATATATAGTTTATATATATATATATATGTGTATGTAGCCAGGACTCTGGCTTTACTGTAGCACCGGCTCAGAGCAGAAGTGTTGGGGCGAAAAAGGTATCGGATGCTGAATTTGCCGACGACATAGTTTTGGTGACAAATACAGTGAGGGAGGCAGAGGATTTGATGCGGGAGGTTGAGACTGTGTCGATGAGTGTGGGGCTGAGAATGAATGAGACTAAAACAAAATATCTGGTAGAGAATGTTGAGAAGCCAGAGGGGATCACTAATGTAGGCGGGAAGCCGCTGGAATTGGTTGAGGACTTCCTGTATTTGGGAGCAAAGATTGGGAATACGGAAGATGATGTGGTTGAGAGGAAGAGCAAGGCCTGGGCGGCGTGCCACAGCTTGAGATCGGTGTGGAAGTCGGACCTTCGTAGAGACCTGAAAATCCGCCTCTTCATTGCTGTAGTGGAGTCTGTGCTGCTGTATGGGTCTGAGACTTGGACACTGACCAAGAAACTCACTCAGATGGTGGATGGGTGCTACACGAGAATGCTGAGGATATCTCTGAACATTAATCAGTATACACTGAGGAAGAAAAACTCAGAGCTGTATGGGAGCATCCCAAAAGTCAGCTCAAAAGTGACACAGAGGAGACTGAGGTTAGCTGAACATGCTCACCGACATCCAGAGTTGACATTGCACTCAGTACTCCTTTGGGTGCCCCTACATGGATACACTAGAAGAGGAAGACCAAGGTTAACGTATGTTGATGCCCTAAGGACAGACACTGGTCTGTTGGAGATGCAGGACATCGCAGCGATAATGAGGGACAGAGACCGCTGGAGAGAACTCGTCCATGGATCTCGGAAATTTTACCCGCCTGAGATAGATAAGTAGTGTATATATATATATATATATTTATATATACATGTACATTAAGCTCCAATGTATAACCTGTAAATATTAACTGTAACACTAGAAATTTAGTATATAGCATAAGATGTACTGAAGGACAATGTAGAGATAAAAATACAGTGTACATAGGTGAGACAGCTCGTAGTGTAGGGGAACGGATAAAGGAACACTGGCGAGACCTTCAAGATAGTAAAGAATCAGCTGTACTCTACCAACATGCTAAAATAGAACATAAGGGTAAATTAGAGGACATAGAAATGAAAAATAGAATCTACACACAGAAAAGACGCAATGTTTAGACAAATCACAGAGGCAATAAACATAAAAGAATTACAACCAAAATTAAATAGAAAACATGAGTGGAACAGCAACATCACAACTTACAATTAAGGACAAAATGAAAACACACACGCACATAGAACAAACAACCAACCAGTAACATGTAAATAAACAAATAAATAAACGAATATAAACACACACAGACACCCGGATGTGGCGCATGCGCAGACTGAGCACACAACACACACACACAGAAACAAGATGGCGTAGGACAGAACAAAGGAGAGGTACAAAAACTAAGAAAAGAAACCCTAGTCACAGAAGAGGTCACAGAATGTGTGACGAAAGAATTTGACAATATATAAACAACCATCTGGTTGTGGAACGAACCAACCAACCGGAAATAAATAAATTTATTATAATAAATTGGAGTGAAAGCAACGAGTGCGTGTGTTTCTTATTGGCAACATGACCTTCCCAAAGTATAACAGTATCGGTTTCAACACACGTTTTCAGATAAAGAATCTTGCTAAACAAATTCAGAAACGATATATAGTATATATATATATATATATATATATATAAAGTATATATATATATATATATAGTATATATATATAGTATATATATATATATATATAGTATATATATATAGTATATATATATATATATATAGTATATATATATATATATATATATAGTATATATATATATAGTATATATATATATTTATGGTATATATATATAGTGTATATATATAGTATATATATAGTATATATATATATATATATATAGTATATATATATATATATATAGTATATATATATAGTATATATATATAGTATATATATAGAGTATATATATATATATAGAGTATATATATATATATAGAGTATATATATATAGAGTATATATATATATATAGAGTATATATATATATATAGAGTATATATATATATATAGAGTATATATATATATATATAGTATATACATATATATATAGTATATATATATATATATAGTATATACATATATATATAGTATATACATATATATATAGTATATACATATATATATAGTATATACATATATATATAGTATATACATATATATATAGTATATATATATATATATATATATATATATATATATATATAGTATATATATATATATATATATATAGTATATATATATATATATATACATAGTATATATATATATAGTATATATAGTATATATATATATATATATATATATAGTATATATATATATAGTATATATATATATATAGTATATATATATATAGTATATATATATATATATAGTATATATATATATATAGTATATATATATATATATAGTATATATATATATAGTATATATATATATATACTATATATATATAGTATATATATATATAGTATATATATATATACTATATATATATATATATATAGTATATAGGAACCAGTAAGACCCCGACAGCTGAGCTCAAGCCGTTTCGACGGCTAATTCTGGACTAAATGAACATTTATCCTGGTATTTAAATAGCCGATCTTCTCAAGGGGTAATTCCATATATGGTCAAAGTGATTGTCAAAAATCAGTAGTAATTCTGTGGTTGCAAATTAGTAGGGGAGATGGTGGCTAAACCTGCCAGTAGGAGAAAGAGGGGAGGGGGTGGAGTAGACCCAATCAAGCGTTGGTAGTGCCAGCTACAGCTGGGCATGAGGTCAAAGAAGATACAGGGGAGGGGGAGGGGGAGGAAGTCGGAACGGTAGGTAGAACAATGGGGGGTAAAAATAGGAAAGAAAAAATACTGAGAGTGAAGAAAAGCAAAAAAGTGTAAAGAAAAAATTAAATTCTACGACCTAGGTGTCAGGCTATTGTTAGGCGAGAATAAAATAAAGAAAGAAAGAAAGAAGTAAATAAATAAATAAATAAATAAATAAGGAAATAAGTAAAAGAACTAGGTGGGACGAATTAAGCAAGGACCCTTTTAAGAGGTATAAGTACGTAAATGATACGGTGACTGGTCAACAAAAGGGGCCAAAATACTAAAGAGACTACCACGAAATAAACAATAAAGGTTTCCATCCCGGGCCAGCAACGACCCAGTGCAGCAAAGTGAACTTGTACGACATAATAATTCTGAGTCCCGGGAAAAATATATACTAATGCTAACTCTAAAAGATCTAAAACAAGCTACATGAAAGTTCGTACGAAATAAAGGTAGAATACGGAGAAATAAGTTCAGAATCCACCCCGCCCAGAAGAAAAGCGAAGCAAGAAATACTGAAACGAAAAAATAAGGCATAAGTGCCACTAAGAAATAAAGAGGGCACAGAGAATAGTGGGAGCGGTCGGAAAAGGGGGGCAAGTATCCGGGGTCTAAGCCAACTGCTATAAAGGGCGGAGTCCGCCAAATCTATCAAAGACTAGGGGAGGGGGGAGTGGGGGTACTAAGGCTACATGGGGCCAAAGGGCAGCCTCGGGTGGGCGAGAAAAGACGCCGACAAAGGAGAAGAGCTGGGGTAGAAGGACAAAGGAGAGAGGGGGGAAGGAAATAAAGGATGCGATAAAAGAATACAAAGAAGATCTTACGTCTTCCTTGGCAAGCAGGGGTTACCCATTGCAAAATCGGCAACTGGGGTGTTAAAGCCCTAGTCTACCCCCCCGGGTCATTATGGGGTTTGAGGGCGAGGTAAGTCCTACGCAATCTATGTTTACATGCAGTAACCAGTTCATCTTTCTTGTTTAGGAGTTGGTCCGTCGAAAACAGCATTTGTAAAGTTTCCTCCGAGCATAAATTGCACGGACGGCGTCCTCCCGTGTAAGAATTGGCTCTGGACAGTAATCTCCAAGTGAGATCATAGGTGATGTTGTTGTCCTTGAGGTCCCATATGTGGCCCGAAAGTGTAGTGGCGTGACGCCGGGCCGGGTTTCGGAAGGTATGTCTATGTTGGTATAGCCGGGTCTTGAAGTCACATGCGGTAAGTCCTATATAGGCTTTGTTGGAGGTATCCGTCCTCACGTTGCACTGGTAGATCACATTACGGTCTCTGCATCTATTGTCGAGTGGGCAAATAGATCTATCCGGGCAGTTACACCTCCTGGTCGGTTCTCCACTGCTATTTAGGTTATTTCTGCCATCGGGGTTGAGTTTTTTGTTGTTAGAGGAGACGATGTTTTGTGCGAAGTTTGGTGTAGTGCTGTAAGAGAGTTTGATGGTATTTTTGTTAATTATGTTGTGGTAGCGGTGTTGTAATGGGAAGTGTTTTTCAATGAGCCTAAAGAATAGTTTCCCGATGGGAGTAGTCACCTCTGCGTTGTGGGGAGGATTGAACCATGTTACATTGCGTGAGCGGCGGTGTCTCCTGCTGGTTCCGCTAATGGGATCTGGACAGTAGGATATTTCCTCCCGGAAACCACTCCGCTTGAGGGCCTGGTTGTAATAAGGCGCATGTTCATCGAATATCCGCTCATTAGCTGACAAACGGGATATGCGGAGGGAGATGTTTTTGACCAGGTTGTTTGTGATGTTCCTAGGATGGTTTGATCGGCGGTGGATGTAGTGCAGATTGTCATTAGGTTTCCTGTATGGGTAGTACAGGTCGTTTTCGAGGTCGAGGGTTACGTCCAGGAAGTTTACTCGGGTCAGGGACGTTTGTAGGGTTATTTTAAATCCCCAGTCGCGGAAGAATCTGATTAATTGTTTCCGGACCCGATCTGTACTACTGGGGTTGTACCCTTTAAGGGTAAGGAGCCCATCATCACGGTACAATCCACCACCGAATGCAGGAAACATATCAGTGAGTTTGGCTATTAGGAATAATCCTATAAGATCAGTGACCTCCGCCGAATCCGTGGCGCCCATGCTGACGTCGAAGGGTGAGTCGGGAGCTCTTTTTATCCATTTAGAGTCGTCAAAGAGTAAGACTGTCTTCCTGGCGTGGAGGATGATTTTTCTTTCCTGGTCGGTGATGGGCACGAGTGTTTCGGCGAAGTCCAAGGCGGCAGTAAGTAGCGGTAAGGTGATTGAAGCATAGTAGCTCTCTATGTCGAACTGTATGAATTTAGTTTCTCGTTTATCCTCCATATTGCTGAACCAGGAGATTACTTCCTGGGTGTTGATCCATAGGCTAAGTCGGGTGTGTTGCTTGACTTTTGGTATCACGCGGTCTAGGATTTTTTTGCTGATTCTCCCTATGTCGGACTTCGTTGGGTTAATAAGCCTGATGGAGGGTTTACGGTCAAAATCGGATTTATGGTCCTTCAGTGTGAAGTATGGTGTCCGTGGGTCTAGAGGTTCCGTGCGGTCGGCGACCCCGAGGCTGGAGGTGATGTGTTGTCCATCTCGATTTATGTCCTCGATGCAAGAGTGGTTGGCCTTTTTATAGGTGGAGTTTAGGCTGCTCCTGATCAGTGTGTGGTATCTGTCAGGGTTGACAAAGTATAGGTTCCCAGTTTTATCCGAATGCACCATGATGTCATTTGTGTTATCATACTCTGTTAAGTTGCTACAAAAACTCCGTAGCAACTTAACAGAGTATGATAACACAAATGACATCATGGTGCATTCGGATAAAACTGGGAACCTATACTTTGTCAACCCTGACAGATACCACACACTGATCAGGAGCAGCCTAAACTCCACCTATAAAAAGGCCAACCACTCTTGCATCGAGGACATAAATCGAGATGGACAACACATCACCTCCAGCCTCGGGGTCGCCGACCGCACGGAACCTCTAGACCCACGGACACCATACTTCACACTGAAGGACCATAAATCCGATTTTGACCGTAAACCCTCCATCAGGCTTATTAACCCAACGAAGTCCGACATAGGGAGAATCAGCAAAAAAATCCTAGACCGCGTGATACCAAAAGTCAAGCAACACACCCGACTTAGCCTATGGATCAACACCCAGGAAGTAATCTCCTGGTTCAGCAATATGGAGGATAAACGAGAAACTAAATTCATACAGTTCGACATAGAGAGCTACTATGCTTCAATCACCTTACCGCTACTTACTGCCGCCTTGGACTTCGCCGAAACACTCGTGCCCATCACCGACCAGGAAAGAAAAATCATCCTCCACGCCAGGAAGACAGTCTTACTCTTTGACGACTCTAAATGGATAAAAAGAGCTCCCGACTCACCCTTCGACGTCAGCATGGGCGCCACGGATTCGGCGGAGGTCACTGATCTTATAGGATTATTCCTAATAGCCAAACTCACTGATATGTTTCCTGCATTCGGTGGTGGATTGTACCGTGATGATGGGCTCCTTACCCTTAAAGGGTACAACCCCAGTAGTACAGATCGGGTCCGGAAACAATTAATCAGATTCTTCCGCGACTGGGGATTTAAAATAACCCTACAAACGTCCCTGACCCGAGTAAACTTCCTGGACGTAACCCTCGACCTCGAAAACGACCTGTACTACCCATACAGGAAACCTAATGACAATCTGCACTACATCCACCGCCGATCAAACCATCCTAGGAACATCACAAACAACCTGGTCAAAAACATCTCCCTCCGCATATCCCGTTTGTCAGCTAATGAGCGGATATTCGATGAACATGCGCCTTATTACAACCAGGCCCTCAAGCGGAGTGGTTTCCGGGAGGAAATATCCTACTGTCCAGATCCCATTAGCGGAACCAGCAGGAGACACCGCCGCTCACGCAATGTAACATGGTTCAATCCTCCCCACAACGCAGAGGTGACTACTCCCATCGGGAAACTATTCTTTAGGCTCATTGAAAAACACTTCCCATTACAACACCGCTACCACAACATAATTAACAAAAATACCATCAAACTCTCTTACAGCACTACACCAAACTTCGCACAAAACATCGTCTCCTCTAACAACAAAAAACTCAACCCCGATGGCAGAAATAACCTAAATAGCAGTGGAGAACCGACCAGGAGGTGTAACTGCCCGGATAGATCTATTTGCCCACTCGACAATAGATGCAGAGACCGTAATGTGATCTACCAGTGCAACGTGAGGACGGATACCTCCAACAAAGCCTATATAGGACTTACCGCATGTGACTTCAAGACCCGGCTATACCAACATAGACATACCTTCCGAAACCCGGCCCGGCGTCACGCCACTACACTTTCGGGCCACATATGGGACCTCAAGGACAACAACATCACCTATGATCTCACTTGGAGATTACTGTCCAGAGCCAATTCTTACACGGGAGGACGCCGTCCGTGCAATTTATGCTCGGAGGAAACTTTACAAATGCTGTTTTCGACGGACCAACTCCTAAACAAGAAAGATGAACTGGTTACTGCATGTAAACATAGATTGCGTAGGACTTACCTCGCCCTCAAACCCCATAATGACCCGGGGGGGTAGACTAGGGCTTTAACACCCCAGTTGCCGATTTTGCAATGGGTAACCCCTGCTTGCCAAGGAAGACGTAAGATCTTCTTTGTATTCTTTTATCGCATCCTTTATTTCCTTCCCCCCTCTCTCCTTTGTCCTTCTACCCCAGCTCTTCTCCTTTGTCGGCGTCTTTTCTCGCCCACCCGAGGCTGCCCTTTGGCCCCATGTAGCCTTAGTACCCCCACTCCCCCCTCCCCTAGTCTTTGATAGATTTGGCGGACTCCGCCCTTTATAGCAGTTGGCTTAGACCCCGGATACTTGCCCCCCTTTTCCGACCGCTCCCACTATTCTCTGTGCCCTCTTTATTTCTTAGTGGCACTTATGCCTTATTTTTTCGTTTCAGTATTTCTTGCTTCGCTTTTCTTCTGGGCGGGGTGGATTCTGAACTTATTTCTCCGTATTCTACCTTTATTTCGTACGAACTTTCATGTAGCTTGTTTTAGATCTTTTAGAGTTAGCATTAGTATATATTTTTCCCGGGACTCAGAATTATTATGTCGTACAAGTTCACTTTGCTGCACTGGGTCGTTGCTGGCCCGGGATGGAAACCTTTATTGTTTATTTCGTGGTAGTCTCTTTAGTATTTTGGCCCCTTTTGTTGACCAGTCACCGTATCATTTACGTACTTATACCTCTTAAAAGGGTCCTTGCTTAATTCGTCCCACCTAGTTCTTTTACTTATTTCCTTATTTATTTATTTATTTATTTATTTACTTCTTTCTTTCTTTCTTTATTTTATTCTCGCCTAACAATAGCCTGACACCTAGGTCGTAGAATTTAATTTTTTCTTTACACTTTTTTGCTTTTCTTCACTCTCAGTATTTTTTCTTTCCTATTTTTACCCCCCATTGTTCTACCTACCGTTCCGACTTCCTCCCCCTCCCCCTCCCCTGTATCTTCTTTGACCTCATGCCCAGCTGTAGCTGGCACTACCAACGCTTGATTGGGTCTACTCCACCCCCTCCCCTCTTTCTCCTACTGGCAGGTTTAGCCACCATCTCCCCTACTAATTTGCAACCACAGAATTACTACTGATTTTTGACAATCACTTTGACCATATATGGAATTACCCCTTGAGAAGATCGGCTATTTAAATACCAGGATAAATGTTCATTTAGTCCAGAATTAGCCGTCGAAACGGCTTGAGCTCAGCTGTCGGGGTCTTACTGGTTCCTATTACCCACTCTACTACCTCAAGTATTGAGTACTTTGGTGCGTTATGGTCCACCTGGTTCCTTACCACATTTCCTTCGTTATATATAGTATATATATATATATAGTATATATATATATAGTATATATATATATAGTATATATATATATAGTATATATATATATATACTATATATATATAGTATATATATATATAGTATATATATATATACTATATATATATAGTATATATATATAGTATATATAGTATATATATATATAGTATATATATATATAGTATATATATATATAGTATATATATATATAGTATATATATATATATATAGTATATATATATATATATAGTATATATATATATATATAGTATATATATATATATATAGTATATATATATATATAGTATATATATATATATAGTATATATATATATATAGTATATATATATATATAGTATATATATATATATAGTATATATATATATAGTATATATATATATAGTATATATATATATATAGTATATATATATATATAGTATATATATATATATAGTATATATATATATATAGGAACTGAGGGTCGCATGGTAAATAACTGAGAGAGATACAATAGGATTAGAATAGGAGATACAATAGGATCAAATAACTGAGAGAGATACAATAGGATTAGAATACCGCATGGTAAATATCCAAGTTAATAAGTTAATACTACATCAGTAAAATTAACAATAATAACGTCATGAAAAAAGCTACTAAGAGAAACCCTCGAAAATTTATCGCTAATACAGCAGGGAAAATTTAACGCTAATACAGCAGGGAACATCATAATATTAACGACATGAAAAAGCTACTAAGAGAAACCCTCGAAAATTTATCGCTAATACAGCAGGGAAAATTTAACGCTAATACAGCAGGGAACATCATAATATTAACGACATGAAAAAGCTACTAAGAGAAACCCTCGAAAATTTATCGCTAATACAGCAGGGAAAATTTAACGCTAATACAGCAGGGAACATCATAATATTAACGACATGAAAAAGCTACTAAGAGAAACCCTCGAAAATTTATCGCTAATACAGCAGGGAAAATTTAACGCTAATACAGCTAAAATACACGAGCAACTCTGAATCAATAGATGAAATATGAATCTGCGAGCTACCAAGCACCCACGTGAAGCGCCAACCCAGAGACCCTCCCCTACGAGTGTCGACAAATGCCCAAAACTCCGAGTTGGTACCATCAATGTAGGCTCAATGAAAGGAAGAGCAGGAGAAATCGTAGAAATGCTAGAGCGAAAGGAAGTTGATGTATGCTGTGTGCAAGAGACTAGATGGAGAGGAGGGTCTGCTAGAGTCCTTGTAGGAAAAAGCCAGTGCTACAAATTTTTCTGGGTGGGAAATGACGATGGGATGGGTGGTGTAGGTATACTATTAGCTGACAAGTGGGTAGATAAAGTAATCTCAGTGTACAGGGTAAATGCAAGAATCATTAAACTCAGACTAGTCCTGAATAAGACAATTACCACAATAATATCAGCTTACGCACCCCAATCGGGGCTGCCAGACGAACTTAAGGATAGGTTTTACGAGTCCCTAATACACACTACTGCTCTAACAGACGACAAGGACTTCCTAATCATTGCAGGAGATTTTAACGGACACGTAGGTAAACACTGCGACGGCTTCAATAGAGTACATGGAGGCCATGGAGTTGGCACAAGGAATGAGGAAGGATTCAGACTTCTAGAATTCTGCGACGCCAATGACATGTCGATATGTAACACAAACTTTAAAAAACCCGACAACCACCTGATCACCTATAGATCAGGGGAGCACTCTAGTCAGTTAGATTTTATCCTCATCAGAGGACGTGACAGATGGACGGTCGTAAACACAAAAGCCTTCCCTAGTGAGGAATGTACATCCCAACATAGCTTAGTTGTCAGCGACCTCACGGTCAGAACTAGACGAGCCCTGAAACAGAGGCCAACCTGGAGAAGAAAGATCTGGAAGCTGAAAGTCCCCTCAACCAGTAACAGATTTAAAGATATTTTACTCAACGCCTACGACAGTAAAGAAGAACAGATAGAGACATTTAACGTAGAAGAGAACTGGGAGTTCCTAAAAAATAACTTACTAGAGGCGACGGATGAGGTTTGTGGCTGGAGTAAGACCTCAAGCAGGAGGAGAGTGACTTGGTGGTGGAACAATAAGGTAGATGAAGCAGTCAAGGCCAAGAGACAGGCATGGAAAGAATGGAAGAACGGGGGGAGCAGGGTACATTACATAGAGACCAAGAGGGAAGCTAGGCGACAAGTATACTTAGCTAGGAGGGAAGGAGAGGATAGAAAATTCAAGCATGTTTTACAACGTGAGGACCAGAAACAGGAGGTATTCAAGATTGCGAGGCAGTGTGTCAGAGATAGTTGTGATGTCATTGGAGAGAAGTGTATCCGGAATGATAAAGGTGAGCTTGCCCTCACAAGTGCTGAGAAGAAAGATGCATGGAAGAGTCATTATGATAGATTACTAAATGAGGAGAATGCATGGGAAGAAGAGACCCTACCCCACGTAGACCCTATAGAGGGACCAGCAGTACAAGTCAGCGGCAGCGTAGTAAGTAAGGCAATCAGAGATATGAAGATAGGGAAGGCAACCGGTCCATCGGGTATAGCTGCCGAGATGCTGAAGGCATCTGGGTCTGTAGGTCACACTATAACCACACGTATCGTTAACCAGGTAATACTAGAGGGGGCCATACCAAAAGATTGGTGCAGTAGCATCATTGTCAACTGCTACAAAGGTAAAGGCGATGCACTAGATAGAGGAAACTATAGAGGTATAAAGTTGATGGACCAGGTCATGAAAGTAACAGAAAGAGTTATAGCACAGCTGATTAGGGACCGGGTGAATATAGACGAGATGCAATTTGGGTTTGTACCAGGGAAAGGCACCACTGATGCGCTCTTCCTTGTGAGGCAATTACAGGAAAAGTACCTAGCTAAAAGTAAGCCACTCTACTTGGCATTTGTCGACCTTGAGAAAGCCTTTGACAGAGTTCCACGTGCAGTAATCTGGTGGGCTCTTAGAAAACTAGGAGTAGATGAATGGCTTGTGAAAGCGGTACAAGCCATGTATAGGGGAGCAGTCAGCAAAGTTAGGATTGGCAATGAGTATAGCGAGGAATTTAGCGTACAGGTTGGGGTCCACCAGGGCTCTGTTCTTAGCCCTCTCCTGTTCATCATAGTCCTGCAGGCAATAACGGAGGAGTTTAAGACCGGATGCCCATGGGAACTCCTGTATGCTGATGACCTCGCACTCATAGCTGAATCTATGGTAGAACTAGAGAATAAATTCCAAACCTGGAAGCAGGGACTAGAGAGAAAGGGCCTCAAAGTCAACATGACAAAGACTAAGGTCCTTATAAGTAGACGAGAAAACAGAACCCAGATCCCCTCAGGGAAATGGCCTTGCTCAGTATGTAGGAAAGGTGTAGGTAGGAACTCCATTCTTTGCCCCAAATGCAAACAATGGGTACACAAGAGATGTAGCGGGATCTCAGGAAGCTTAATTAAGAATGTAGGATTCACATGCAGCAGCTGTGCTGAAACAGCAAGCAAACAGCCACAGGAAACAAGTACCACCAATCTCTGGGAGGGCCCTGTAGAAACAGTAGACAGCTTCTGCTACCTAGGTGACCGAATTAGCAACGGAGGTGGGTGCTCAGAAAGTACAATAACTAGGGTAAGAACGGGATGGAAGAAGTTTAGGGAACTACTACCACTGCTAGCTGCAAAAGGCTTCTCCCTCAGAATGAAAGGCAGACTGTATGATGCGTGTATCCGAACAGCGATGTTGCATGGTAGTGAGACCTGGGCGCTGAAGGTGGAAGACTTACGTAGATTAGAGAGAAACGAAGCCTGCATGCTCCGATGGATGTGTAACAGTAATATACGTGAACGACAAAGCATAAATGAATTGAGAGAGAGACTGAGCATAAGAGGAATCAAATGCTGCGTGCAGGAGAGGCGGTTACGCTGGTATGGACATGTGATGCGTATGAAGGATGACAGCTGCATAAAAAGGTGCAGAGCACTAGAAGTTGATGGAAACCGCGGAGTGGGGAGACCCAAGATGACTTGGGATGAGGTGATAAAAGCCGACCTTACCCAACTACACCTCTCAAAGTCAATGACACACGACCGTGACTTCTGGCGTCACGCAGTAATACAGGGTACCCGACCTCCCATGGGTACATGCTGAAGCATATAAACAATATGCCCCCCCCCCCACCGCAAGGTGGTCGTGGAGGTGCCACGGCAAAAAAGCACCCAGCCCACACTGTAAAGTGGACGTGTAGGCGCCACGAAAAAGCACCCACCACTCACTGTAAATGAGGTTGGTGTTAGGAAGGGCATCCAGCTGTAGAAATCAAGCCAGATCAGTTCCTGTATGAGCAAGGCATGGTCAGCCGACCAGACACTGCCCACAACAGGACAACCCGTCTAACCCATGCTAGCGTGGAAGAACGGACGTAAAACGGTGATGATGATGATGATGATGATGATATATATATATAGTATATATATATATATATATATATGTATATATATATATATATATATAGTATATATATATATAGTATATATATATATATATATAGTATATATACTCTTTTACTCTTTTACGTGTTTCAGCCATCCGGCTGAGGCCATGCTGGGGCACCGCCCTTGGATATAATATATAGTATATATATATATATATAGTATATATATATATATATATATATATATATAGTATATATATATATATATAGTATATATATATATATATAGTATATATATATATATAGTATATATATATATATAGTATATATATATAGTATATATATATATAGTATATATATATATATAGTATATATATATATATAGTATATATATATATATAGTATATATATATATATATAGTATATATATAGATATATAGTATATATATATATATATAGTATATATATATATATAGTATATATATATATATATACATAGTATATATATATATATAGTATATATATATATATATATATATATATATATATTTATATAAATATATTTATATATAGTATATATATAAATATATATATTTATATATAGTATATATATATATATATTATATATATATATTTATATATATATATAAAATATATATATTTATATATAGTATATATATATAAATATATATATTTATATATAGTATATATATATATATATATTTATATATAGTATATATATATATATATATATATTTATATATAGTATATATATATATATATATATATGTATATATATATATATATTTATATATATGTATATATATATATATATTTATATATATAGTATATATATATATATATATATATATATATATATAGTATATATATAGTAGTATATATATATATAGTATATATATATATAGTATATATATAGTATATATATATAGTATATATATATATATTATAGTATATATATATAGTATATATATATATAGTATATATATAGTATATATATATATAGTATATATATATAGTATATATATATATAGTATATATATATATAGTATATATATATATAGTATATATATATAGTATATATATAGTATATATATATAGTATATATATATATAGTATATATATATATAGTATATATATATATAGTATATATATATATAGTATATATATATATAGTATATATATATATATATAGTATATATATATATATATATTTATATATAGTATATATATATATAGTATATATATATATATTTATATATAGTATATATATATATAGTATATATATATATATATATATATTTATATATAGTATATATATATATAGTATATATATATATTTATATATAGTATATATATATATTTATATATAGTATATATATATAGTATATATATATATATAAGTATATATATATATATATAGTATATAGTATATATATATATATATATATATATATATATATAGTATATATATATATATATAGTATATATATATATATATAGTATATATATATATATAGTATATATTATATATATATAGTATATATATATATATATATATATAGTATATATATATATATAGTATATATATATATAGTATATATATATATATATATAGTATATATATATATAGTATATATATAGTATATATATATATAGTATATATATATATATATATATATAGTCTATATATATATATAGTATGTATATATATATATATATATATATAGTATGTATATATATATATATAGTATGGATGTATATATATATATAGTATATATATATATAGTATGGATGTATATATATATATAGTATATATATATATAGTATGTGATGTATATATATATATAGTATATATATATGATATATAGTATATATATAGTATATATATATATATATATATAGTATATATATATATATATATATATAGTATATATATATATATATATATATATATATATATATATATATATATATAGTATATATATATATATATAGTATATATATATATATATATATATATATATATATATATATATATATATAGTATATATATATATATAGTATATATATATATATATATATATATATATATAGTATATATATATATATATAGTATATATATATATATATAGTATATATATATATATAGTATATATATATATATATAGTATAATATATATATATAGTATATATATATATATATAGTATAATATATATTAGTATATATATATATATATATATAGTATATATATATAGTATATATATAGTATATATATATAGTATATATATATAGTATATATATATAGTATATATATAGTATATATATAGTATAATATATATAGTATATAATATAGTAATATATATATAGTATATATATAGTATATATATATAGTATATATATAGTATATATATATAGTATATATATAGTATATATATAGTATATATATAGTATATTATATAGTATATATATATATAGTATATATATATAGTATATATATATATAGTATATATATATAGTATATATATATATAGTATATAGTATAATATAGTATATATATATATAGTATATATATATATAGTATATATATATATAGTATATATATAGTATATATATATATAGTATATAGTATATATATATATAGTATATATATATATAGTATATATATATAAGTTATATATATATAGTATATATATATATAGTATATATATATATATAAGTATATATATATATATAGTATATATATATATAGTATATATATATATAGTATATATATATATAGTATATAATATATAGTATATATATATATAGTATATATATATATAGTATATATAGTATATATATATATATAGTATATATATATAGTATATATATATAGTATATATATATATAGTATATATATAGTATATATATATATAGTATATATATATAAGTATATAT
>OZ024742.1:119700515-119703015 GCA_964016885.1 Eledone cirrhosa
TATATATATATATAGTATATATATATATATATAGTATATATATATATATATAGTATATATATATATAGTATATATATATATAGTATATATATATATATATATATAGTATATATATATATATATATATGTATATATATATATATATATAGTATAATATATATATATATATAGTATATATATATATATATATATAGTATATATATATATATATATAGTATATATATATATATATAGTATATATATATATATATAGTATATATATAGTATATATATATATATATAGTATATATATATATATATAGTATATATATAGTATATATATATATATATATAGTATATATATATATATATGTATATATATATATATATGTATATATATATAGTATATATATATATATATATAGTAATATATATAGTATATATATATATATATGTATATATATATATATAGTATATATATATATATATGTATATATATATATATATGTATATATATATATATATGTATATATATATAGTATATATATATATATATAGTATATATATAGTATATATATATATATGTATATATATATATATATGTATATATATATAGTATATATATATATATATAGTATGTATATATATATAGTATATATATATATATATAGTATATATATAGTATATATATATATATATAGTATATATATATATAAAGTATGTTATTTATTAAAATAACAGATTAAAGATTAAGCAAAGAATCGCTGCTTCTCACCCTTAACGGGATCTTTTGAGACGTTTGTGGAAACGTTCCCGAGCAAAGAACGGAAAAAAAAAATATTTTACGTCATTATTTGGAGCGGTGAAAAACAATTACGCGGAATGACAGAACCACGTTTATGTATAAAAGAAGTCGTACGCTAATATTCTATTAGGTGGTTCATAGAGACGTTCTCTGGCAATGAACGGAAAAAACGAAGATAATACGTCATATGTGGTGTATGGAGAACAATTGCACGCAAAGACAAAACCACGTAAATGGTATAACTGAAGTCGTAGACTAAAATTCTAACAAGGAAACCGAATGGGCTTCAGAGTTAAGAATAAAGTAAATAAAATACAGAGGTAATTGAAATTAAATAAATACATACACGCATCCATATACGTACATACACAAGCATACGCGAAAACACTCGCCATAGGTATACAAATACACGCACATATATATATGAATGTGTGTGTGCATGTATACAAATAATTAAATAAACGTATATAAATAAATAAATACGTATATAACAAACGCACGCACATACCTACATGTAAATACACATATGTTCGGAGACAACGTCAACCAAAACACGAAGTACACATATACACATACCCTACATACGTACGAACCCGCATACTCACACAGACGCAAAACACACGTATACACATAACCAAACGCATATGTACCAGAATATATAAGATATACGCCATAACATATACAATCAAATATACGTACGAGAAAGTATACGTCCCTTCACAAAACATACAGGTAATATATACTTACCTATACAAATAAGTAATGATATAAACATAACATATACTTAGCTACCACACCAAGACGTAAAATATCCGCGTATAGATCGTACTATCCGTTAGGGTATAATGTGGGGCTGTAATACAGGAAAGTTTTGAGCAATTTATGTTTACAAGCCGAAATTGCCTCAGATTTTTTGTTTAAGATGTGGCCTTTGGCGTAGAGTATTTCCAGAGTATTACAGTTAGTACTAGCTACAGGGTTGCACGTGTTCCTACCTAGGGCTAGGTAGTTTAGCTAAATTTGAAGCTGTGATGTTATGTGCAAGGTTAGGAGTCGTTGAGTAAGAAATTTTAATAGTATTTCTACTAAATATTTTACTATCTTTATGTGTAGGGGGAAAATGCTTCGTATTAAGGGAGTGGAAGATCTTAGCTAATGGTGTGGCCACCTCCATATTATATGGTGGGTTATACCATATAATGCGTCGGGATCTATTTCTTCTAGGTCTATTCTCGTACTCTGTATATGCTACCTTATCGACAAATCCACTCCGAGCAAGAGCTTCATCGTAATATGTGGAATGGTCGTTGAAAATATGCTCGTTAGTAGACAGACGGGAAAGCCTCAAAGAAACGTTTCTTACCAGATTCTTGGTTATGCTGGCAGGATGGTTAGAATGCAATTAAGCGTATCATTCGGCTTTCTATACGGGTAATGCAAGCCATTCGATAAATTAAGGGTAACATCGAGGTAATTAACGACTGAGAGGTTGGCCTCAACCTGTATAGAAAGGTTGAAGCCTTTAAAGAAGGCTGTGAGTTCTTTTCTGAAGCTGTCGCAAGCACGTGGACCGCACTTAGTCATGGTCAAAAGACCATCATCACGATACAAACCACCGTCCACGTTGGGGAATTCGTCCTTGATAGAGAAAATAAGGAAAAGGCCGATAGGATCAGTAACCTCCGCAGAATCGCTGGCGCCCATACTCACGTCGAA
>OZ024742.1:119708015-119718015 GCA_964016885.1 Eledone cirrhosa
CTCTTTTCTACTCATCAACACTTTTGTCTTAGCTAGATTTACTCTCAGTCCTCTTGCTTCCAACTGCTGTTTCCATAGCCGGAATTTATTCTCTAGCTCCTCTACTGATTCTGCCATAAGAGCCAGATCGTCAGCATAGAGAAGTTCCCATGGACAGCCAGTCTTAAACTCCTCTGTTATGGCTTGGAGGACTATAATGAACAAGAGCGGGCTGAGGACCGAACCCTGATGTACTCCTACTTGTATCTGGAATTCCTCACTAAACTCCATTCCTACCCTGACTTTACTGAGAGTACCTCTGTACAAAGTTTGCACTGTCCTTACAAGCCATTCCTCAACACCCAGCTTCCTTAGGGACCACCAGATGACAGATCGGGGTACCCTATCAAAGGCCTTCTCTAGGTCAACAAAGGCCAAGTATAGTGGCTTATTCTTCTCTAAGAACCTCTCTTGCATTTGTCTCACCAAGAAGAGGGCATCTGTTGTACTCTTCCCAGGCACAAAACCAAACTGCATCTCATCTAGTTTGACCCTTTCTCTAATTAGTTGTGCTAAAATCCTTTCTGCCACTTTCATAACCTGATCTATCAGTTTTATACCCCTATAATTGCTCCTCTCCAAAGCATCCCCTTTACCTTTGTAGCAATTTATGAGAATACTGCTGCACCAGTCTTTGGGTATGACACCACCATATATAGCCTGATTGATTATGCGTGCAACCAGTTTAGTGCCTACGTCCCCTGATGCCTTCAGCATCTCAGCAACTATTCCCGATGGTCCGGCCGCCTTACCATTTTTCATTTCCCTAATCGCCTCTTGGACCCTATATTCGTCAATCTCAATAGCTGGTCCCTCTGTCGGATCTACCAAGGGTAATTTCTCTCTCTCCCATTCGTTCTCCACATTCATCAGTCTCTCATAATGACATTTCCAGGCCTCCTTTTTCTGGTCATTCGTGACACTAAGTACACCGGCATCATCCCGGACACATTTATCACCAACAACATCCTGATTTGCATTGACACACTGCCTTGCAATGTGGAACACCGCACGCCTCTGATCTTCCCGTCGCAGAACATTGGCAAACCTCCTACTCTCTGCCTCCCTGCGTGCTAAGTACACCTGACGTCTAGCTTCTCTCTTAGTGGCTGTATATTCTTCCCTACTCCCACCCTTATTCCAAGCCTTCCATGCTAGTCTTTTGTCTCTAATAGCCTTATCTACACTGCTGTTCCACCACCAGGTCACTCTCTGTCTGGTTGGAGCTCTGCTCCAGCCACAGGTTTCATCAGTAGCCTTCAGCAAGTTGTCACGTAAGAACTTCCAGTTATTATCTGTCATACGTCTCTAAATCGTCTTCTTTTTCGTCATATACATCTTGAAGGGCTTTCCTAAATTTGAATTTTAGTGAAAGGTCTTTTAGCTTCCAGACCTTTCTTCTCCACACCTTCCTATATGGCTCATTCCATCTCTTGCTTACTGAGATATCACTAACAACTAACCTATGCTGTGGGGTACATTCTTCCCCAGGGTATGCCTTGGTATTAGACACTATCTGCCTGTCCCGCTGCCTAACTAGCAGGAAGTCAATCTGGCTTATGTGCTCACCAGATTTGTAGGTTATTAGGTGATTGGCAGGTTTCTGGAAGTTTGTGTTGCAAATAGTCAATGTACCTGCATCACAAAATTCAAGAAGTCTCACTCCTTCTTCATTTCTTGAACCGTAACCATGCCCACCATGTACCCCAGTGTAACCATCCTGGAGCTGTCCAACATGACCATTGAAGTCTCCTGCTAGCATAACGATGTCTCCGTCCTCTGTCATTGTGGTTGTTTGCAAAAGTTGCTCATAAAAGCAGTCTTTCTCATCTTTGCCTAGGCCTGCTTGGGGAGCATAGACCGAGATGATTGTCAGTAGTCTCCTACCTACAACTAATCTAAGCTTAATTATTCGATTACTAACTCGAACTACCTCTATTGTCTTATTGATCCATTTCTCAGCCAGGAAAATGCCTACTCCCCCTAACCCATCATCCTTACCTACCCAGAATAGCTTATAGCTAAGTCGCTTGCCTACGACTAGTCTCGCAGAGGCACCTCCCCATCTCACCTCTTGCACGCAGCACACATCCACCTGCCTTCTCTCCAGCATCTCCGCTATTTCAGCAGATCTACCTCTGAGAGTGCCAACATTAAGTGTTGCAACTCTGAGATGCGACGTCTTCATATTTTTCTATGCTGTTTTGTTGCTGTGCTGATAAGCTTTTTGGCATTGATACACTGGTTGGATGCCCTTCCTAACACCAGCGCCACTTTACAGCATGGACTGGGTGCTTTTATTTGTGCCACCAGCACTAGAGAGGATGTCTTACTAGACTCAAGGGCCCTCTCTACACTTCCATTTTACAGCATGGTCATTTAAAAAAAAAAAAAAAAAAAAAAAAAAACTTATTGACACGACTCACACACTAATACTCATGCATACAAACCACAACCACACATACCAACACTCATTCATGCATACAATCACGCACACCACTCACAAACATATATATATATACATATATTACCGACAGTACTGATACAAAATCAAAATCAAAGTCAAAATCGTCAAAATCACTATCATGTCAACTGTTGACCTTTCCCAGTCCAGTTCGGCTTGTATATAATAACAATAACAATAATAATTGTTTGTTTACACTGGTAATGGCGGTGGTGGATGGTGTCAGTGTGGTGGTGGTAGATGGTATCAGCGTGGTGGTGGTGGATGGTCAGTGATGGTGGTGACAGTTGTTGGTGCTGTAGTTGTTATTGTAGTTGTTACTGTTGTTGTTGTCCTTCATTTCACTGCTGCTGTTGCTGCAGACAATGGTGTTGATGCTGTTATTGCTGTCGCATATATACAAATACATACACACACATTCAACACAGACGATGGTGTTGTTGCTGTTGTTGTTGTTGTTGGTGTTGCTGCTGTTGTTGTTGTAGTTGTAGCTGTGTTGAAATCTGGTCGCATCCACGGAGATATACACATACACACACATACACATATGTATATACACATACATACATCAAAAGATAGTCAGCAGTATGTCAACAGGGGACAGGACAGCGACCTTAGAGTAATGTGGTGATGGTGGGGAGCGAGTGTAGGCGTTATTGTTATTGTGGTGACGGGGGGGTCAGTGAGATATAGATATATAGTATATATAGTATATAAAGATATATAGTATATAAAGATATATAGTATATAAAGATATATAGTATATAAAGATATATTGTATCATCATCATCATCATCATCATCATCACCGTTTTACGTCCGTTCTTCCACGCTAGCATGGGTTAGACGGGTTGTCCTGTTGTGGGCAGTGTCTGGTCGGCTGACCATGCCTTGCTCATACAGGAACTGATCTGGCTTGATTTCTACAGCTGGATGCCCTTCCTAACACCAACCTCATTTACAGTGAGTGCTGGGTGCTTTTTCGTGGCGCCTACACGTCCACTTTACAGTGTGGGCTGGGTGCTTTTTTGCCGTGGCACCTCCACGACCACCTTGCGGTGGGGGGGGGGGGGGGCATATTGTTTATATGCTTCAGCATGTACCCATGGGAGGTCGGGTACCCTGTATTACTGCGTGACGCCAGAAGTCACGGTCGTGTGTCATTGACTTTGAGAGGTGTAGTTGGGTAAGGTCGGCTTTTATCACCTCATCCCAAGTCATCTTGGGTCTCCCCACTCCGCGGTTTCCATCAACTTCTAGTGCTCTGCACCTTTTTATGCAGCTGTCATCCTTCATACGCATCACATGTCCATACCAGCGTAACCGCCTCTCCTGCACGCAGCATTTGATTCCTCTTATGCTCAGTCTCTCTCTCAATTCATTATATTGTATATATAGATATATTGTATATATAGTATATATAGATATATAGTATATATAGATATATAGTATATATAGATATATAGTATATATAGATATATAGGATATATAGTATATATAGTATATATAGATATATAGTATATATAGATATATATAATATATAGATATATATAATATATAGATATATATAATATATAGATATATATAATATATAGATATATATAATATATAGATATATATATATAATATATAGATATATATATATAATATATAGATATATATATATAATATATAGATATATATATATAATATATAGATATATATATAATATAGATATATATATATATAATATAGATATATATATATAATATATAGATATATATATATAATATATAGATATATAGATATAATATATAGATATATAGATATAATATATAGATATATATAATATATAGATATATATAATATATAGATATATATATATAATATATAGATATATATATATAATATATAGATATATATATATAATATATAGATATATATATATAATATATAGATATATATATAATATAGATATATATATATATAATATAGATATATATATATATAATATATAGATATATATATATAATATATAGATATATATATATAATATATAGATATATATATATAATATATAGATATAATATATATATATAGATATAATATATATATATAGATATAATATATATATATAGATATAATATATATATATAGATATAATATATATATATAGATATAATATATATATATAGATATAATATATATATATAGTATATAGTATATATAGATATATAGTATATATAGATATATAGTATATATAGTATATATAGATATATAGTATATATAGATATATAGTATATATAGTATATATAGATATATAGTATATATAGTATATATAGATATATAGTATATATAGATATATAGTATATATAGATATATAGTATATATAGTATATATAGATATATATATTATATATATATATATTTATTAAAATAACAGATTAAAGTTTAAGCAAAGAATCGCTGCTTTCACCCTTAACGGGATCTTTTGAAACTAACAAAATCAATCTGTAAACGCAGAACTGGATATTTCAAAAAACGTTGCAACCGGAGGAAGACAGGAAGACGATACTTTGGTTCGTGGTAACGTTCGCTGGCAAAGAACGGGAAAAAACGAATAATACGTCATTAATAGGAGCGGTGAAAAACAATTACGCGCAAAGACAAACCACGTTTATGGTATAAAAGAGGTCGTAGACTAATGTTCTCTTAGGTGGTGCATAGAGACGTTCTCTGGCAATGAACGAAAAAACGAAGATAATAAGTCATATGTGGACCGTGGAGAACAATAGCACGCAAAGACAAAACCACGTAAGTGGTATAGCAGAAATCGTAGACTAAAATTCTAACTAGGAGACCAAATGAATCTCCGCTACAGAGTTAAGAACTCTGGGTTTGGCTATGTGTATACGGGAGTTTTGCGTCCGCGTGAGTGTGCAGGTTCGTACGTATGGTGGGTGTGTGTATATGTGTACTTCTTGTTTTAGTTGACTTACGTCTCCGAACATTCGTGTATTTATATGTAGTTATGCGTGTGCACTTGTTATATACGTATTTAATTACTTATATACGTTTATATAATTATTTATTTATTTGTACACAAGCATACACACACACACATATTTATATGTGCGTGGTTTAGTATACCCATGGTAAGGTTGCGTATGCTTGTGTATGTACGTATCTGTTTGCGTGTATGTATTTATTTGTTTCTATTACTTCTGTATTGTATTTATTTACTTTGTTCTTAACTCTGTAGCGGAGATTCATTTGGTCTCCTAGTTAGAATTTTAGTCTACGATTTCTGCTATACCATTTACGTGGTTTTGTCTTTGCGTGCTATTGTTCTGCACGCTCCACATATGACTTATTATCTTCGTTTTTTCGTTCATTGCCAGAGAACGTCTCTATGCACCACTTAGAGAACATTAGTCTACGACCTCTTTTATACCATAAACGTGGTTTTGTCTTTGCGCGTAATTGTTTTTCACCGCTCCTATTAATGACGTATTATTCGTTTTTTCCCGTTCGAGTATCGAAAAATCGGCGCACGAGTTCACGATAAACAAAATTCGAAATGAGCGGCAGAGGGCTCAATAATTCAGATAAATCAGAGCTATAACTATCGTTAAAATACCGTCACACATAGAATATCTCTAAAATCAACCATACGACCGAAAAATTGCGATCTGGAAGATTCGGGACACTCAGATAAAATATCAATAAATCAATAAATCAAATGAATAGTATATATATATATATATAGTATATATATATATATATATATATATATATATATATATATATATATAGTATATATATATATATAGTATATATATATATATATATAGTATATATATATATATATATAGTATATATATATATATATATATATATAGTATATATAGTATATATATATATAGTATATATATATAGTATATATATATATAGTATATATATATATAGTATATATATATAGTATATATATATATAGTATATATATATATAGTATATATATATATAGTATATATATATATAGTATATATATATATAGTATATATATATAGTATATATATATAGTATATATATATATATAGTATATATATAGTATATATATATATATATATATATAGTATATATATATATATATATATATATAGTATATATATATATATATATATATATATAGTATATATATATATATATATATATATATATAGTATATATATATATAGTATATATATATATATATATATAGTATATATATATATATATATATAGTATATATATAGTATATATATATAGTATATATATATAGTATATATATATAGTATATATATATAGTATATATATATAGTATATATATATAGTATATATATATATATGTATATATATATGTATATATATATATATATAGTATATATATATAGCATATATATATAGTATATATATATATATATAGTATATATATATAGTATATATATATAGCATATATATATATAGTATATATATATATATATAGTATATATATATAGTATATATATATAGCATATATATATATAGTATATATATATATATAGTATATATATATAGTATATATATATAGTATATATATATAGTATATATATATAGCATATATATATATAGCATATATATATATATATATATAGTATATATATATATATATAGTATATATATATATATATATATATATAGCATATATATATATATATATATAGCATATATATATATATATATAGTATATATATATATATATATAGTATATATATATATATATATAGTATATATATATATAGTATATATATATATAGTATATATATATATAGTATATATATATAGTATATATATATAGTATATATAGTATATATATATATAGTATATATAGTATATATATATATAGTATATATATATATAGTATATATATATATAGTATATATATATATAGTATATGTATATATAGTATATAGTATATATATAGTGTATATATAGTATATAGTATATATATAGTATATATATAGTATGTATATATATATAGTATGTATATATATATAGTATGTATATATATATAGTATGTATATATATATAGTATGTATATATATATAGTATGTATATATATATAGTATATATAGTATATATAGTATATATAGTATATATAGTATATATAGTATATATATATATATAGTATATATAGTATATATATATATATAGTATATATAGTATATATATATATATAGTATATATAGTATATATATATATATAGTATATATAGTATATATATATATATAGTATATATAGTATATATATATATATAGTATATATAGTATATATATATATATAGTATATATAGTATATATATATATATAGTATATATATATATAGTATATATAGTTTATATATTTGTATATATATATATATAGTATATATATATATATAGTATATATATATATAGTATATATAGTATATATATATATAGTATGTATATATATATATATATATATATATATATACTATATGGAAAGTTATATTTAAATTGTTGGGTTACAACTAGTAAATATTTATAACTGATATAAAAGCACTCAACAAGTATTTGGAGTATATTTACGATATTAAATAAATGGAAACTATATTTATAAAACCATATTTATTTCATTATATATATTTCAGGGATATCATATTAACAATATGTCATGCCTTCTTCAGACAAAATACAATATAGACAGTTTTATAGATAAATAGATTTGACATACCGTTCAACATCGACTTGTATTTGAAAAAGTTGATTTGGCAGTGAAAAATTGTAAACAGAAAGAAAAATTGTAAACAGAAAGAAAGAAAGAAAGAAAGAAAGAAGGAAAGAAAGAAAACGAAGAAAAACGAAGAAAAAACGAAGAAAAAAGAAAACTATTTATCTATAAACGAAGAAAAACGAAGAAAAAACGAAGAAAAAAGAAATCTATTTATCTATAAAACTGTCTATATTGTATTTTGTCTGAAGAAGGCATAACATATTGTTAATATGATATCCCTGAAATATATATAATGAAATAAATATGGTTTTATAAATATAGTTTCCATTTATTTAATATCGTATATATACTATATATATATATATACTATATATATATATATATATATATATATATATTTTATTCCTAATTCAACCATTTTCCAACTGTGAACAATTTGTCAGCATTTTCTATTCCGTTTACCAATATATATCTATATATATATATATATATATATATATATATACTATATATATATATACTAGATATATATATATATACTATATATATATACTATATATATATATATATATATATATATATATATACTATATATATATATATATATATACTATATATATATATATATATATATATATATATATATATACTATATATATATACTATATATATATATATATATATACTATATATATATATATATATATACTATATATATATACTATATATATATATATACTATATATATATATATATATATACTATATATATATACTATATATATATATATACTATATATATATACTATATATATATATATACTATATATATATATACTAGATATATATATATATATACTATATATATAGTAATAATAATAAAATTGAAGACTAAAATCCAGAGAGGGCTCGATAAGGAAAATATATATCAAATATATAAGAACCGAAGAGCAAATATTTATTAAAATAACAGATTAAAGTTTAAGCAAAGAATCGCTGCTTTCACCCTTAACGGGATCTTCTGAAACTAACAAAGTCAATCTGTAAACGCATATACTATATATATATATATATATACTATATATATATATATACTATATATATATTAGAAAGTGAGGTTTTTTTACAAATTGTAAAATAACCGAGGTGTCCTACACGAGTGAAAGTATAAAGAAAAAGAGATGAAATCGAAAATGCAACTGGAGTCTTATTTTTTAAAAAAATATATATATTTATTTGGTTCCTTTACCTGTTTCGCAGTTCTTCTGCTTTTCAAAAGGTGAGTTGAGATGGAGGGTCTGTGGTTTTTCTCACATCTGGTTGGTCTCTGAATGTTACTTGTTTTATATGGAAAAAGTGGCTCGAAATGCCCTCTGGAATCTCCTAAAAAATAATGGCAAGGCAGACATATATGAAAAGTCGCTAAATTCTACCCCAATCATCCTCCCCAAAAAACTCCAAATAAAACCCATCCCGAATGAACCAGAAAACCAACAAAGACTTAGGGAAAAGATGGCGTTGGAAAAATTTAAAACAGAAACAGAACTGTTGCGATTAAGAGCCAACTCCAACGAAGAAAAATTCAAGTCACTCGACCAACAGATGGACACAGAAATCTCAAAGCACTCTGAAGGCTTACTCTACAAAAAAACCCTAAAACTTTGGAAAGAAAACTGTGAGGATGAAGAACTCACATCCCTCCAGCGATGGGAAAAAAACACCACCTGGTTCAACAACTACGACATGGACT
>OZ024742.1:119723015-119728015 GCA_964016885.1 Eledone cirrhosa
TCTCTAGCCCACTAAATATTAACACTTCGAATATTTAATACTGCCGGCACTAGTATCTAGCACCTTTGGCATACGCTACTTGGCAAATAACTATATGTATCACCTATCCCCCCTTTTTTTCTCGATACGTAAATACTATATAGTATATATATATATAAGCTAACTAAGAACATAGATTTTACATGTGGCCGGTGTTCTGGGGCAATAAGTAGCAGCAAGTGCCACAAAATACTAGCTCTTTCAACTGCGCAGAGGGTTCTATAGAAATAATGGACAGCTTCCGTTACCTGGGTGACAAAATCAGCAGTGGGGGGAGGGTGCTCTGAAAGTACAGTAGCTAGAGTCAGAACTGGGTGGAAAAAGTTCAGAGAGCTTATACCACTATTAGCCGCTAAAGGGTTCTCCCTAAAAATGAAAGGCAGGCTGTACGGTGCCTGCATACGAACAGCAATGTTGCATGGCAGTGAGACCTGGGCATTGTGTGCAGAGGATATACGCAGACTAGAGAGAAACGAAGCTTGCATGCTCCGCTGGATGTGTAATAGTAATATACGTGAACAACAAAGCATAAACGAACTAAGGAAAAAATTAGAAATAAGAGGGATCAGATGTTGTTTACTAGAGAGAAGGCTACGTTGGTATGGTCACGTGATGCGCATGAAGGACGATAGCTGTATAACAAAGTGCAGGGCAATAAAGATAGACGGTAGCCACGGAATAGGCAGACCCAGAAAAACCTGGGACGAGCTGATAAACTCCGACCTCACACACTTACACCTCACCAAGACAATGTCACTGGACCGAGACCTTTGGCGGTACTCAGTAATAGAGAAGACCCGCCTTACCTAAATACAAAGTAAAACCTACTACAGTCAGTAGGCATCTCTAACAAAATACACCCCGTCCCACCACCCCCAACCCATCCACACCGCCCCCTTCTATGTAAAGTTATGTTGGTGCCACGCCATCCAGGCCGAAACAAATGAGATCGTGTAGGTGTCACGACAAAAAAACACACAGTCCACGCTGGAACACGGACGTTAAACGTTGATGATGATGATGATATATAGTGTATATATATATAGTGTGTATATATATATATAGTATATATATATATATATATATATATATAGTGTATATATATATATATATATATATATATATATATATATATATATATATATATATATATAGTGTATATATATATATATATATAGTTTTTAAAATCCAACGCCAATAAATACACCAGGATTTTTTCATTCTGATGATTGAAAGCAAAATTTTTTTGCTTTTAAGAAACCACTGGTAAATGAAATAATTGCCTTATGTTGTTTATTACATCACTATATAGTGTATATATATATAGTGTATATATATATATATATATAGTGTATATATATATATATATTTTTTATATATATATATATATATATATATATATACAGCAATGCTGCATGGCAGTGAGACCTGGGCATTGTGTGCAGAGGATATACGCAGACTAGAGAGGAACGAAGCTTGCATGCTCCGCTGGATGTGTAACAGTAATATACGTGAACGGCAAAGCATAAACGAACTAAGGAATAAATTAGAGATAAGAGGGATCAGATGTTGTTTACTCGAGAGAAGGCTACGTTGGTATGGACACGTGATGCGCATGAAAGTCGATAGCTGTATAACAAAGTGCAGGGCAATAAAGATAGACGGTAGTCACGGAATAGGCAGACCTAGAAAAACCTGGGACGAGCTGATAAACTCCGACATCACACACTTACACCTCTCCAAGACAATGTCACTGGACCGAGACCTTTGGCGGTACTCAGTAACAGAGAAGACCCGCCTTACCTAAATATATAGTAAAACCTACTCCAGCCAGTAGGCATCTCTAACAAAATACACCCCGTCCCACCACCCCACCCCCCACCCGATCCACACCACCCCGTTCTATGTAAAGTTATGTTGGTGCCGCGCCATCGAGGCCGAAACAAATGAGATCGTGTAGGTGTCACGACAAAAAAACACACAGTCCACGCTGTAATGTGGCCGTGTAGGCAACACGGTAAAAACCTCCCAGACCCACACTGTAAATGTGGTTGGTGTTAGGAAGGGCATCCAACTGTAGAAAACCTGCCAGACAGTCCTATGCGAGCAAGACAATCACTCTTGCCTCAAGTGGGACTACCCCCGTCCAAACCCATGCAAGCGTGGAACACGGACGTTAAACGTTGATGATGATGATGATGATGATGATATATATATATAAATGGAATAGAATGAACGAAATTTCATTTCTCACTCTTAGTACGGCACTTACTTAAATGTAAGTATGTATGATTGTATACATACATACATATATGTATACAGACGTACAATAGTATGCATATATATATACATACATGCACACATATATATATGCATATATATATGTGTGCATGTATGTATATATGTACATACTACTGTACGTCCGTATACATATATGTATGTACGTATACATACATACATATATATATATATATATATGTGTATATATATATACATACTACTGTACGTCTGTATACATATATGTATGTACGTATACATACATACTTATATATATATATATATATATATATATATATGTATATATATATAGTGTATATATATATATATATGTATATATATATATATGTATATATAAATACTTTATATATATATATAGTGTATATATATATATATATATAGTGTGTATCATCATCATCATCATCATCATCATCATCGTTTAACGTCCATATTCCACGCTTGCATGGGTTTGGACGGGAGTTTTCCCACTTGAGGCAAGAGTGGTTGTCTTGCTCGCATAGGACTGTCTGGCGGGTTTTCTACAGCTGGATGCCCTTCCTAACACCAACCTGTGTATATATATATATATATATATATATATATATATATAGTGTATATATATATATAGTGTGTGTATATATATATATATATATATATATATAGTGTATATATATATATATAGTGTGTGTGTATATATATATATATATATACACTATATATATATATATAGTGTATATATATATATATATATATATAGTGTATATATATATATAGTGTAGTTCATTCAGTAAAACACCAGTCTGATGAGCAGATTGATTCTCATCAGGTTCCATAAATAACATTAAGCCAATTATCATTGAAACGTGTGTAGCAGGTTAGCACTCAATAAAAACATAAATACATGTAAACGAACCTTCATCATTTTTTCTCATTATATCTATATGTGCGCATGTGTGTGTTTATCTGTATATATAAACAGTTATTATCTGATGAGGATTCATTGAATCTTCCAGTTGTGAGTTGTGTGAAGTTGATGGTAGTCTTTGTGCATGAATAGTTGGAAATATAAACATATTTCAAGAGATTAGGAAGAACTTTCAGTTTGGGGTAGGTTTGAGAAAGAAGGACTGAGGTTTCATAGTATGTAAGAGATCAATAGATTATACATCAAACTACAATTTAATTCCAATATAAGGTTCAGTATTCATTTAATTATTGTAAGAGAAGTCAAAAGCTGCTTAGATGCATATACTAAGAAATATTTCATATAGGTTATATAAAGTATAGCAAATAAGAAAATGCCATAAAAATGGCAATGGGAGAGCACTAACTTCACTGATGAGCCAGTAACAGGAAAGTAATGATAAAATGATTTCGTTTGTAATCAGAAAAAGGAGATCAATTTAAATAACTTCAGCAGTTTTTATTGCTTCGATTAATTTTCTGTTACACAAATTAGGAAAGACCAAATGAATTGTGTCCAAATTTGTGTATAGTATAAATAACTAGAAGCTGTAGCCAAAGTTGATCTCTAATAAAATGGTAAGAACCAATAAAATTGTCAAGATCATATATATATTATAATATACATATATTAGATGATATATATATTATATAATATATATTACATAATATATATATATATGTCTTCCTCTTCTAGTGTGTCCATGTAGGGGCTCCCAAAGGAGTACTGAGTGCAATGTCAACTCTGGATGTCGGTGACCATGTCCAGCCAACCTCAGTCTCCTCTGTGTCACTTTTGAGCTGACTTTTGGGATGCTCCCATACAGCTCTGAGTTTTTCATCCTCAGTGTATACTGATTAATGTTCAGAGCCATCCTCAGCATTCTCGTGTAGCACCCATCCACCATCTGAGTGAGTTTCTTGGTCAGTGTCCAAGTCTCATACCCATACAGCAGCACAGACTCCACTACAGCAATGAAGAGGCGGATTTTCAGGTCTCTACGAAGGTCCGACTTCCACACCGATCTCAAGCTGTGGCACGCCGCCCAGGCCTTGCTCTTCCTCTCAACCACATCATCTTCCGTATTCCCAATCTTTGCTCCCAAATACAGGAAGTCCTCAACCAATTCCAGGTTAACGTATGTTGATGCCCCTAAGGACAGACACTGGTCTGTTGGAGATGCAGGACATGGCAGCGATAATGAGGGACAGAGACCGCTGGAGAGAACTCGTCCATGGATCTCGGGAATTTTACCCACCTTAGATTGATATATATATATATACAAGCGATGGAATGAGACATACAGGAAGGTGTGGAGAAGAAAGGTCTGGAAGCTAAAAGACCTTTCACTAAAATACAAATTTAGGAAAGCCCTTCAAAATGTGTATGACGAAAAAGAAGACGATTTAGAGACGTATGGCATAGATAATAACTGGAATTTCTGACGTGACAACTTACTGCAGGCTACTGATGAAACTTGTGGCTAGAGCAGAGCTCCAACCAGACAGAGAGTGACCTGGTGGTGGAACAGCACAGTAAATAAGGCCATTAGAGACAAAAGACTAGCATGGAAGGCTTGGAAAAATGGTGGGAGTAGGGAAGGATATACAGCCGCTAAGAGAGAAGCTAGACATCAGGTGTACTTAGCACGCAGGGTGGCTGAGAGTAGGAGGTTTGCCAATATTCTGCGACGGGAAGATCAGAGGCGTGTGGTGTTCCA
>OZ024742.1:119733015-119753015 GCA_964016885.1 Eledone cirrhosa
CTAACAAAATACATCCCCGTCTCACCACCCCTACCCCATCCACACCGCCCCTTTCAATGTAAAGTTATGTTGGTGCCACACCATCCAGGCCGAAACAAATGAGATCGTGTAGGTGTCACGACAAAAAAACACACAGTCCACGCTGTAATGTGGCCGTGTAGGTAACACGGTAAAAACCTCCCAGCCCCACACTGTAAATGTGGTTGGTGTTAGGAAGGACATCCAGCTGTAGAAAACCCGCCAGGCAGTCCTATGCGAGCAATGACAACCACTCTTGCCTCAAGTGGGAAAACCCCCGTCCAAACCCATGCAAGCGTGGAACACGGACGCTAAACCTGATGATGATGATGATATATATATATATATATATATATATATATATATATATCATATATATATATATATATATGATATATATATATATATATATATATATATATATATATATATATATATATATATATATATATATATTATGTTGCTTAACCACAATAACTACTTTTCTTAACAAGGCTAAAAATTTAAATGCGTGTTTACTAAAAATGCATACAACCATAAGTCTGCCCCACAACTATCCCCACTTTCTCTAAATATATAAATATATATATAATATATCATATAACATTATATAATATATATATGTTATGTTATATAATGTGTATATATTAGATAATATAATATATATATATATAATATATGAAAATGTGTACCAGCAATAGCTGGAGATTTAACCCTGTGAAGGACTGGCGTCCTGTCCAGGGGGGAGTCTTGTACTCTCAGTCGCTTCAAGCCATGAAACCGGGATAAGCACCGGCCATATGAGCTTTCTGGCTTAAGACAGACTTTAGAATTTAGATCATCATCATCATTTTACGTCTGCTCTTCCTGCTTGCAAGGTTGGGACGGCTCTTATTCAGCACAGCATCTCTCCACTTGTCATGGTCCTTCATCATCTCCACTGTGAGATTCAGCGATCTGAGATCTGTTCTCACCACCTCCGCCCATTTTTCGTGGTCTACCTCTACCACGTCTTCCTTCAACTGGCATTTCCTGGCACTTCTTCACCCATCGGTCATCCTCCATGCGCATCACATGTCCATACTACCTCAGTCTCCTCTCCCGTACACTACATTCTATCCCTCTCAGACACAGTTTCTCTCTCAACACATTCATGCTGGGTCGTTCACTGCACATCCAACGGAGCATGCTTGCCTCATTTCTCTCCAGCCGTCGCATATCCTCTGCAGTTGCTGCCCATGTCTCACTACCATGCAACATCGTGCTCCTCACACAGGCATCATATAACCGGCCTTTCATACCCATAGAGAAACCCTTCTTCGTCAGCAAGGAAGCAGCTCCCTAATCTTCTTCCAACCCATCCTTATTCTAGACACAATGGTCTCGGAACCCCCCCCCCCCTCCCATGCTAATCTTATCTCCTAGGTACCGGAAGCTATCCACCACTTCTATAGCACCCGCCTGCGTTTGAAAAATGTGTCTATCAATGCGACTGCTACTGTCTAATTTCCCTGTACATCTACTGCATACATATTTCTCCCTACCTGTTATATATATATATATATATATATATATATATATATATATATATATATAATATTATGTAATATATATATTATATATATATATTCTAATATATGTATATTATAATATATATATATATATCATCTAATATATATATATATTATATAATATATATATCATCTAATATATATATATATTATATAATATAATATATATTATATGATATATATATATTATATAATATATATATATATCATATAATATATGTATATTATAATATCATCATTTTACGTCCGCTTTTCCCTGCTTGCAAGGGTGGGACGGGAACTGATTCTGGCTTGATTTCTACAGCTGGATGCCCTTCCTAACACCAACCTCATTTACAGTGAGTGCTGGGTGCTTTTTTGCCGTGGCACCTCCACGGCCACTTTGCAGTGGAATGATAGGGAACCCAGTCCTATCATCTCATTTCTACAGCTGAGTAAACTGGAGCAATCTGAAATAAAGTGTCTTGCTCAAGGAAACAACACATCACCCAGTCTGAGAATTGAACTCACAATCTTTCGATTCCAAGGCCAATGCTCTAACCAATAATATATATATTGCAAGGCCAATGTTCTAACCAATAATCTATATATTATATTATATATATATATATTATATATATTATATCAAGACATTTCGGATAAACATCCTACATCCGGATATGTCTCCATAAAAAATAATTCTCTACTTGAGTGGGCCATGGTGTCCAAATCCTGATTTGAAAGACTTTACCAGGTGGTGCTATTAAGTTAGACGTGGCCTGGGCCAATACTGGCCGAAACCTATCAAAGTTATCAAAGTTATATAATATATATATATATATAGAGAGATGACATTGTAGTGCTTAAATTAAATACATTGCTAATGCTTGAATTGTTATGCAAATTAGGACAGACTAATATAGTTTTAACTAAGTTTGTACATAATATAAATAGCTATAAGCTACTATACTCTTTGTCATCATCATCATCATCATCATCATCACCGTTTTACGTCCGTTCTTCCACGCTAGCATGGGTTAGATGGGTTGTCCTGTTGTGGGCAGTGTCTGGTCGGCTGACCATGCCTTGCTCATACAGGAACTGATTTGGCTTGATTTCTACAGCTGGATGCCCTTCCTAACACCAACCTCATTTACAGTGAGTGCTGGGTGCTTTTTCGTGGCGCCTACACGTCCACTTTACAGTGTGGGCTGGGTGCTTTTTTGCTGTGGCACCTCCACGACCACCTTGCGGTGTGGGGGCATATTGTCTATATGCTTCAGCTTGTACCCATGGGAGGTCGGGTACTCTGTATTACTGCGTGACGCCAGAGGTCACGGTCGTGTGTCATCACCTTTGAGAGGTGTAATTGGGTAAGGTCAGCTTTTATCACCTCATCCCAGGTCATCTTGGGTCTCCCCACTTCGCGGTTTCCATCGACTTCTAGTGCTCTGCACCTTTTTATGCAGCTGTCATCCTTCATACGCATCACATGTCCATACCAGTGCACACGCCTCTCCTGCACACAGCATTTGATTCCTCTTATGCTTAGTCTCTCTCTCAATTCATTTATGCTTTGCCGTTCACGTATATTACTGTTACACATCCATCGGAGCATCCAGGCATCATTTCTCTCTAATCTATGTAAGTCTTCCACCTTCAGCGCCCAGGTCTCACTACCATGCAACATCGCTGTTCGGATACACGCATCATACAGTCTGCCTTTCATTTTGAGGGTGAAGCCTTTTGCAGCTAGCAGTGGTAGTAGTTCCCTAAACCTCTTCCATCCCGTTCTTACCCTAGTTATTGTACTTTCTAAACACCCACCTCCGCTGCTAATTCAGTCACCTAGGTAGCAGAAGCTGTCTACTGTTTCTACAGAGCCCTCCCAGAGATTGGTGGTACTTGTTTCCTGTGGCTGTTTGCTGCTTGCTGTCCCAGCACAGCTGCTGCATGTGAAGCCTACATTCTTAATTAAGCTTCCTGAGATCCCGCTACATCTCTTGTGTACCCATTGTTTGCATTTGGGGCAGAGAATGGAGTTCCTACCTACACCTTTCCTACATACTGAGCAAGCCCATTTCCATGAGGGGATCTGGGTTCTGTTTTCTCGTCTACTTACAAGGACCTTAGTCTTTGTGCTCCGAGAAATTAACAACAGACCTGATAAAGAATTAAAAGTGCTAAATTTAGGTTGATATGTTTCTAGTTGCCAAAAGAAAAAGATGTATTTATTAAAAAGCACCCACACTGTTAAGTCATACTTTACCCAAAAGAAACACTGTAGTGCTCTGTTTGTACATATAAATATATTATTAATTGAAGAAAAAACACTGGATACATGATATAGTTTAAGTTTATTGTGAAAGATGGCAGAAAAATTCAGTAATCATGGGTTTTTATGCAGTGACTCCGTGGGCAGTTGAAGAAAGTACCCACTTTTTTAGTGGACTTTTATAACATGCTGGGATATGGTATGCCTTTTCTCAACTGGATACATACAGAAATCTCTGCGAAAACTCTTACTGGCTATTATAAAAATCATACTTTCAGTAGTGACTCTTTAAGCTCACTAAGCTCTTAAGTGACTTTTAGAAGACCTTACAAATAAAGCTGAATATGTGCATTTTTTTCCTGCTTGGTGGGATCTCCTTTCTGTAGCATCATCTGATGGTGGCATTCACTTGCCAATTGTAAAATTAATTTCAGATATTGGATAGCAGCTTTTTGCAATCAACCAATTATTGGATAATGTTTCAGATAACAAAAAATAGAAGAGAAAATGTCAACAGACACATGAGCTACTTTTAATCATGATGAAGTTTGACATAGGAATAATTATATCGTAGGATCAAGTATTACATCATTTTCAAATGACTAGTGTTTCTTTACTATCTTCTGTCCAAGAATTGAATACAGCTTGTGCAGTCTGTGGATATATTCAAACAATGTGGTTTATTTTTTCAGACATTGAGCTAAAAGCCCAAAGCTCTTATTTTAAAGACCAACACCACTCTTGAAGTAAAATCATGAGTATGATGATTTCACAGGTTCCAGGACCCTCAATTCACTTATTAACTCTCAAATGCCTTTTTAGAAGTTGAAAAGCAAATAATTTGTTTTGCCATTATTTATTGCTTCCTATGAACGGTGTATTTGGTTTCCTTCATCAATTATAGGTAATTACACCAGAACAATTATAAAGAGGCAATCAAATCATGTGAATTATAAAAAGTTTTAGTGAAGAATTTGTGCTTTTAACTCAACTAAAAAAAAAAAATTATCTTTCTTTTCATATTGGCAACAAATAATATCTTATAGAGTTACAGTTTCACTATTCTATAACTGAACATTTTTGGAGTCTTCTTTTCCAAAGGACCCCTTTAGAATATATGCTACAACTCATGAAGTAACTGGTCTTCAAGATCAGATTAAGCTATTTAATGACCAGATTAAGCTATTGCTGGGCCTTTTAGTTGTTCTTTCAACAAAGATTGAATGTTTCACAAATGTATTTCCTAGGGCAAGCACAAATGTGCAATGGCTTATAGATGTAGAAATATAATCCATGAGAATTTGGCTTTAGCAATATGTGAAACTATGTTGCAGTCATCTGTATAAATGATATCTCAGATAAGAGATTGAAAGACTTCCACATCGACAGTGAAATACTGCATATTGAAGAGGTGACCAGAAAATCAGTAGCTCACATATATCTCAGAAGAGCGATCAGCAGCAAAAGGATGTACAAAAAATAATTGTATTTTCTTGCTTTCACACTACATGCACACACATATGTATGCTTACACACATAAACAAGTGTTTAACTTTAAGGATAGGATATGTTTGTTAATTCTCTTGGGTATATTTATACTACTCAAGTTTATCACTGACTGCAAAGCCCATGCCATGCAGCTCATAAGCCTTTGATCTGAGTCTTTGTTAGTGATGTGTTAATGCTTCTTTTTTTCATCCTGACCTGGAGTCAACCAATCTTGTCTTCAGTGAGGCAGCAATGTCTATATTGTCAATAATCACCATTTCTCTGATATTACTTGGCTGTTATAAATTAGTGTTAAGTCTACGATACATTTTCTGATATTCCAAATCCCCTAATTGAGTGGGGTTGATCTTCTTTGTTTCTGAGTATTCAATTTGTTTGATGTTTGGTTGATTTACCTCATGTTCAAATACTTGAGGCAGGTAGAAACTGATTAAGGTAAATTAAAAGATGTTCTCACTATATGAGTTGGCCTGCAGTGCATTGTTTAAAGGTCAATTTAAGAAGATTTATTGTTTATGACAATCCCTCCTTTGTTGATTTCATGCTTCCTATGTATAGATTAGTTACAAATGAATGAGAAAGTCAATACATTTAAAAATTAAACACAGATGGATTGGTAATGTCTGTATCTCTCTACTCCAGGCGTGGGGAAGAGGCCTGTGCAAATGTGTAGCTGTGAGAGGTCATTATTTTGAAGGAGACATGTGGCGGTGGATTGTCAGTATTGGTAGAGGGTCGGACGCCATGCTTTGACGCATAGACTTACGGCCCTTGCCATTCTGAGTTCAAATCCCGCCGAGGTTAACTTTGCCTTTCATCCTTACGGGGTCGATAAAATAAAGTACCAGTAATACACTGGGTAATTGCTGGCCTTCTGCATAACGTAGAAACAATTATTTTGAAGGAGACAACTTTGTAAGCCTATGAAAATAAATAATGTCTCCTGAAATTTTCTAATTACTTATTGTGCATACATATATACATATATATATATACATATATTATCATCACCATTATCGTTTTAACATCTGCTTTCCCTACTAGCAAGGTCTGCATAGACCAAGTCAGTACTGAAGCAATGGTTAATCTCTCAGACAAGTCAGGGAACTTTTGTTTCACTTATGTACAGTCTCACATTCTACCAAGTGCACAGAGAAGGTTGTCATGTCTTTGACACAACTCACGATCCTCCCAGCCCTGTGTATTTGTGTGTGTGTGTATGTATGTATGTATATATATATATATGTGTGTGTGTGTATGTGTATGTATGTATATATATGTGTGTGTGTGTGTATGTATGTTTATATATATATATGTGTGTGTGTATGTATGTATATATATGTGTGTGTGTGTGTGTATGTGTGTGTATGTATGTATATATATATATGTGTGTGTGTGTGTGTGTGTGTGTGTGTATCACAAGTATATATATCATCATCATCATCATCATCACCGTTTTATGTCCGTTCTTCCATGCATGGGTTAGATGGGTTGTCCTGTTGTGGGCAGTGTCCGGTCGGCTGACCTTGTCTTGCTCATACGGGAACTGATTCTGGCTTGATTTCTACAGCTGGATGCCCTTCCTAACACCAACCTCATTTACAGTGTGGGCTGGGTGCTTTTTTGCCGTGGCACCTACATGACCACTCTGCAGTGGGAGGAGGTGGGGGCATATTGTCTATATGCTTCAGCTCCGGCTTGTACCCGTGGGGGGTCGGTCTTCTGTATTACTGCGTGACACCAGAGGTCACGGGTGTGTGTCATCGCCTTTGAGAGGTGTAATTGGGTAAGGTCAGCTTTTATTACCTCATCCCAGGTCTGTGTGTATTTTTTCTTTATACATACATGTATATTCAAACAAGCTTACATTATATGCATATGTGGATTTGTGTGTGTATATATATATGTGTGTGTGTGTGGAAGGAGTTTGTATATGAACAAATGTATGGATTCTTGTCTGTATGTATTTTGAATTATTGTGAAATTAGGCTGTGTGTTTGCCTTTTCCTCAGCTTACGGGGAGGATCAAACCCACTAGTTATACAAAGATACCAGAAACAGCTTAATTTGACTTAAATTTGCAGCAAGAGTAAATTCATAGAAATATGAATCTTCATAGCTATTTCTTCATAACCATGCTGTATTGGTGCTCTAGAAAATATATCAGTAGGTGTATGTGTATGTATGTATGTGTATAAATATATTTGTAAATATGTATGTGTGATATGTATGTGTAACTATGTACATTCATGTTGATATGTGTGATCAGTAAATGTGTGTGTACACTTTGATTCTGATATTTTCGTTTCTTATTTTGTTTATTGGAAAGGATGTGATATAGTGAGATATTCATATTGACCTAATGATATATGGACATCTTTTTTTATGTCTTTTGTGAGGTATCTTTTATGTAATAGTGGTGTCTATTTATGGCATTTGGTTATTAAAAGGCATTGAAAAAGCTCTATAGAATATATCTTTATGTTCTCTGCACAAAAATACATTTTGTTAAGTTTGCACTTAATTAATGTTTTATTGGATCAGTCCAATGTTAGGGATCTTTTTATGCCTGTTTTTATTCACCATGAGGAGTAATTTTTGTTTTCTTGAGCAAGTTAATGCTTTACTCTATGTAAATATGTTTTTGTATTAGACTAAACATTTTTGGGATGTATATAGGTTTTTCCATATCTTGAATGACAATATTTAGCAGCTTAGTTTATACATTATCCTATTTAAATTACTGTTAAAATCAATTAACATGATACAAAACTTTTAATACTGTGCAAAAGGTAATGTTGTGTACAGAAAGCCAAAGCAATCTAATGATTTTAACCCATTTTATTTTTTCCGATAACTAATGTAACTTAATATGAAAATTATAAAAAAAAAAATAAAACCTTTTCAGTGAAAATTATTTTTTAAAAAATAACACCTTTTCAGTGAAGGAAAGACAAAATTTGGCTGGCAATACATGTGATAACTTTGAAAAAAATATATTATCACTAATATGAAAGTATTTTATATGTCTGTTTGAGTTCTGGAACTATTTTTTCAGTTTCAATCTAAAGGACTGTATGTATATAACTATCAAGATGCTACTGTTATCTATAAAATGTATATTGTAGTGGGAGTGTAAATTATTTCTTTCAGGTTATTTCTTACCTACTCCAGGCTTGAAGCCTACAGACGGTAAGTGGAGGAAAATCCTCTGCTAATTTGAAACTCTGTGGAAGTTTTTCCACAATGCTGTGAAAGCAACTTTAAATATATTTATAAAGATCAAAACATAGATTTTTAAAATAGTTAGAAACAAAGTAGTATATATTGTAAAAAAATTGTAATTACTTTAGATTGCTTCCTTGTTATAGTATCTTATCTTTAATTGAATGTTTAAATGTTATTCATAATCTGTCTTACCAATCCAAATACACATCTAAGTAAACTCCTAAGTATTAGTGAGTAAAGAAGCCAAACTGACAAATATCCTATTAGAAATACATAAATTCTTTAAAAACTAGCTTGTTTTATTTGATAAACTACCTGGCAGTTGCACTGAACACCTATGTTTGCTACACTCTGTTAATCTAAATTTGTAAACCACATCTCTATATTTTAGTAAGAATAGCACATATTCTACAAGATTCAAATTCAATTTTCTTTCAGCAAATGTTTTAAATTACTGTCTTTACTATTACAAATCAGCACCTCATTTTAGAGTTAGCATTTTTATCTCTTTAAAATGTTAATCTTGTCAATGTTGTTTCAATTTTATATCCTCATGCTTTCAGCAATGATTACATAGCCAAATCAAATTGAGTGTGCAAGTATAGATGTTATTAATGACTGTTTTTCAGGCTATTTTCTCATATTAGATGTGTTGTTGGCAGTGTTTGGTTAAAAAGATATTATTCACTATGAAAATCACTTCAGAAAAAATATAAATAAGTATTAGTTTTTATGGAAATAATATTGTTTGTTATTATCAATATTGGATAGATATCAGTATAAGAGAACAGAACAGATAGCTTAATTCTTCACTGTATCTTAAATATATGGATATCTATGTATGTGCATGCATGCATATACACACATTCACACAATGTAGCTCATTTATCCAGCCTGTTCAGAGCTTGTGGTTTGACATGTAGAGTTTTTGTTTTAAGAAACCTAAGGATAACACAAAAATATGAAATTGTTTTAAGATTATTTTACTTTAATACTTAGATGCTTATTTAGTACTCTTTTCATCCAGATACTTTTCTGTAGACATTTCTGCCAAAGCAGCTTTGGGTTTATAATATTAGGGCTGAAAAGAGCATTGAAAATATTGGCAAAAATCATGAATACAAGTCTTCCCCATAGATTGGACTCAAAATGGTTCCACATCAGTAATAACACCATAAATTATAATAATTACATTTAGTATTGGTATGCATTGGCAGTTATAGTGTGAATCTAGTGTGAATGTAGGCATCAAAAGAGTTTTCTTCTTGGAATAAACAGTTTGTATGAAGCATGTGTAAAAAGTGTTATATTATGCAGCTGAGAGATATGGAAATGGAATACATAATATCTGAATATGATACATTGGGTGTGTAATGTGAACTTGCACAAAAAACAGTGTAGATGGGCTCTGAGAGAGCATTAACCATTTTGTTATCATATTTCTAATAGAAGACACTGCTTACAGTTTTCAAATAATTTTGAAAATATTCAAGAATTTGGAAGGATTTAGTAATATAACTAACTTCCTCGTTATTTAGCTGTTGTTCGAAGCGTAACTTAGTAAAGGTTCTTACATAAAATTATGATGGAAGATTTTTAGTTAAATATGAGCACTTTAAAAATTTGTATTGCAAAAGCAGGGGTGGTTTCAGGAAGTTTTGTATCCATACTGAAGTATGGAGAAATGATGGCTGCATTAGTATAGATATGTAATATATATGAAGAATGAGTGTTGCGTAAAAGTGTAGCATTTGTTAAAAATAGCAAAGAATGAGGAGTAAGAGTCATATCAAGAAGTTGGAACTTGCAGATGAAATGATATGTCATGATATAATTGATGTAAATGTTTATAGTAATATCATTTTAGGCCAGGCCCGTCTAATTTTATCAGAATAAAATATGTATTAAAACTGATGGTGATGATAATTATCCACCCATTTAGAAAAATAGATTAAAGTGTTCAAGACCATACTTAAACAAAATAACACCAACGAGGGTGTCCCTAGGGTTGCTTCACCTATTAGAAAGAGCAGCCAAATTTACTCAGATCATGCCACATTGAAAAAATGCAGTTAATGCAGTCCAAAAAACCCTAAAAGAATGAGTTGATCAATTTTGGAAAATCTTTGATCATGGGCTGATCTGGGGCTAAAGAAAACAACACAAAAACGAAATTATTGAGACAACAAGGTTTTTTTTTATATTGTTGCTCAACCTTCTAAAAACAACAGCCTAATCTCCCTCAAATCACACTTCTAGCTTTCAAAAAAGGCTTCACATTAAATAATATGACAATTAGATATCCTTTAAAAGATGGAGTGGTCACAGCTGGAATGCCTTTCAGAATGAGTCTGATTAATCAGATTGACCTGGGGTTAAATAACATTAGCAACATCAACTTGTCATATACTGTGAGAACAATGAACTAGAATAATCCTTTATATACTTTGTCACATCTCTAATAGTAGTTTGAATACTAACATTAAATTCAGTAATGTGTGATACAAATTCCCTTGATCCCATAACAGTTATAAATCTAGAGATGTTGTCTATATTGTTGATGTCTGCACAAGTCTCATACGTCTTAGTATAAGTTTTTAAGCTTGCTTACTTTACACATACTCTGTCATTCCTCATAACACCAAATAGACATCTAGAGACACATTTTACAGTGAATATTGGAGTCTAATTAACATATGCAAAGACACTCTATACACATTTCCACAATTGGTGACATTATAGATGAGACACTTTGATCATCTGTTATGCATATTAAACACCTTGTAAAATAAATTAAAACATTGGATTATATGAATTTCGAAGTTTTTCTAACTGGCTCTTATCTGACTGGGTTGGATGGTTGGTGGTCAATATTAAATTTGCTACCCAGACCTGTTAAAATTACACACAGAAAACAATTCCAAACACAAAAACTTTTGTTTTGTTCATGCTTATTCTCTTAAATCATTTATCCCTTTTAACTAAACAGTTTGTACAAAGAAAAAATAACAAAATGTACAAATAAATTCAGGTAAGATTTAGTATTTAGACAAAGTGTATCATTAGAAATTAATATCAAAGAATAAAAGAAATAACAAGATTTAGAAAAAAAAAATGTAATTTTGGGTCATATTTTTCTTTGTTCACAGCATAATACTGTTCATGTTGATTTTGAATTTTGTGAACTGATTTTAATTGTGTTCTACACAAATGAATAATTTGGTGTGGGCTAGAAAAAATCATTATTATGTGGTGGTTCAAAATTATTTAAAGCTGTCAATACTAGTTGTCACTCAATTTTACCATGCTGCTTGATCAGAACAGAATAAATACTTTGGTTTGTTTCAGAAAGCAAATATAACATGAATTTGAAGAATATGCAAATACAAAATAGGAATAAAATCTACTTGATTCTAAAACAAATTACTGTATAATACTGCTGGCTGCAACCATAAAATTACATGTCATTATACCAAGATTGCTTAGAATATTATCAATGCAACCAAGTTGTATGAGTCTATATTGTAGTTCTGTATGACTAGACTTGTCGATTGTTTATTTGAAGTAAACAAACAGTAACTTCTAGGCTCATTACACATTTGCTGTAATTGGCATATGGAGATGATGATGTTTACAGTGATTGGCTATGGTGGATTTCACATTGGCTCTGTATTTTTTTGAGAGAAATACTCTGGCAAGTGTCTTCCTGATCAGCAATGAAGTTTCTCTATAGTTATTCTAATCTAGTCATTCGTACTATCTTATCCCCAAAACACATCACCAAACACTTTCTCCAAATATTTGTAGAACTGCAACGGACTCTTTCCTTATGTTTTCATCACATATATCAACCTGAAGAAATACATGGTGAACATCAGTCACACTAATCTCACTAGTCTGTGCCTGGATACTATCTTGCAATGCTTGGACACTATCTTCCCTCTCCTAATAGAATGGATATAACAAACAGACTTTTAATTTTAAGTTTAGATGTTAAAATTATTGATGCTTTATGGAGCTCTACATCTAGCACATGTGAGTTTTAAAATCAGCAAAATCACTATAAATTCCTGGAGACTTGTTGCTCCTGAATGTACCATATTACTTTTCAAATTTCTTCCAGGTTTACATGCAGGGTTAGGTTAGTGGCTCTGGAAGCGTTTGTATTATAATTGAAATAGATATAGGTGTATTCTATTTGAGAGTGTAAAGAGCTCTAAGCACTCTAGCAATTTATTGAGATCACATGGTAATGAACTATCTTTCTATTTTAGAGTAATAATCCTTACAGTTATATGTTTCTATTTATTGCCACGAGGGCACAAAAGAAGGGGACAAATATAAGGGGGGGGGGGGGGGGTTACACGAAAGAACGAGTAAAAAAAGCAAATAACAAATATAAAATTAACAATAAAGTTCTCAATAGGGAGGAGGCGTTTTTGGGGGTCGCACACACCCCCAAAAAGTGTGCAACCCTTCTCCTCAGGAGCACAGAGAGAGGGTGCTCCCTTGTTCTTCCATCTTTTTCACCTACAGGCTGATATAGAGAGAAGGCCCATTCACACGGGCCATTCTTGCCACTTTCCCCCACCTCTCATAAAACTGGCTGGGGTGGAGCACCTCTCTCTCCATCCTGATCCTTCTTCCTATATGATTCAGAGCCTCCCAGTTTATGGTATACTGCTCACAAGTCACCTACATTCAAGTATTAATTAATCTATGGATATTAAATATTTAGTAACATTTTTGTAGCAGTCCTTAACATGCACATATTTACATTGATTGTATATTATAGCATTCTGTACACACATTATTAATCTACTAACAGCTAGAGATATGGTATAATACCTAGTCGATATTGCACTAAATAAAGCATGACTATATGAATAAGATTATAGTTTTTGTTTTCTGAAAGGGAAATAGCTATATAGCAGAATATTTATTTATGTTTAACATAGAATCTAAATACATTTCATACCACATCACAGCATTACTAAAATATTAGATATAAATAGTATTAAATTTACGAAATTTATTGAACATTCCATATGTATAGTATGAGATTTTGGGAGTTTATCACAAAATAATTTCTGCTCATAGTATATTAAACATGAAGAAAAAATTATTCATTTATCTTGTGACCCTAATGAGCTTGTTTATATACATGCATATAGTATGCTAATGTATGTGTTTGTAACAATAAAAATGCACATTTATATACATATACAGCAATTCAAATAGCTATGTTATACAAAGTAAACCATTCCATTTATCAGCTGTCAAACCAATGTTTTCCAAATTGTTACTCACTACTAATTAGTTTTAAGTTCATAACTGCATGGGTTGTATTCCAAATTTGGTTGACTTGATGTTTCATCTTTTTTATATTGAAAGAAACTGATCAACTAAAAAGGAAATATATTACTTAGGGCAATGAACCTCATATCTACAATCTGGTATTTATATATTTAAATGAGATAACGAGTTTTTGAAAACTACTTTTCCTTCTGAGTTTTTATTTATTCCAATTAAAATTAATAGATTTCAAAATGACCAGGTAACTGACCTAAGTGATAGCCTAAAAAGGCAATGAAATAGATCACTCAATATGTCTTAGTTTACTTATTTGATAATAATAGGTGTCATTTATTTTTCATAATTGAATTGCAAGTGTTAATATAAGAATGTAACATTGCAATTCCTTCTCCAATAATTCACTAAAATATCTTAATTTGCTTGCATGGACAAATGAATATAAAACTGTATTTGTATCTTAAATCATGTGTTTGTGTATGTATCTGTCTGTAATTGGTTCACTCAGTGTTTGAGGAGCCATGATGTTTGTAGTTTCTCAGTTAACATTTTATTATCTATCCTGTTATTCTATGTCCATTTTTTCTCTGTTATAAAAATCTAATCTTGTGTCTGAATATTCATGCTCTATTCAATCGGTACATCTATCATATATGCGTATATGTGTCTGTACATTAGTACATGTATGTTTAAAATTCTGTCAATAAGCCTATATGCTTTCTACAATTATTAGTTCCTATCGTTGTGCATTATTGATTCCCAAATTACTTCCTTGGGTTGTTTTGTTATACACATCATATATTAATCCTAAGTCATTTTTTATTGTAAGTCTTTTCTGTCAGGTTTCACACTTTCTTTATAAATAATTCAATGATGAGAGTTTTGTTATTTGCATATTTTAGCTCCCAGTGTTGAATCCCATAATAACATTAAGTATTTTTTTCTCGAAACTCAGTGATTCTCCTTAAATGAGAAATTTTCATTTTTTATAAAAATTTTAATATTTTAAAATTCTGTTAGGTAATTGCTACTTAGGTCACTTCTTCTGGAATGTTTTCCTTGGAGATTACTCTACATCGATTCTAAATTAAACTACTATGTTATATTTATAAATTGACTTTTATCTCTATTGATTTATATCATTAATTCTTTCCTTAAGAAACAATTTTTGTCATAACCTTTCATTATTGGGCTTCCTGAACTCAGCAATTTCTAATAGTTGTCATAGTACTTTGGAAATAGTAAGAACACAATTGCAATAAGTTTTTATACATATAATATAAGTCTTCTAATAATGTAGAAAATATAATTAAAAAGAAAAAAAGAAACACTGATCAGTTCTCCAGATAATTTGTTAAATATTTTGTCAACAATGATAAAAATGTTTCTAAACTTCATTTTTATAGTAGACAAGCTTCAAACATTTTTTAAAAATTACAAAGGAATAATACTGAAATAAGGCAGAGAATAATTATATTATGTCTCCTTTGGGGCAAGTTGAACTCATTGTAATAAATTCTCTTGAGATTGTTGCTGTGATGCCATACTTTAGTATATAATGCAAATCAGAAAATATTCTCCTCTCTGTCCAATTCTCAATATCTTTTTATGTTTGAAATTAATGTTTTTCTCCATAACAAATTGAATATTCATAAACTTCAACAATATTTATTGATAAAACTTGGCAATTCTATAAGTCAATATGCATAAGATATAGAAGTTTTATAATAGACAAAGAAATTATATCACATCTGAATTATCACGATGCTGTCTTGCTTTGTTATAATTCCAAAGTCATTTATAATTATATTGCTAAACATGCATTCTGTTTCATTTTGCATCAAATAAAATAAAACAAATTTCTTTCCATGGCAAAATTATAGAAATATTAACTCCTTTTCATGAAATAAATACTTTTATAAATGAAGGAATGCAGTTGGTTATTGGTGATGAAAGGCAAGTTGACTCTCAACTCAGAAATAAAAGTTTAAAGTATCTAATCCTATTTAATATCAACTTAACAGCTGAATTGCTCTGAAATTTAACCCACAGTTACTCAAAATTGATTCTAGATTAGCTGGCCAAAAACTTCAATTCACAGCTTTAGAAAATCTAATAAAGAAAGTATATTAATTTATATTTTAGATTTAATTCCAAAATGAGAACTTATTTTGAAATATATGAATTAAAAAGTCACAAAGGAACATTACTATTCTTACCATTATAATAATGGCAGTGATAAATTACAAATCTCTCCTATAATCATCCATTATAAATACAAGTCTCCTACAACAACAAACTCTTTATGTTAAAATTGCCCACCTTAATGGCACTTACCTGATTTTCACTAGGATAAGGATGGTTTTATATTAGACAAATATACAATTGTCAACCAATATACCAACCAAATTACTTATCATTCATTGACAAGTAACACATAAAACACAAGGAAAAGTAGAAAATTCATTTACCTTGATCAAACCAAGTTCTTATCAAATTAATTGTTACTTTCAAAATATCCTCATCATTCTCTGAAAAACATAAGAAAATTAAAAATTATGAAACAATAGTTAGTTATTTCTCAGACTTCCATAAAAAATAATACATTTTCAAGCAATAATGACTATCGATCAAGTTATTTATGCTTCAAAAATGAATGTATCATTTTTATCAGTTAACCCTTTTGATACCAATCCACCTGAAACCTCTCCTGTTTCTGTGATGTAAAGTTGTTTATTTTATCTGAAAACATTCCCACATAATTTTATGTTAAGAAACTTTATTATGTTCCAAACATCAGATAAATAACAATAAAGTCATTTATATTACTAAATCACACAAAATTCTTATTTATTTCCAATATTAATAGAAAATCACTGGCAGTATCTTTCATTAGAGATATGATAAAGAGGAGGTTAAAGCGTCAAAACATTCATTTGTAATTACTTGACAGATCCTGAACAAATCATCTAGAAACTTTCTGAACTTGTACCTAGTACCAGTTAGCAACAGTTATTGGAAACAATGCATTGAACATTACAAGATTAAAGTGTCAAATTTAATGCTAATAACTATTAGGCAATCTTAATCTGAAATCTCAAAAAGAAGCTTACTACTTCTCCCACAAAAAAGTATGTTCCCTCTCTTGATTCAAAGTATTACTTAAATTTCAGATGAGTTTTTAATAGCTTGTATAACTATGTAGTCCTCTGAAATTACTATTAGAGAAGTAGCTGTACAGAGTCTCATCATCAGCAGCATCCTCTAATATTATCAACATTTATTATCATCATTCCTCACATCATTATCATCCCATCATCATCTCTAACATCATCACCATCTCTATTATCGTTATCATCTTTATCTCAATCATTATCCCCATTTCTATATTCACAACCATCACTAATATCAGCATCCCTGTCATCCTCATCCTCCTCCTCTTCCTTATCATCATCATCAATATAAGAAAAAATGGAGAAATGGTATATATATATATATATATATATATGAGCGTCGGGCTTACAATCATGACGTTAGTTTGATTCTTGGACCAGATAATGCGTTGTATCCTTGAGCGAGACACTTTATTTCAAGTTGGTCCAGTTCACTCAGCTGGAAAAATGAGTTGGAACGTCACTGGTGCCAAGCTGTATCGACCATTGCTTTTCCCTTGGACAACATTGGGGGCATGGAGGGGGGAGACTGATATGCATAGGTGACTGCTGGTGTTCCACAAAACAACCGTGCCCAGATTTGTGCCTCGGAGGGGAATTTTCTAGGTGTAAATCCCATGATCATTCATAACTGAACCGAGTCTTTACCATTTACTCTCTCTCTCTCTCTCTCTCTCTCTCTCTATATGTGGATGAAAAACTCATAACAGTGTAGGTGTAGAAAATAAAAGTTCATCTGTAATCATTTTAATAAGAGCTCAAACTATTTGATCAGTTGTTGATGACAAGTGGATTTCTTTGTTGATTTACAGAAAGCTTTTAATAATTAGAAAAATACTCAAATTATTTAGATACGTGTATTAAAGACTGTTACTACTGATAGTTATAATTATGTTAGGTATCTTTTTATGGACATTTTCCCATGCTTACATAGGTTGGACAAAGCTGGAGCTTATCCTGATTTCATGGATATTAGACATTAGGGTGGATGAGAGGAGAAAATATTCCCCTGGGTGGGATGCTAGTCCATTGCAGAAATTATTCCCAGTTGCCACTGGTATTCATTTTTAGTTGAGTGAAATGGAGAAATGTGCAATGAAGAGCTTTGTTCAATGACACAATATGTCATCTGGCACCTTATAATCATGAACCCATTTCCCTAAGTATTCTTTAACCCAGATTTGTATATGTATAAATTATTAGTTTCTATCTGATAGAGAGAATATAAAAAATCATGTATTTCATCCTGTCAGATGGTATTTATTTAAAATAAATATAAACATTTGCCAAATTGCCAACATGCTTTCAAAACTTCATTACTTTGTATATACAAAGCATCACCATCATCATCATGTCCACTTTTCCATGTTTGCATGGGTTGGGCATATCTCAATATGCTTAAATGCTATTTAAATTCTTAAATATGAGGGGTTTATTTAAGAAAATTTGTTCTATCGTATCTTTCTGGCATTAAATATTCTTAAATTAAAGTGATCTTCATGTTGCAAGTCAAATATATGTGTAAAATGATGTCCTATTCATGGAAATGCAGCCTAATAAATATTTCTAGGAGAACTATAACATAATATGAACCATTAGATATTTATTTTCTTTCCTTATTGAAGTTGTTGACTAGATTTAGAAAGACATAAATAGGAAGTATGAAAGCTTAACCCTTTAGTATTTAAACTGGCCATATGCAGCCAGAATTCTCTCACTTCTTTTGGTTAAAGCCTGCTGTAACTGGCCGTTCATATAACATTAAGTATTGTTCTTAAAATAAATGATATCAAAATCTCATAGATTCAATATTATGTGAGATAATTATGTGAGGTAAAGCTTTTACTGTGAAAATATAATAGTAAATATAGAGTAATGTAAATGTTAAAGGGTTAATGCACTTGTCCTAAAATTTCGCCACATTCCAAACATTGCATTGTATTTTTGTGCAAAGCCACTTGAGTTACTTTCTTTAGCTAATTTATTTAGCTGGAAAGTTGTCATAATTGGTCAAGGTGTTAAACCTGTTAAGCCTTTTTACTGGTGGAGTTATGACTTTACGTCATAAGAACTATACTATATACTCTTGACAAGAATTAAAACAGCTCCTATTTCACTGATCTGATATCAGATGAGATACATACTGCTGCTCTTTACCATGTCAGCTGTCATCATCTAAACCTATGATCAAAGTCATTGCAATCATTACCATTCTTGTCTTATTTTTTTTTTATACATAGTGTATTTTGGATTATATTATCCAATGTGCATTTTCCTTTCTTTGAGATGGTAGAATGTGATATGAAGTAGATTTGGCTGCTATTTTAGCCAATCACATAACCTCTTATTTACCAAGCAATGTAGAACATCTATTTAAAGGAAAATTGACATGTGGTATGAAGGTTTACATATCAAATTCCATTAAAAGACCAGTACAGTATTATTCAAAGAGATATTTTACTTTTATCTTTACTGCAGAAACTGGCAATAAATATTAGTTATATGGTGAGATATTGTGAGTCCATAAAAATGTTCCCATACTTGAATAACAAATTTTAGCAATATCAACAAATAATAAAATTAATATATTTTCTGTTTTAATATTCAGTTTGACATTACCATAAATTAATATCCCATTTTAAAGGAAAAAAATCGCAAAATAAAATTCAAATTACTAACTAGATCTATGAATATTAAATAAAAATTTTATCAACTTTAACAGATATAAAACATCGTAGATTAACACAAGACTATGAAATAAGTAGATGGGCTAAGTTTGACTTTATAATGTAGTTTGGTCAGTGCACTGCAAACTATGAAAATCGTTGACTTATCTATTACCAATCTCTTCTCAAAAAATCATATGATAAATCACATTGAAAAGCAGAAAACATATGGATCATAGATGGTTATCTTAAAAACAGAATAATATAT
>OZ024742.1:119758015-119823015 GCA_964016885.1 Eledone cirrhosa
ACAGATGCACTCTTCTCAGTGAGGCAACTACAAGAGAGGTTCCTAGCTAAAAATAAACCACTATATTTAGCTTTTGTTGATCTAGAAGAGGCCTTTGATCTATTATCTGGTGGTCCTTAAGGGAATTAGGTGTAGAGGAATCGCTTGTGAGGGCAGTGCAAGCTATGTACAGAGGAGCTATCAGTAAAGTGAGAGTATGAAATGAGTGTAGCAAGGAATTCAAGGTACAGGTAGGAGTTCATGAAGGAGAATGTCTATATAAGGTACAACAGGAAATGTTTTTAATCTGACAAGATTGAAATTAAAATCCAAAGTTTTCACTTCATTGGTTAGAGACTCGCTGTATATCGATGATTGTGACTTTGTTAGTCATACAGAGCATGGCTTGCAATTATTTATTTCTTCATTTGATGCAGCTTGTGATGTCAATAAAAATGGTTCTTTGAACTCAGAAATATACTTGAGAATTCAAAAGGCTGAAAAATCTTTTGGGAATTTAGAATCTTATGTGAGGTCACATATTAAAACCAAGACAAAAGTTTCTTTTGTGCTGTTGTCTCTTCTTTATTCTTCTGAGATATGGGGCATGCTATAAATGCCATATAAAGCTACATGAAAGATTTCATCTAAAATGTTGGTGCAGAATCCTGAAACTCTCATAAAACATCAGTGTCTGCCGTGAAAGAGGTCCAACTGCTGTTGGTATTCCTTCAATTTAATCTTTAATCTTTAGAAACCAACTCAGATGGTTGGAGCAACTTGTGCACATGCATGACAAACATGCTCCCAAACAGTTGTTTTCTGGGTTAGCAGTGCAAACCCAGGAAAAAATTTATGGATGCATTGAAGGATTGTTTGAAAAACATCGGAATTGATGCAAGAATTGATGTTTTGACAGCAGATCATAATAATTGGAACTCAAAATTATGGGATTGTATGAAAAGTTTTGAGGAAAACAACATAAAACATGCCAATCTAAAACGTAAAATTAGGAAAAACCAGGTGGTTACAGAACATGAGAATGGCACTAAGGTTTCGTCTTATGAAGTTTGTGACAAAATATGCCTATCTCTTGCTGGCCATAAATCCCACACCAGAGTATACAACAATCATCATTATCATCCTCATTTTACATCCATTCTTCCACGCTAGCATAGGTTAGACGGGTTGTCCTGTTCTGGGCAGTGTCTGGTCGGCTGACCTTGTCTTGTTCATACTGGAACTGATTCTTTCTTGATTTCTACAGCTGGATGCCCTTCCTAACACTAACCTCATTTACAGTGAGTGCTGGGTGCTTTATTTCCGTGGTGCCTACACGTCCACTTTACAGTGTGGGCTGGGTGCTTTTTTGCTGTGGCACCTCCATGATCACTTTGCAGGGGGGGGGGGGGGGCATATTGTCTATATGCTTCAGCTTCGGCTTGTATCCGTGGGAAGTCGGGTCTTCTGTATTACTGCGTGATGCCATGTCTCATATTAACTATAGCAGCTACTTGACAGTAAAGCCTAATCAATGCCACATCTGCCACATTTGTAAATCATAGGGAGGTTTAAAGAGACAAGTACATCAAGTGCAGGCACCACAGTCTTTGCCAAAAGTTACCTGTAGTTTGTGTGGCTGACTTTGTAATTTGTGTGCTTCCATACCTGGTTTAAAAAGCCACATAAGACACCATGCTGGAAATGATCTTCATATGGTCAAGTTCTGTATTGAATATACAACCAACATGTATGTATATGCATCATCATTATCATCATCATCATCGTTTAATGTCCATCTTTCATATATATGTATTTATACATCTATATGAAGCTTCCATGTTTTTATAGATGTGTTATAGTAATATACATGAATGCCAAAGACCTTTCCTTTGCTATTATGGTGCTATCTACCTTATCATTCCATCATCATGTCACTTTCTGTTTTGCTGAGACTTTGCTACAGCTGCAATCATGGTCCACAGCTTTCAGCAGATTGTCTTGTAGAAATTCCCAATGTTTCTCTATGCTGTAGATTTGCATTTCTTATTGCTGTAGGCATCAATATACATACAGACATACACATATATACAAATTAATATCCATACATATATACATTGTCATCCTTTAATGACTCTTCTACAGATTACACACACGCACATATATATATACATTATCATCATTCTTTATACATCTGATTCTCTATGCTAGTATGGGTTGGATGTGTCTTTTTCAACGCAGATTCCCTCTAATCATAATGATTTTTGTTGTATCCTCTGTGAAGCTTAGCATTCTGAGATCTTTCACTACTTTTGTCCAGATTTTCCTTGGCCTTCCATATATACATTCATATACACCCACATATATACATATATGCACACACACACATACACACAAGTGTGCGCACATGCGCGCACGCACGCGCACACACACACACACACACACACATACTCTCTTATTTAGTAGAATAAAGATTACTTTTGAATATTCTCACATATATAAACATGCATATTGAAAGTCTAAGAATATTCATGTGATGTAAATAGATCACTATTGAACAATTATTGAAAAGGTGTTTAGGAGAGGAAAATGGAAAGTTGTAATGTTTTTGCTTTCCTAATAGCACAAGTAACATAATTGAAGTTAAACGGCTTCAACTAAGATTGCAGCCTAATAAAATAATAAAAAGCTTGGTGAAGATTTGACATATTCAAGAGTTGAATGTAGCAATAGTAGTACCAATAAGTTTTTCATTGCTATCTAGCTTACATACTTGATGCATAAACAGTAGTAGTTGTAGTATTAGTAGTACTAATAGTTGTTGTTTCAGAAGTTTTAAGGACATAGACTTGTGAGATGAATAACTAATAATGACTATTGCTGCTAATGTATATGAATGCTGTAAAATGAATTTGCTCTTCATTTTATTTTATCTTTATTATTCTAACTTCATTTAATTTGAATGCATGAATTATTTAGTAGAATAAAGATTACTTTTTGAATAGGTGTACAGTAATTTTATATATTTACTGCTTTTAAAATTTTAACACATTTTTCTTTTTAACACATTTGTTTTCCATTAATATGGTTTAAAAATTGATAGTAAAATATTGATAACTACACGGTAATTTAGCTTTACTATTAGTTTAGTAGTTAACCCATTTGTTTCTATATTTCTAATGAAAGACTATGCCTATGATTTTCTATTTATTTGAGAGATAGTCAAGAATATAACTTTTTCGTTATTAAGCTGATGATTGGAACAGAACTTCACAAAGATTCTTACATAAAATTATAATGAAAGGTTTTTAGTTAAACATAAACACTTAAAAAAAAACATTTTTGTATCATAGAACCAGGGGCAATTCCAAGCAGTTAGGTACCAAAAGTCTATGGCAACTTTTATTCACAGTTGTATAAATAACAGAAATTGTTTATAATTTTTTCAGAATGAAAATATAAACACATAACAAATACAATTAACTATTGCTGGCAACCTCACAAATACAATGCACAAAAATACATGATTAAAACGAAAGAAAAAAAGAACCCCATCAATTCATCACTAAATGCAACAATCAGCTCCACATTATAAGGGTCAATGGAAAGTTTTGAGGCAAGCCAACACACTTGCGGCTTTACCACGGGTGATGGCAAAGCTACGGTGCTTAAACAACCAAGCACCCTCAGGAGCATCACTTGACACCTTGGTAAGGTGAACCACCAATGATGATAAGAACTTTGGTGGAGCTGTCAGCGGCCCAGCTCTAACCAAACGTCTGAAATGCCACAGGCTGGAAAAAATAGTTGTTTGATAGTTCCCGGTATTTAAGGATTTTATTTTGTTTGGTAATGGAAGCAGTGACCCTCATATTTACTGCAGCATTCATGATGTGGGAGGGAGCAAAAGTGTCACTGACTGTGGCATCTCAGATGGGTTATCTGCCTCTTACCCAGGAATAAGGGGTAAAATCGTCTGATCTCTTCCCATTAATTCTGGAGAATCCAGTTGGCTCCAGAAATGAGGGGATATTTAACCAAGCTAGGGCCTGCTTAATGATGAGGTTTAGCTCAGTGTGGCAGGCAAAGCAACCAACACTCAGGTGACAGGACAAACCATGGAGACCTGTGGAGTCGAGGGACCTACCACAGTGACATCTCATACCCCCCACAGTCATCGACTCCCACTCATAGTGCAATGGAGATGTGGCATTCATCCAGACTAAGAAGACCACAAATGTTGGCATCAATACAGTTTTATCGACTGGGACCATGAGATGACTGCCATCTAATGTTTTGCAAAGGACAAGGGATAGTAATATCATCAATGAATAGTTCTTTTAAGTATGAGTCAACTGAATATAATTGGTGATATAATATGACTTTTTCTATTTTGACTAGTTTAAACATATTTCCCTTTTATCTAAAACCAGTAAAACATACTTCTGAAGAAGAATAAATTATAGGCTTTACAGAAATGGGACTTTGATCAGTTTTTAACAATGTTCTATTGATTCAATAGAAAATTAATTTGAAGGTTGATCAGTAACCACACACCTTAATGAATAGAATTAAAGTCATTTTATTTTAACACTCTTGGATGAATGGTCACGCATGTTATTATTACCCATAATAATACCAATCACCCAGAGGCAGTAATTTGTCTTGCTTCCAATGATGTGTTTTGACTCAGGAGCCATGTTTCAATTAAAAAAATACCATTTATATCTTCTTGTAACTATGTTTAGGGTCAGTTTATCTTCATCTTTATCACCTTCATCAACTTGATCATTATCATTTTTTAATTATATTCAGCTGTAGCATCACCTTCACTGCCATCTCTGTCTTTGTTAGCTTTTTCATTGTTGTGGTTGTCAGCATTAACCCTTTAGCATTTAAACCAGCTGTATCCAACCAGAATTCTCTCACCTCTTTCTGTTCAAACAGGCCTTATATGGCTGCTCATCCTTTTTTAAGGTATTGTTCTCAAAATAAATGATACCAAAATCTCATGGATTCCATATTATGTGAGATAATTATGTGAGATAAAGCCTTTACCATAAAATTACAACAGTAAATATAGAGTAATGTAAATGCTAAAGGGTTAAACTTCATCACTATCACCAACAGTTTATTTTCATCAGCATCATCACCTTTGTTGTATTTGTCATTGTTGTAATCATAGTCAGGTTTGTATTTATGCTTGTTGTTATCCCCATCATAGCTGTCATTGCCTTTGTGTTGTCATCACTTTTGCTGTGTTGTTTTCATTGCTAGTGCCATTCTGACTGCTAACATTATCATCTCAACACCTTCATTCTCTTCATCTTCCCCTGTCATCATTTTCGCCATTTTCACTTTCATCTTCTTAATCAGTTTCATCGTCTTCCCCATAACATCCATTTTTCTGTGCTGATATAGGTTGGACAGCATCTATCAATTCAGTTTAGTTTTGAAAAGAAATAATCCACAAGCATCTTCACATGTAGTAAAGATGTACTCAACTTTGAATGACAGCTTACATAATGTCAATTATAGAAACATAATCGGTAAACACAATTCTCACTGACATTGGTATGAATAATTCATTCTTGTTGAATACATTCAATTCAATACTATTTAATGTCATATTTTACACCAAAAATTCATGTTTTAATACAAATACAAATACAATGCAATAATAAAATTGTTCAATAAGTGTTACATTGAAGCACAAACAGATATCTAAACATGTCAAGATATGTTAGAAATCACAAGCCAACAAGGGAATCTGTGTGGCTGCTTGCTATCTATATATAAATTTAGGTGAATTCCGTCTGTCTGTCCTTCTGTCAAACACCAGCGATGACTGAGGAAGGAAGGGGTAATGATGTCACACAATAGATATGATTGAGGAAAGAAGGGAGGATGACGTCACACACTAGAGATGACTGAGGAAGGAAGGGGTGATGACGTCACGCACTAGAGATGACTGAGGAAGGAAGGGGTGATGATGTCACGCACTAGAGATGACTGAGAAACAAAGGGGAGATGACAGACCAAACAGCGTCTAACATTCACTATGCTTGTGTGTACAATCTGCACATACACACACACACACACACACACATATACACATAAGTGTCAGTGTGTTGAAAAAAATTCTAGTATTAGAAATAGCAATCAAATCTTTCTCAAATGACATTCTGTCACCTTAAAAAGGAAGGACATATTGCATAATTATAATTGTTTCTACTTTTGGCACAAAGCCAGCAATTACCCAGTGCATTACTGGTACTTTATTTTATTGACCCCCGTAAGGATGAAAGGCAAAGTTAACCTCGGCAGGATTTGAACCCAAACTGTAAAGGGCCGTAACTCTATGCTACAAACATGTTGTTCGACGTTCTACCGATACTGCCAATCCACTACATAATTGTAATGCTACATAGATAGAAAAATGGAATGGTCATTTCTAAAATTCCATTGATTACCAATCAAGTGTGACCTTGATCTAACAACATAGCACTGTTTAACTATATGACAATCCTAAAGAAAAAATTACTTCTAAATGTATATATAACATTTATTAGCTAACAGCTACATAAACAATCTTTACTTGGAACAAGTAGCTACTATCTGAAATGATTTTATTCTTCTTAAACTGTGGCCATGGAATATTTCTTCCAGTGAAAGTTGTTTACACTTTTCACCACCCTCTAAAGTCCTTTCCAGTTTGATTTAGAGCTATTGTTATTTTACACTGTGGTGGATTGGCAGTATCAGTAGAGCATCGGACAGTGTGCTTTGTGGCATAGAGTTATGGTCCTTTGCATTTTGTGTTCAAATCCCACCGAGGTTAGCTTTGCTTCTCATCCTTAAGGGTCGATGAAATAAAATACCACTGAAATAAAATACCCACTGGGGTCTATTTAATCGAGCCCCCTTCCCCCGCAAAATTGCTGGCCTTAGGCCTAAAGCAGAATGTAATAGAGTAAAAGTGTACAATAAGGTGATCTGTATATATCCATGTGCCTGGCCATTTTCACTTTCATCTTCTTAATCAGTTTCATCATCTTCCCCATAACATCCATTTTTCTGTGCTGATATAGTTTGGACAGCAATTCAGTTTAGTTTTGAAAAGAAATAATCCACAAGCATCTTCACATGTAGTAAAGATGTACTCAACTTTGTACATTTTGTGCAACTTTGTACAGATTTTGGAACTTGCTTGGGCTTCAGGACATTGAGTGGATACTCTTTTGCAAGGAACTAATTAAGAGGGTGCACTATTGAAAAGCAGTGGGGTGGGGCAGGGCGTCAGTGTCACCCAGTATGCCCTCCCCTTGCCATCAGGCCTATCATGTGAACTTGTTGAAGGGTATTTAAGAAAGTGGTTTGCTTTTCTTATCATCTTAAAACAATATAAATGCTGTTTATCTTTCATCAGTTGGGCATCTGTATTGTAGCATCATGAAAGATACTCAATGATGTGAACACAAAGTAATTACAGATCATTTTTATATCATTTATATTTATGTGAATTGGAAAGTATGTTAAACCATACTACCTCATGTTTGTTGTCCATGATAGACTCCATAATTCTAATATCTGCATTTTCCTCTAATCTGATTCATCATTGTTCAGACCAAACACTGTGGTATCATCCACAACCTTTATGATCCTAATGGGATTATTTACGATGCAGTTACAGATGATAAGTTCAGCATAAGGGGCTTGGCACACATCCCTGTAGTACACTAGGTACCAGGTTAATAGAAGAAAATGTGTTAGTGTCTGTAAACATAGAATTTAGTTTGAAAAATTCTATATTTACATATTGTTTTTATACAGAACATAACAGCATTATTCCAATATTCAAATATCAGCTCATAACTGCAGTGCACTGTTAAATATTATATATTTGTATGCAAATGATGAGTTCATTTAATATTTTAAATAATTTTTTCTTTTATTATTTGATGTTTATTCACTTTTTGTTTTTGTATATATTTCATAGTCATTTTCTTTTGATGGAATTGGAGGGAATTTATTATGCATTGCTTTCAATAAAGTTTCAATTTTTTTTCAAATAGAATATTTATTTTCATCCTTTATAACCATTTAATTTGTTTGTTTTAATTTATTAGTTCTGAAATGTTACTTGTAATTACCTTATTTTTTCTCATTTAGAAGATAAATATGTTGGTTTATGAAATCTGAATTTTAGAATATTGAGCCATAATTGTTAACTAATTCCTTGCTATATATATATATATATATATATATATATATATATATAGTAATAATAGTATTGGTGCTCTGAAATAGCGATGTATACATGAATGTATGTATAGTATATTTGGCAATATACTGTATGTTTAATTAAACAGTATATTGCCAAATATACTATACATACATTCATATATATATATAGACTCCTGGAATTCTGTAACCTAACTATCTGTAACACAAACTTCAAAAAATGAGAAAACCACTTGATCACCTATAGATCAGGGGAACATGCCAGTCAGATAGATTATATCCTTACTAGAAGATGTGACAAAGTGTCTGTTGTAAACATTAAATCCCTCCCCTGTGAAGAAGGCACCTCTCAACATAGGCTAGTAGTTAGTGACCTCATAGTCAGGAATAGATGTACTCGACGACAAAGGAGGCCTACCTTGAGGAGGAGAATATGGAAGTTGAAGGACCCCATAGCCAGTGACAAATTTAAAAGCTTATTACTTGATGCCTTTGACAATAAGGAAGAGCAATTAGAGACGTGCAATATAGAGGAACAGTGGGAATTCTTGAAAGTGAACCTGCTGAAAGCAACGGATGAAATCTGTGGCTGGAGCAGACCTATTGGCAGGAGGAGGGTAACTTGGTGGTGGAACAGTAAGGTGGAGGAGACAATCAAGGCCAAAAAGCAGGCTTGGAAAGTATGGAAGGATGGGGGAAGTAGAGAGAACTATCAAGTGGCCAAGAGAGAAGGTAGGAGACAAGTGTACCTTGCAAAAAGTGAAGCAGAGGATAGAAAGTTCAAGCATGTTCTACAACATGAGGACCAAAAACGTGGGGTGTTCAGGATTGCTAGACAATGTGCCAAGGAAAACCGTGATATTGTCGGGGAGAAGTGTATATGTAATGATAACAGTGTACTTGCAATCACTGATACTGATAAGAAGATAGCCTGGAAGTGTCACTACGAGAGACTATTAAATGAGGAGAATAAATGGGAAAAAGATAGTCTGCCCCAAATCGATCCAGTAGAATGACCAGCGGTGCAAGTTAAAGGTAGTATAATAAGTAAGGCAATCAAAGATATGAAGACAGGTAAGGTAGCTGGGCCTTCGGAGGTGGTTCCTAAGATGTTGAAGGCATCTGAAATGGTAGGACATACTATGGTCACCTGTATAGTTAACCAAGTAATACAGAATGGGGTCATACCAAAAGACTGGCGTAGCAGCAGCCTCATTAACTGTTACAAGGGTAAAGGGATGCTCTAGATAGGGGATACTATAGAAGCATTAAGTTAGTTGACCAGGTCATGAAGGTCACAGAAAGAGTTATAGCGCAACTAATCAGAGAGCGAATTGATCTAGATGAAATGCAGTTTGGGTTTGTGTCAGGTAAAAGTACTACAGACGCTCTTTTCCTTGTACGACAACTACAGGAGAAGTACCTAGCTAAAAGTAAACCCCTCTACTTAGCTTTTGTAGACCTGGAGAAAGCCTTTGACAGAGTACCCCACTCCATTATCTGGTGGGCTCTTAGAAAACTAGGTGTAGATGAATGGCTTGTGAGAGCTATGCAAGCTATGTATAAAGAAACAGTCAGTAAGGTTAGAATTAACAATGGATATTGTTAAGAATTTAGTGTAAAAGTTGGTGTTCATCAAGGCATGGTCCTTAGCCCCCTCCTATTTATTATTGCCCTTCAGGCTATAACAGAGGAGCTCAAGACTGGCTTCCCCTGGGAACTCCTATATGCTGATGATCTAACGCTCATAGCTGAATCTATGGCTGAACTAGAGAAGAAATTTGAAACATGGAAGCATGGCCTAGAATCAAAAGGCCTTAAAGTTAACTTGTCTAAGACTAAAATTCTAGTTTGTAGAAAGGAAAATAGGGCACAGGTGCCCTCAGGGAAATGGCCATGCTCAGTATGTAGAAAAGGAGTAGGCAGAAATTCCATTTTATGTCCCAAATGCAAATTATAGGTACATAAAAGATGTAGTGGGATCACAGGTAAACTATCTAAGAACATAGACTCTATATGTGGCCGATGCTCAGATGCAATAAGTAGCAAGTGCCTACAGGATACTAGCTCCTTCTATTGCCCAGATGGTTCTATAGAAATAGTGGACACTTTCCATTACCTGGGTGACGAAATCAGCAGTGGTGGAAGGTGTTCAGAATGGGATGGAAAAAGTTCAGAGAGCTTATACCGCTGTTGGCCACAAAAGGTTTCTCTCTAAAAATGAAAGGCAGATTGTATGATCCCTGTATACGAACAGCAATGCTCATGGCAGTGAGACATAGGCATTGCGTGCAGAGGACCTGCGCAGACTGGAAAAGAATGAAGCATGCATGCTCCGCTGGATGTGTAATAATATTATACATGAACGGCAAAGCATAAATGAACTAAGTGAGAAATTAGGAATAAGAGGGATCAGATGCTGTTTACTTGAGAGAAGACTACGTTGGTATGGTCACGTGATGCGCATGAAGGACGACAGCTGTATAAAAAAGTGCAGGGCGATCAAAATTGATGGAAGTTACGAAGTAGGTAGACCCAGAAAAACCTGGGATTTGATAAATTCCGACCTTACACACTTGCACCTCTCAATGTCACTGGCCCTCAATGTCACTGGACCGAGATCTTTGGCGCTACACAATAATACAGAAGACTCACCTTACCTATATACAAAGTGAAACCCACAGTCAGTAGGCACCTCTTAACCAAATATACACCCCAATCCACTACCCCTACCCTATCCTCCCACTCCCACCAACACCACCCCCTCTCTGTAAAGTTGGTACCACAACATCCAGTTCAAATAAATGAGATGATCAAGATTGTGTAGGTGTCACGACAAAAAAACACACAGTCCACGCTGTAATGTAGCCGTGTAGGTAAAACGGTAAAAAGTTCCGCCAATGTGGTTGGTGTTGGGAAGGGCATCCAGCTGTAGAAAACCTGCCAGATAGTCCTATATGAGCGAGACACGGTCACCCGACCAACCTTGCCTCAAGTGGGACAACTCCCGTCTAACCCATGCTAGCGTGGAAGATGGACGTTAAACGAAGAGGATGAAGATGATGATGATGATGATGATATATATATATGAGTGTACTATAGGTTTGGTAGAAATATTCCAGTGTAAGAGCACTCAGTCCATAGGATAAGTTAAGTTACAACAGTGACATATACAGGTACTTTAGTACTTGTATATATCACTGTTGTAACTAATTATATATATATATAAGCCCACTGAATGGAAAAAGATGTTAATTTTTTCTGTTCAGTGAGCTTATGCACCCCTTCTTCTTGTTCTTCTTCTGCGTGTTCTCCTTGTTGTTGTTGGTGTTGTTGTTCTTCTTCTCCTCCTTCTTCTTTTTCTTCTTCTCCTTCTCCTTCTCCTTCTTCCAGCTCACCCTGTCAAGTTCCTGAAAAACATATGTAGCAAATAAATTGCTCCACAGTTCACCTAAGTCAGTTATGTCGAGATCTAATTCGATCTTAAAATTCTGCTCACCATTTTTATTTATACTTTATATATATATATATATATATATATATATATATATATATATATATATACATATATATATATATACTGTTGTCCACTGTAGTCTCCTTATACGAAACACAGTATTAGGAAAATTGAAGTACCTCAAAGGTCAATCACAAAAAAGATAGACGGCATGACATGCCTTGACTATTGGGGTCGACTAGAAAAGCTCAAACTCTACTCTCTCTAATACTGCCATGAGCCCTACATTATCTGCATGATGTGGAAAAATTCCATCAGCATTGCCCAAATGATGTTGGCATCATCTTTAATGTACACCTAAGGCTTGGGCCCTATTCTGTTTGCCCACAACAAAAATCAAACTCACATCACATAACTACATTATGGCACACTTCAACTGGTCCTGCTCTCTTTAACATTACACCAAAATACATTAAAACAGAAACAGATCCCATAAAATTCAAATGGTCTATGGAAAAATTCCTCGAAGAAATCCTGGATAAATCTCCTACACTCGCATATGTCTCCATAAACAATAACTCTCTACTTGAATGGGCTATAGTGTCCAAATTCCGATTTGAAAGATTTCATCACGTGGTACTATTAGGTTAGATACGACCTGGACCAATACTGGCCAAAACCTATCAAAGTTATATATATATATATAAATCACATATGTTTAGAAAATGTGATCAGACCAAACAAACTTGGCACAAAGAGCAGAAATGGCTCTTTGTTTAAATTACATAACAAATGCCTCACAATCCTATTCTATGTTTTTTTAATTTTCTTTTAGCTTATAATTGTAGGACCTAAAATTCTGTCAGGGGAAATACATGGTCTTTGGTTCCTTTAATAAGTCCTGTTATACCAACAAGCTTTTAGAATAGTCTTCCAGTGAAAAAATTCATGGTTCTTGAAATGTACTAATTAAGAAGAAAAAAAATCTAGCTTTAAGTATGTGATTTAATGAAAGCATTTATGTAGGTAAATTAGTTGAAGTAATTTAAAACATTTTTCTTTTATTTATATAAAAATGAGAAAACTCATTGCTAGAACACTTGTTGACCACTTGCCACTGGTCTCTGTCCTCTGAGGTATTTTTGCCCATCACTGTCTTTTACACCATTTAGCTGTTTTAACGGCTGTTCTAATGATGAGTATTCTCATTTTTATATGTATTCAAATACACTTTCGCTTCATCTCGATCAGAGACAATATTGTTTTAATTTTTCTTTTTATAAATTTCTTTTTAAAAAGACATCTATAAACTATAACTGTTCTATGCTGGGGATACACACACACACAACTTTCTTTAAACTATGCCTGAAGATACATTTCTATATCTATGAACTTTGTGGGTATCTATACTAAAATATCGTTTTTCCTTTTCAAAGTATTGAACTCTTTCTTGCTTCAGATGGAAGAGGTTATTTATAATACATTTCTCCCAAAATATGTTTTAGAGATTGTATTTTTTCCCAAATTGTTTCTGTATCATCTTTATTAGAGTAATTTATTTTAAAGCTTTCTTTCGAAAACAGCAACATCAATCAAATCAGTATTTGCTTTTTATTTATTACAATATTGTCTAGATTTGATTATTTAATTGTTGTGTATACAAAACTGATCTAATCTGGTGTAATGTCAGGTAACTGAAAGACTCAAAGATTTTTACACAACTTTATGGGAAACAAACTAAATACAACGCTAGAATATTGTCAATTTAACTTATATAAGATGTTCCTTTTCATGAGTTCGATAAAACAACCAATATTCAATTACATTTCTTTGTACTTGCTGAACTAAAATCATTGCCTTGTCATAGTTTAATATCAAATCAATACATCTATAATAATTTTAATGTGTATTTTCTCTTACCCTGTATAATAAACAATATTCTTTGTCTCAACCATAGAATCCTTCAATATAAAATATTTTAACTCAATTTATTTAAAATTATTGACTTTCCTGTTTCAATAGATATCTCCATATCCATGGAGCTAATCTTAATTCAGTTACTCCTCCCAACTCTACTTTACAACACAGCACATCATTTTTATCCGATTCTATTCTAGACACGATAGAAACAGTAACTTTATTACACCAAATATACTTGAGCTGATTCTCTATATTGTCTGTCCCTTTATCATAAAAAATATCTATTTCCTGTCAGAATAGGTAAAAGTTCTTTGAACTTCTCAACTATGAACTGTAGACACTCTACTTCACTTAGTATTGATTATGTCTATTATTTTTGTATTCATATTCGAGTTTTACTTTCCATTGATGTTCATTGGCAATATTGCTTATGAATGAAGTGTGAGTTGTTAGTCTCAAATTTTACTTTTTTATATGCTATTATAGAGAAAATAACAGCAATGAAATAACATCTAAGATATTTTTGATATTTGTTTGGAAATGTAAAATAGATTATATTTGATTAATGCAGTGTTTGTATGATGAAATATGAAACCAAACTAAAATCCAGTATGAATAATTTACCAGATTTTAAATGGAACAGTAATAAATGACTAGACAATCAGTTTTAGGTGTCAGTCACAATGGAGAAAACTGAGAATGTTTTTAATGGGTGTATTTAATTGAAATGTTGTTGCTGCATGGGTAGTGAGTCAAATATAAAATAGATGGATAGTGTGCAAAATAGCAGCTGTTGGTGTGATGTGCAGTATGTTAAACCATGCAGTTTAATTTGATTAGTAATGAGGCAGGTGATTATGATATGTACAATTTTCAGTTGATCTTTTATCTCTTACCTCCAGTTGCTATCCAGTTACCTTAGCTATTTAGTCTCTATAATATTTTCTGATACAATGACGAATTGTTGTTTTTCTCAAGGTTAACCTAATTCAACAGACCTATGATCAAAAGTGTTTTTGCCATGACCATCTATTTTCTTTTTTCAGCAATGTAGTACTCAGAACTACAGTACTCAATGTGTTCTATCTTTTTAAAGATTATATGATGTAATTCCAAGGAAATTTGGTTGCTAATTCTAACAAGTCAAGTGATAGATATGTAAAAAGTAATAGATGTTTGAAACTAAAATCTATATTTTGTGGATTATTTTCTTGGTTAATTCTTAAATATGAATTACATTTTGTTATGTCAATTTAAAGTATATAAACCCATAAAGCATCAAGTATACAGGATTAATATGAATGTTTCATAACATTATACACCACCCCTTAAAGAGAGAGAATTTTAGAACATAGAGACTTTTTTTTTTTGAAGAACAGGGCCCTAACGAAAATATTTTGTGATACCCCTAGATGGGAAATCAAGGAAAAATTTAAGTTTAGTTTTATTATTGAAACAATTTGTGAAGCTCGTGCTAAAATGACAAGACTATTGTTATACACTAATACAAATGTATTCTCTCTCTCTGGCACTCCGTCAGTTACGACAACGAATGTTCCACTTGATCCGATCAACTGGAACAGCCTGCTCATGAAATTAACATGCAAGTGGCTGAGTATTCCCCAGACATGCATACTCTTAATGTAGTTCTCTGGGAGATTCAGCATGACATCAAACATGACAAGGCTGGCCCTTTGAATTAATGATACAACTCATTTTTGCCAGCTGAGTGGATTATTGTGAGCTGAATACCTTAAAAACACAGCCACATGCCTTTTACATACAAATGTATTAATTACCTCAAATACTTATGCTTAGAGATGCATCAATAAGCAAATTGGCCAATTACCAATTAATCAGCCTGGTATTTTATTTTATCGACCCTATAAGGATGAAAGACAAAGCTAAAATTGGCAGGATTTGAATTCAGAATCTAAAGGGCCTATCAAAGCATATTGTCTGACACTTTACTTATACTGCCAATCCCCCACCTTTTGCCTATTAATAGCAATTATCAAAACTGATTAATCAGCAAAAATAAATAAAATGAAAAAGCTGATACTGATTAATCAACAAAATGGCCAATATGGCTGATATTGATCTACTGATTATCTGCAGATTAATTGGTGCAGCCCTGCTCATGATTATATTTAATTGTCAGGTCAGGTCATAAAAATCCATATAGCTAATGTATCTAAGAAAGAATATTACCTACAACAATTCTATTATTTTCCTTGTGATAATATATTTTCTTAGATACATATCAATTACAGATCATTACAAAAACATTAATTGTTGGGGAAAATATTATTTGTCAAAGAGGTTACCTGTAGAAATTGAAAACCAGTTTCTTCTGACCAACTTAAATAGATTCAATTAAGAAACACCCAAATTTCAACATGAAAATAGAAATAAATAGGATGTTTCACAAATTCTGTATAAGTATGTATATTTATATAATAATAGTCAACCTTCTTTGTTTCTGAATTCTAGTACAGTGAAATTCTGTTATAATGAAATTCACTAGGTATAAAAAAATTTTGTTGTAATGAAAAATTCTTTATAACAAGATTAACCAAAACAAATTGAGCATTGTGTTGTTATTATCTCGGGAATTGAAAAAAATTTGTTATACTGAAAAATTCGTTATAACGGAATTTGACCTATATTCTAAAAGTTATCTAATAAAACTTGCATAAAATACAGTTAATTTATATATATACTTGAAATTAACTCACTTTAAGAAAGTTTTATTAGTGTTAATTATTCTAGCATTTAAAATAGCAGTGCGATATTGCTAAATGCCTTAAAGCAATGAGTCATCTATTTGTATATCGATAATTTACAGATGAATGATTTCATAAATAGCCACTTTATAGTTTTATAGTTTAAATACTATTTCATATTTTCTCAACTTGGCATCAATTGGTTCAATTGGCCCAAAGCTAATCCATTCATCCACATATAAATGCAAGACTTGCATATTTTACTTTGGAAAATATTATTTGGGGATTTTGTTTTCATATTTGCTATTTTCAAGTTAATATGAATATATCCAAATATGGTGTATGTCACAATTTTGATTTTTTCATTTTCTGTGATAAATTAATGGATTTTCATTTTCTGTTTTATATTTACAGATATAGACATACTCAATGGATTAGGATGGTCAGCACAACTTGATAAAGTTTTTGAAGAGAATTACAGAAAAAATAATAAGTTGCTGTGGCAGTATTTTGGAAGCCAAAGTGGCTTTATGAGAATGTATCCTGGTAAATTATATTTTTGTTTTAAATTCTAAAATTCTAATATATTCATATCATTAAATAAAAGATAAATCCCATAGAATGGAAAGAACTGCTTTGTTTCGTGCCATATTGGTTTCATTTGTAAATATTTCTTTCCACTTGTGAATAAGAGGGCAAAAAGCTGACAGAAAAACAGAGCACTAGTTTCTTCACCATGTTTCACATTTTGAACTCAAATATTACTGGAAATCTGTTTTGGCTTTCATCCCACAAAACCAGTGATGCATTGGGGTTGATTCAGTTAATTATATTTCTGAATTTAGAAAAAAACAAAACAAAATAGGATTTCTGATTTTCTGATGTCATCTAATATCACATATTCATTTCACAAAATTTAAAGCATGTTTGTCATATCATTTGAGAAAAGCAAAAAAAAAAATAAATACAAAATTTATTTTGAAAAACTTTGAATACAAAACTCATAACATTGATTCACATGAAAATATTGTTAATCCAGTTAGATATATGGTGTGTTTATAAATAAACATTTTGAAAGCTTCAGCTATGAATTTGGAAACTGATGATGTAGCACCATCTGGCAGATTCCAGCAGAAACAAAGGGTGGGTAACTGTCAATGATGTCGTTTCTGACTCTGGTCATTATTAACACAGTGCTCTCTTACCATGCTCTCTTCTGGAACTCAATATAGGCAAAAACATATAGTTTTGATACCTATGTAGATAGGCTGATTATCCTCATTTTCATATAGAGCTATTGGCTGGCTCGGCTGAAAAATAACATTAAGGAGTTCGCTCTTACATAGCTTAAAGCTATAAGTATGTTTATTTATAAACATACCATATATCACTAGATATACAAAATATTCATACTTTAACAGATTAGATGAGTTGTCCTCTTGCCTCTTGGGAGCAATACTAGGTCAGGTGATCATGTCTTTGCTTATAACAGAATTGATTTTGGCTTGGTTTCTACAGCTGGATGCCCATCCTAATGACTGGGTCATATAACCTGATGGGAGACTTCAATGCCCATATTGGCACAGACCACCTGATATAGAAAAGAGTAATTGGAAGGAATAGCAACCCTGATCTAAATACAAATGGAGAGGCCCTACTAGACTTCTGTTCTAGTAATGGACTCTCTATTATGAACACCTTCTTTCAGCACAGAGACATCCATAAATATACATGGTGTAAGGGAAATCGGGGACAGAGATCAATAATTGATTTTGTTATTGTCTCTTTGATTCTGTGCTGGATGTTAAGAGTGGGGCTGAGCTGTCAACTGATCACCATCTAGTTATCTGAGACTAACTAAAGCCAAAGAAGCCCACAAAACTGGCAGGTACAGGGTGACCTACAGGATAAAGTGGGAAGCATTGGTGGATAAAGAAATCAGGATCAGGTATGCAGATACTATTGCATTCAAATTCAGAGATCTCTCTGAGCAAACTGAAGGCGTTGAGACAGAGTGGAAATTGTTCAGCACAGCAGTTTCTGCTTCAGCTGTTAAATGCTGCAGGCGAAAGAGGCTTGGTGTGGTACTGGATGGCAGGAAAACCCCTTGGTTCAATCAAGAGGTCAAAGATGCCATCCAAGCAAAGAGGAGGCTTGCAAAGCTTGGCTTATAAATAAGACCTCCTTCTTGCATTTGCAGTACAATCAGGGATGAAGAATCACAGTAAGAGAAACTAAAGGCGTCCAAAGTTAAGATATGGGAGGACTTTGGGGTTAAGCTGAAATCCGACTTCAGATCAGCAAATAAAGTGTTCTGGCAGACCAATTGCTGACTTTGTAATAAGAAGCCCTCCTCCACACCTGCTATTAAGGACACATCTGGGGTTCTCCTCTCTTCAGAGAGGGGCTTCCTCGCGAGGTGGAGAGAATATTTTGCTGATCTCCTAAACCCAATCACAACAGCATATTCTGATGTACATGAGGTGCATCTGGGAGCAGTGACTATTCTCAGAGACTGAGGTCACAAGAGCAATTAAAGAGTTCAATTGTGGCAAGGCTGCTGGGGAAGATGAAATGTGGCCCAAGAATTAAAAGCCTTAAATAGAGAAGGTATCCTCCTGCTGATCCATGTGTACTGGGTGGCCTAGATCTCTGGAGAAGGGACCTAAGAAATGGCAATCAGGAGTGATAATCCCAATTTTTAAAAAGGGAGACAAAAGAGATTGTTCTAATTACAGAGGGATCTCCTTGTTAAGCCTCCCCGGTAAAGTCTATTCTAAGTGTCTGGCAAAGAAATGCAGGGAGATTGTTGAGTCCAAGCTAGCTGATGAACGGTGTGGTTTTCACCCCAGACACAGTACAACCAACCAAATATTCACACTGCGACAGGTCTTCAAGAAATCATGGGAGTATTGCCAAGAGGTATATTCTTGTTTTGTTGACCTTGAAAAAGCATATGATCATGTTCCTCAGGATATGCTGTGGAAGGTTCTGCAGGAGTATGGGATCGATGGTCAGTTCCTTGCTGCCCATTCCCATCTGAACTCTTGACCAATCCACTAACACAATTGATATTTTCAATGAAAGGAATACAACTACGAACACTGCTGCTGCTGCTACTACCACCTCTCTCTCTATACTCAAGAGTTACTTTTACAGTCTCCTTCTCAACAAAGAAAATGCAACAACTTACATCAACGCTTAATTTTAAATCTTTAATTTTTTAGTTTTTAATCCTTATTAATTCTTTTTAATTGTAATACTCAATATTTGATAACATGAATTTTACTAATACATCGAAACCGGTAATACTTTATATACTTTATATACATTATAAAACTTTTTTTTAAAAGCATTGTCTCTCTCATTTTTTCAATAATGCCACGAATCAAAGAAAAGAAAAAATAAGAAAAACAGACCCTTAAATATATTTTCAGTGCTATTTCCAATCTCACCTTTTCTCTCTCTCTCTCTCTCTCTCTCTCTCTCTCTCTCTCTCTCTCTCTCTGTATATATATATATATATTTATATGCATATATATATGTGTGTATATGTGTAGTGGAAAATATTCCATCAGCATTGCCCAAATGATGTTGGCATCACCTTTAATGTACACCCAAGGTTTGGGCTCCATGCTATCTGCCCACAACAAAAATCAAACTTGCATCTCATAACATGAATACGCCACAGTTATTTCACCTCAATTGTCCCTTCTCTCTTTAACATTACACCAAAACATATTAAAACAGAAATAGACCCTATAAAGTTCAAGAAGTCTTTGGACTTCATGAAATCCCGGATAAACCTCCTACAATTGGATATGTCTCCGTAAACAATACCTCTCTAATTGAGTGGGGCATGTTGTCCAAATCCTGATTTGAAAGACTTCACCAGGTGGTGCTATTAAGTTAAACATGGCCTGGGCCAATACTGGCCGAAACCTATCATAGTTATATATATATATATATATATATATATATATTATATTTAAAATGTTGAGAAGTGACACACGAGTTGATGTATATTAAGAAAATAAGAAAAGAAGTAGAAAATGTCAATGGGATTTTTTCATAGAATAGCAACAAAACGTTTTTTTAAAAGTAATTTATCGTACCGGTTTCAGCCGATACTTGTTTCAGCTTCTTCATGCTAAAGGAAATATGATAAAAAGTATGTAATTAAATTAAGGTGTATATTAATTAGAAGAGGATATTAGAGATCATAGTTTACATATATATATAAGAAATTTCACATTTTCGTTTATCTCTTTCTTTCTCTCCTCCTTGGTGGTTTGGTGGTAGTAGTAGCTGGAATAGAAGTTGGTTTGTTCCCTGTTATTGTTTGACATACATATATATATCAAATGAGGCAACGGAGTAATGGACTCGTGTTAATCCCTGTAATTTAATGAGCTCAAGGAAATTTGTCTGTGTTCTTCAAAATATAATATAAAGAGGAGAGAATATATGAAAAGAATGTGTTTTCATTACAGGGTATATTACCACCAGAGTGAAAAACATAAAAACTGCGAGTGGTACAGCAAATCCATTATAATCAAACAGATTAATTAAAATGTAAAATGTAACTTTATAACTATGACACCTGTACAGTCCCAGAAAATGGAAACCCTAAAACTAACATTACACCCAACCCCCAATCCAGGACAAAAAGTCGATTGCAAGCATTTAAGAGATCCAGAAAAAATTGAGGAAAGATAATTGTGCATAGATCTGCAAAACACTGATAGTCTTTTCGCCCCCTTTCACTCTACTTTTTCTATAAATCTAGTCATTTCTGACTGGTCTGGAGGTCATATTCGTTGATATCACATGAAAAAATAAATTGTATAGAAAACTCCCAGGTGGAGTATCCTCCATTCTCCAGGAAAAAAGTTGATTGCCAGTATCTTGGAGGTCAGATTGATAACACACACACAACAAAAAACAAAAAAAGAGGAAAAATATTTTTTGCACTGAAATCGGGGTGTGTGTTCTATAATAATACCGGAAATATTTAAGAAGTTTTAATATTTTGATATTTGAAATATTATATCTTTCATAATCAATAGGGAATAGTTGAAAGAGATCAACTAAGAGAGCACAGAGTAGTGTGTGGGAGTGAGGGAGGAGTAAGAGACAGAGTGAGAAAAAGACAGGGTGAAAACAACAGTAGGGAGAGAGAGAGCAAGCAAAATAAAACAAAACAAGATTAAAGCAAAAGTATAATTAAATCGCAGAGAGTGTATGTGTATGTGTGCATATATGTGAAGGGGATATTTATGTATTAAAAAGTTCAAATAACAGAAATTTGTTGGAATTGTTTTCAAGGCAATGCATAATTAAAACTCATGCAGTAAATGTAGAAAAACAGTGTTTCATTGTGAAATAATTACTCCAAATATTTTAGTATCTTATTTATGTAGAATTTGAAATTAGTGAAAATCCTCAAAGCATTGATATCAAATATAAGCCGACCTCCTTTCCCATTTTACCATCAAAGTTTTGATCATATATTCCTTGGCTTATATTCGACTATATACGGTAGTTTATTACTTTCAACATAATCAGATGTGGTAATAATTTTCATTTGTAAATACATAATAAATGTTTATCTAATGAAAAAGCAATTGAAAGGTTATTTATTTGTTTTCAGAATTTACAAATTCCTTAGTGTTTTTATTGCAGCAAGCAGATGGAGAACACATGGTAGTGTTGATCTATTTGATGTGCGTAGACGTCCATGGTAAGATCTATTAAATTTAAAAAATTGTCAGTAAACCTTTAGTGATAGTTTAACTTGTTAATTAGATAAAATATTTTTCAAATTATGTTTTCAATTAATATTCTTTTTAGACAAACATAATATTTACTTTGTTATTTAATATTACATTTAATAAATGAAAATATTTTTACTGGTAAATTAAATACAGATTATGTTTTTATGAAAAAAATATGTTAACATTGAATGTATTATTATTAACAACATTCTAAGAAAATTGGTGTGTGGAATCAGAAAATTTAACCTTCATTTTTTGCCTTTAAATTTGTTGCCATTTGTTATGCAAATCCTCATATAGTCATTATACTATTCTATTAAAATGAATGATGATGATGATGATCATCATCATCATCATTTTACGTCCGCTTTTCCCTGCTTGCAAGGGTGGGACGGGAACTGATTCTGGCTTGATTTCTACAGCTGGATGCCCTTCCTAACACCAACCTCATTTACAGTGAGTGCTGGGTGCTTTTTTGCCGTGGCACCTCCACGACCACTTTACAGTGGAATGATAGGGACCTCAGTCCCTATCATCTCATTTCTACAGCTGAGTAAACTGGAGCAATGTGAAATAAAGTGTCTTGCTCAAGGAAACAACACATCACCCAGTCTGAGAATTGAACTCACAACCTTTCGGTTGCAAGCCCAATGCTCTAACCACTAAGCCATGTGCCTCCATATTAAATCTATTATACTATTCATTAGACCTATTTAAGTCTTTATTCTAAATTTAATAGTTTTCATTTGCATTTAGTCAAAGCACTTTTTACAGTTAGAATTTAAGGAAAAGAATTTCTCTTTAATTGGTGAGTCACAGGTGACTGAATCAATAGGCCAAAAGTGCCACTTTGTTACTTACTGTCCTTGGTCAAAACAAATAACATTTAAAATTACAGACCCCCATGTAACTGTAAATAGGTAATAATGTACAAGCATATAGCTTATAACTGTAAGCAATGGTGGTACTACAAGACTAACTAGTATTTTGTGAGGTTGAAGAATTAACTTCATATCTTCCTGTAAATATTTGGAGAAAGGTGAACTTTGTTTAGTTAATCTGCCTTTAGATACTGCCCTTGAAGATAATATATTCAAGTGATACCAAGTAATTACAAACTTTTTAATTCAGATATTCTTACAATTTTATTAAATGAATTTTTTTATGGTGGTAAGCTTTTGTAACTAACAAAGATACACACTGCAAAAATTACCTGATTTTAATACACATAAAATGTTTGAACATTTTGGGACCAACCTACCTGAATCCATCTATGGATTTATGATACAAAACTGTTATTTTAGAGTTTATAATCATCTAAAAACCTTCCATTATAATTTCTATGTAAATTCCTTTGTTAAGTTATGCTCCAAACACCAGCTTAATAATCAGAAAATTATTAGAATAAATAATTAGAAAATATTACAAAATCTCTCAAAATTATTTGAAAATCATGGACAGTGTCTTTCATTAGAAATAGACTAATGAAAGGATTAAAGTATCATCATTTTAATTATTTTAGTTGATTTTTATTCTCAACTTGAGTGTTTTATATGTTAAACTTAGATTTTTTTCAACAATCTAAATCTCTCATAAATTTGATTATACATATATCACAATACTTGCAAATAGAAGATACTCATTACATTAAGAACTAAAGTAAAGATATATAAATCATTGTGTTAGCATGTTCAACAAAAGGGATACAAAAATGTTACCAATGTTACACTTGAAGCTGCTTTGGTTTTATTTTTTCATTCTTAACAATATGTTTCTGTATTAAATGCTTTGCTTAATTTTCTTAAGATGTTCTTTCATGATTATTCCAATAATTTTTGTAATATTTTATTGTCAGGTATACTCAAGGAGCAAGTTCACCCAAAGACATGATGATTATTATCGATACGTAAGTATAATCTTTCAGATTTAGTAGATATTGTCCCATTATTGTCTGGAGAATTCTTACGAAAATTAAAGGTATCCATTTGTCTGTTGATCTTACCAAGTGTAATATATCAGTCATTTTCTATAAGGTTTTAGTGTTTGTTCATGATTTCTTTGTTCATATTGTTTCAGTATTAGTTTTCTTTTATCCACTCAATAATTTTGAACTGAAAACATCTTAATGTAATAAACTTACACGTTTAGATTTATAATATTGTTTATGTCTTGAAATTTCAAAGTATTAAGCATTATCTTCATTACATTTTCTATTATATTCTCCAGTAATTTTAAGATGAGTCTGTATGTGATCTATGACGTATGTAGTGGTGTGTATAACAGCAGTTCTATCTGATGTTAGCAGTACTTCAATGTAGCCCATTTCTTGTCCCTGATAATTAAAGCACATGATGATTTGCCCTGGAAATTAATGTTAAAACATGTTTTTTAATGTTAATTATCAAATTACTGAATTTAATTTTGTTATAAGTATTTCATTTTTTGAGGTTTTGTTTAAAATACATTTATACTCATTAGCTTAAGACTCGTTGTTTGCTAGCTGGGAGATTAACACTATGAATTGTTTTATTTGTGTTAGATTGAGTCACTGGAAAAGATATATAATTCTCAATAGCTCTGTCTATTTAGCTTTGAAATAAGTATTGCAAGAAACGACAACACATAACTGTAAATAGTGGTAGCATTGAATAATTGATGAGTTTTGCTAACATTGTATGCTAACATTTCAAATGTTTTTATTTTTGCCAGAGTCTTTTATACTGCCATTCTTATCTAGAAAAATGTCTCCCATATGTTTAACATCATGAAATTCATGATAAACAGTTCACATTGTTTACTACCATTCAGCAGGTAGCTAGTTCTCACACACAATGATTTATAGTAAACATTCTTGTGCAAATTACTTTCTGTCCACCCATATTCAATATTCAAAGCTTGCCTAAGCTTCAGATATCCCCCATTAATGTACTTAAACGCAAGAAACAAATGCATAAATTATGACATACATTTGTATGTAATTATATTTGTATAAACCTCTTTTTTCTCCCTTTGTTGCAGGAGTGGTAGTGTGCACGGGCAAGCCCTTCAGCTTATTAAGGTGGCAGTGAAATCTTTATTGGATACTCTGGGAGAAAACGATTTTGTAAATATTGCTCATGTAAGAAATAATTAACTACAGCTTCTGTTGTTGTTTTGCCATGGGGGTGGGTGATTGTTTAGTAAATATAATGATTTCTTTTTTTTTTAATTCTTCTTCTTTAATAATCAAAATGTCCAAAAGTGGCAGTACTTTTACATGTCATTCACAGCAGTAGTAGTGGTAGTAGTAATAATAATAATGGTTTCTTTATTGGCCACAAGGGCTAACATGTAGAAAAACATTACAGATTGCACAGGATGATAATAATAATAATAATAATAATAATAATGATGATGACAACAATAATAACAACAATAATAAAAAAGAAAAGGAAACAAAGGAAAAAATAATAGGAAAATATAGAGAAAGAAGAGAAAAAGAAAGAAAACTGATTGTTATATGTATTTTCTTGCTGAAGCTATTTAAATGAAAAATATAAATGTTTTGTAAAAACAAAGTTGTTTTATGAGTAAATTGTTAATTATTTTCCATTTAGGAGGAAAATATGTAATTGCAAGTTGTCAAAAGATAGAAAATGTTTGATCTATGTAAGAAAGCCATCTATGTACAATAAGGAATACTTAATAAAATATGTTGTTAGTTGATATGCTCTGTAGATATGGTTACTTCATCTTGGTGACCTGGTGTTTAGAAATTAAAATTTAGAGCATCAAATCTCAGTACATAATATAGGACGTGTATAAAGGAAGATTTTATTGAAATTGTATAGTCAAGGGGTTTATATAAAGTCAAAGAGATTATATAAAAGCTCTTTTGGTGTTTTTTTCAAAACATATTATATATATTTTGAAGAGACTGAGCAAACTATAGCCTTGGAATAATTACTCTAATGCTTGTTGTTGATCTACAAGATAAAAGTGATTGATATTCAATATTTTTATTAGCACATAGCTTTTTATTATCAATTTTTAATATCATCTCAGAATGCAAAAGACTATTTTTTCAGGTAAATTATGTAGTCATGCTCCCAAAAACTATGAGTTAGCAGCATCAAATCAATTGTTTTTATCAGTTTCTCATTGTAGATTATTACCCACAAACATCAATAGAGGGAATACTTTTAACTATAAATTTATATATACATATATATATGTGTGTCTGTGTGTGTATACATATGTGTGTATGTATGTAAAGAGGGAGAGAGAGGCGGTATGTAAAATATTGATACTGAAAATGGACACTGTTGGTGTTTATGTAGTTTGGGTTTTGCTTTGGAGCCTTAGAAAATAAAGGTCTTGTTTGAAATATTTAAATTTATTTTAATCTCATAACACTCTAGCATTGATCATATTTTAAACCTCATTTACATAATATTTGCCAATGTATGCAAGTCGTAGTTTCTCTCTAACTAGAATAAAGTATTAAAGCACAGTAAGATTTAGTGTTGTTTGTTATATTGTTGATAGTTTTTGAAAGTCTATTTACTACTCAAAGCAATTACTATCATTTTTTTCCAGTTTTCGAAAGAAGCAAGTTTTGTCAGCTGTTTTAATGACACATTTGTGCAAGCTAATTACAGAAATAAAAAGGTTAGTATATTTTCATACATTGAGAATAGGTAATTCTAAAGCTTAATTGTTTTCTGCAAATATAAAACAATAGCCATCTTGCCTTTTACACGCACACGCGCATGCACACGCACACACACACACACACACACACACACACACACACAGGTCCTCATTTGTCCATCCATATGAGTATGCATAGATATGCCCAAGACTCGTTGAGAAGTCCTTTTTTCACCAATTTGCTGACAGCTCTATACTTTCTCAGCTTCAGCTTCTTCTTAACTCATCATCTCCTGGCATGCTCATATGCTAGAGCATGTTTCTTTATGAGACTAGGATTAATGATGAAGTCTTTTAGGGAGACCATGAGAGAACTGTTGTAGAGTTTATGCTGCCCACCAATTATTCATTTACCCAATACTAACTCCCTATAGAATACATATTTTAGAAGTCCTCATCCATTCTGACAGTGTGGTCTGCCCAGTGCAGCAGAACTCTGCATAGAAGAATGTGGATGTGAAGTAATATCATACAATTGAGGACCTTAGTTTCTGGGACCTTATCCTTCCAATAAATGTGCTGCAATTTACACAGACAGCAGAGGATATGTACGTTTCTTGGTATTTCTGCAGTTCATTCACATATAACAAAGCTAGAATAACAACCCTGTAGAATTTCAATTTGGTTTGGATACTGAGACCCTATCTCCCCCAAACTTTCCTGAGGAGTGTATCAAAGGCAATGCTGGCTTTGGTATTGATTTTATCATAGATGTAGATGATCCTTGGGAGATGTTGCCAAAATATGCAAACCTGACAAATCCACAGCCATGATTGCTATGTCTTGTACTTCTTGTGGTGGGGGTGTCTGATTGGTAACATGACTTTGTGCATCTCAGACACTAAACTTTCATTGAAAGAACATTCAACTACAAACAGAAACTCACAAACTGCAAATTTCTTCATCTGATAATGTCTGATAAAGCTATTCTGGATACATCAGTCAGCATGGCTGTAACCAAAAAACATACATAAAAACACAGGGGCCAACACAATCAAATTTAACATTGTGGTTTGGAATATTGCTATTGACTCTCAATCATCAATTACACTGGCAAATCTGCCCCCATAGAATAACCATACTAGGATAATATATTGGCACTGGTACACATACAGTTACACATTTTCAATCATGTAGTTCTTAATCACTATTTTTGTTTCATTATTTTCGGTGGATTGATTGGCAGTATTGGTAGAGCGTCAGAAACCATGCTTTGCAGCACATAGTTATGGCCCTTTACGTTCTGAGTTCTAATCCTGCCAAAGTTAACTTTGCCTTTCGTTCTTACTGGGTTGATAAAATAAAGCACCAGTAATGCGGTGGGGTAATTGCTGGCCTTGTGCCAAAAGTATAGAAACAAATATTTTGTTTTGTAACATTTGTTACTTGAGTTCTTCTGAGAGGGTCATGGGGGCAGAGTCCTCAAACACTCCTTCCAGCTGGTCCTGTCTGAAGCAACCGTCTCTAATTAATCTGGCTGGATCACCAAGCATGACCAGTCAAGCTCATGGATGTTATCCAACCATCTTGCTCGGGGACTACCCCTGGGTCTCTTGCCGGTTGGTTTTGTCCGTAAAATCTGTCCAGCAATCCTTTCCTGAGACATTCTAACCACAAGCCCATAATATCGGAGCTGTGATCTCTCAATTCAGAGAAGTAGCAGCTCTACCTGGAGAGACAGTAAAAGCGTCCAAAGTTAAGACATGGGAGGACTTTGGGGTTAGGTTGAAATCTGACTTCAGATCAGCAAATAAAGTGTTCTGGCAGACCATCCGCCAACTTTGTAATAAGAAGCCCTCCTCCACACCTTCTATCAAGAATGCATCCTTGTTGAGAGAAAACTTTGCTAATCCCCTAAACCCAATGTTATTTGAATTCACTTTGCAAATATATAAAATATTATAGATATCATGAAGGTTTGTAATTATTTTGTCATTGTTGTTGTTGCTTATAAAATTCTCATTATCATTGATTCTACTAGATACTTACAAAGGCTGTGGAAAATCTTACAGCAAGGGATATGGCAAATTTTAAGAGGGGATTTGAATTTGCTTTTAAAGAATTTGAAAAGGTACGGCATACAAAAATTATTACCTTTTCTTTTATTTTGTATTATTTTTAATTTTTTCAGGTGACATTATGAATGGGATTAATATTTAATTAGCAAATTTTCTCAAGCCAATGTGCAAATTACAGTATATAAAGACATTTATTTATGAATAATAGAGCTTGCGCAATGTTTTTTCAAAATTTTTATTTCACCCATATATTTTTTCAACTTATCCTTAACATACTAGAATAATATGTTTGAACTTTTTCATTTTAGATGTGATTTAATAAATCTGTTAGGATATAACTATATATGTGTGTGAGAGTATGCATATATATGTGTATGCATGTGTGTATATATATATATATGTGTGTGTGTGTATGTATGTGCATGTGTTTATATATATATATACATATATATATATAGCTAGTCTCTAAAGTCTGGCTCAAGCCCAGAGTCTCACCCGGCCGGTGCTTATCCCAATTTCCATGGCGTTAAGCAACTGAAAGTACAATACTAACCCTTGGACAGGACACCAGACCATTGCAGGGTTAAACTCTCAACTATTGCTAGTATTCATTTTCAGTTGAGTATACTGGAAAAACATGAAATGAAGTCTTTTGTTCAAGAACACAACACACAACCCAGTCCAGGAATTGAACCCACAACTTTATGGTCATAAGTCAAACACCCTTACCACTAGGTCACGTGCTTCCATATATACATATATATATCTTATGAGACATTTGAGCAAGTGACATTGCAGCAAAAATATTGGGGATCTGCGTGTTACAATGAGATCAGGAACTTTGAGTCCAGTTGTATCCATAGGCTACAAGAAGCAGGAGGGAGGAGAAAATCATTATCAAACATACCAGCAATATTATCCAGTAAACCTCACCCTTGCAGGATCTGGGAACTTGCTTGCAAATCCTTGGCTGGTCTAAAGTGTCATACCTGATATAAACATCCAAACTGAATGAACTGAATAGGTTGTTTGGATCCTTATATACTTGGCGTAGCAATAAAGTCTTTAGAATAGTATTCTGTCTGCCATATATAGCAGTAAATGTAGTTAATATTAGTTGGAATTTGAACTTTGTTGTACAAGTGTGATATTCTGTATGAATGTGTATTTTGTCACAGGCCCATGCATAATTATTTTGTTGTCATTCTTGTGAGTTTATAATACACACATCGAATGGATTTAAGTAAAGAAAATTTTAGATCATGTGTTTTCATTGAATGGAAATGAGGCAAATCAGCAACAAATATTGTACAATTGAAGGAGAGTGGAATTAACAACATTCCATCAAATTCAACCATTTATCATTGGCCGTCTTTGCACAACCACTATTCATGCCAAACTCATTCATTAATGCAGAACCAAAACAATCATTGTGTTGCATTGCACATGTTACTGGAATAAACAAAGAAAATTTGTTTTTGCTTCATTAGAAGAGGTGGTGGATGAATCGTTGCACTGATTTCAACAATTGCCGAAAGAACGATTCCAGAGAGAGTTAAATGCTTTGCATAAGCACTGTAAAGATGTTATTGCCCTCAATGGAGATTATGTTTTGCAGAATAAATAAATTTTAGTTTCAATATATTGTGCATTTTCATTTAAAAGGTTATTGTAAGGAATTTATTGCCACGCCAAGTATATATATATTTATGTTGTATGGTTTTGTTAATAGGTAGCTGGGTTTGTGATCTAGCTTCAACAATGAAAGTGTGATATTAATTTGTGTTAAATTATTGATTTTTTAATGTATTTTCATATTATTTATTTATCTTTTCCATTTCATTATTTGTTACTTACTCTTCAATAATTCACTTCATTATAGTTCAGGAATAAGTCTAAACAAAATGGAGTAGGAGCTCAATGCAATGAAGTTATTATGTTACTTACTGATGGTGGGACAGATAATGCTAAAGATGTTTTTGATAAATATAATTGGCCAAATAAGACGGTATGTATATTTTCTTACATTGGGAAGGCAGCATTTTAAAACTCATTTCTTGTTGTTTAACCACAATTCAAACCTGATTGAACAAACCTATGATCAAAGGTTTTCCAGTCATAACCATCATATCTGTTTTTAATATATTGTATATCTAGGTCCACATTTACCAATACAGTCCTCTTCCTATTTTAATATACAGTATATCTAGGTCCACATTTACCAATACAGTCCTCTTCCTGTTTTAATATACAGTATATCTAGGTCCACATTTACCAATACAGTCCTCTCCCTGTTTTAATATACAGTATATCTAGGTCCACATTTACCAATACAGTCCTCTTCCTGTTTTAATATACAGTATATCTAGGTTCACATTTACCAATACAGTCCTCTTCCTGTTTTAATATACAGTATATCTAGGTTCACATTTACCAATACAGTCCTCTCCCTGTTTTAATATACAGTATATCTAGGTCCACATTCATCAATACAGTCCTCTTCCTGTTTTAATATACAGTATATCTAGGTCCACATTTACCAATACAGTCCTCTTCCTGTTTTAATATACAGTATATCTAGGTCCACATTTACCAATACAGTCCTCTTCCTGTTTTAATATACAGTATATCTAGGTCCACATTTACCAATACAGTCCTCTTCCTGTTTTAGTATACAGTATATCTAGGTCCACATTTACCAATACAGTCCTCTTCCTGTTTTAATATACAGTATATCTAGGTCCACATTTACCAATACAGTCCTCTTCCTGTTTTAGTATATAGTATATCTAGGTCCACATTTATCAATGCAATCTTCCTTCCTTTTTTTAAAATAGTAGGTCGAGCAACTACATGGAAAGTTCCCTAAATAATTTTAGAGTCTTAAATCCTGCCTCTTGTCACTAGAAAAGTGATAGCATTTTTTTCCATGATTTTCAACAAATGGATAATATCAGCAGTGGAAAAAACCTAAAGAACTAAAAAAACAGTATCCTTGGTTCTTTCTGGAAAATCGGCTTCTTTCCTTTCTTGATGATGATGATGATGATATATATAAACTTAAGAAAATTAACAGAGAAGACGGGACAAAAACGGAAACAAGGCAAAACAAAAAACAATTTTTTTAGAGGACTTTTTATTTTAATTATTTTTTTAAAATAAAATACAAACGAAGGACACAGAGCTCCTTGGTTATTAGCCATTGACGTGGACTTTGGCAGTTTTGACCCCTACCAATGGTACTGCTAGTTTACCCAGGGTCCCAGCATCTGACATAAGCCAAACACTGTCCAGTGGAGTAAGCAACAAGAGACAAAACATTAATTTATAGCAATTAATCTACAAGTATACACAGAATTTTATGTGATGTTATAGCATGAGATTCATGAATGAAACAAAGAAAAAAAGGAAGAAGAAAGTAAGATAACGTTTTAAAAAATATAAGCCATTGTAATAAATGGGGAGAGAAGAGATAAACACATTCGTCACATTAGTATTGATAAACTTAAATCAGGATAGATTCAGTTAGAAACTGATTGGACCATTACTCACCAGTGTACTTGATATTTGGGGTAGTAGAGTATAGTTATATGAAAGAGTTGGGACCCCAATGGCTGAGCTCTTGCCGTTTCAACAGCTAATTCTATACTGAATGCCAAAGGCATTGGTAGTTAACTGACTGTCTCATTAGGAGACGTCATTTATCCAAATAAGGGCATACATTGTACTTAAGAAAATTAACAAAGAGAACAAGGCAAGGTTTACATTTTCAGACTTCTGTGATTGTCTTATGGACATGTGTTGTTAAATATTAATGTTATTTAATAGATTCTGAAGAGATTAATATAGCAGGAATGAATATTCCTGTTATTTTGATTGAAACATTCATCAATCAATTAAATGATTTAATTTAAATCCTGGTTATTTTTTATTCATGTATGTATATGAAGTTTGTGTATTTGTATATGTAAGCATACATATTAATGTACATTAGTTCCATTATCTAAGATGGTATGGTATGGTTGGTGGGTTATTTGACTGCTATTTCTAGTATATCAAGTGGCTACATAATAGTTTCCTCATTGGCTCTTAATAAAAGTAAGTTTGTTGTAAAACAATTATGGTTTCATATTTGAAATAAAAATATTGGTAGATGGTTGGACATTTCTTAGAGTGAATTCAAGTATTTTAGATTATGCCATGAAATATAATCTGAGAATAGTAAATGGAGTTTTTTACTTCTCTTTATTCTTATATCTCCTAAATATTATGACATTGATGTTTTCAGTGAGTCATAGATGAGAAAATTGTAATAAATGTTTAGTTGTCTAGATATAAATGTTTGGTTGTCTAGATATAAATTTCATCATGAAATGTGAGTGTGTCAGTGAAACATATACATATACACCAGGTCCAAACAGAAAGGAACCAAACTCCCACTATCACTGCCTCCGTCTCTCCCATTCTCCCATCTCTCACTATTATGAGCAAATGGGGGCCCATGTGTTGGCCACCCCGTGGGCCAAGGACACCAAAAGTCTCCATTGCTACAGACCCAAGTGCAAACCCGAGAGTGACCGATATTTGGCTCAAAGTGCACCAGGTTGCCACTGAAGAATGTGTTGTTGCATGTGGCATCCCAGATGAGGATTTTACCAAGGCAGAACGGGAAGATGGTGGTGATGTCTGGCATTTATGAAACGTTATTGTTTAATCTTAATGTGTAATTATTTGGTGGGATAATGGATTGACAGATGTTAAATAAACACTTTTTTGTATTAATTAAATACCTTATATACTCTGTTTAAATATAACTATGGTTGACTTTGCCCAACTTAACGCAATTTATATTCAATACCAGGTTGTAATAATAGCTGTTTATTTCTTTTTATTAAAGGTAAGAGTGTTCACGTATGCTGTAGGTCCTACTGCAAATCCTACATCTGCTATACGTTGGATGGCCTGTAGTAATCGAGGTAATCTTATTTGATGATGCTTTCAGTGTTTCAATATTAATTATATTTTTATAATTTGATTAAGATCTGTAACCATTACAAATCTGATTGATTAAGATCTGTAACTATTGTAGATTTGAAAAGTTCTTAAAATGATTAGATGGGTTGTCCAGAGTATAAATGACATTGATTGAAGTGCTGAGTTTTTTATATTTTGTTGTCTGGCCATAGCTTTTTCTTACCATGCCAATCACAGCTGTATTTTTAGCAAACTTTACTTTTTTGTACATCTGTAATTGCAAATTAAAAATAAAATACTTAAATCTTCGTAGATAACCACTTGATGTCAACTATAAGTATCATTACAAAGTAACTCTCACAACCAAAAATATCTCATTTAAATAATATATTCTGTTACTATCAGAAGTTTAGTATCTGTTTTTTTTGTTTTTTTTTTATTATTGAGATTACTTTATGGCACACATTTTAAAGCTGGTGGCAAGCAATGCAAAGGTTTAATACAGAAGTTTCGTAATGTAGTTAATATTTATTGATATTAAATGTGATTGGTGTAATCCAATGTAAAGATGAGTTCAAATATTATGTACAGTATATTGAACATACATGTATTTTATATCATTGTAAAAGGCCTAATAGTCTAAGGCTGCTAGATTTGGAGAATTTGTTAGTAGTCTGATAATGTTGATAATTATATTGATTGTTGTGGATTTTATTTTTTCAGGATATTTTTCACAGATTCCAGCTATGGGTGCTATACGATCCAAAGTTCAAGTAAGTTATCAAAAATTCTTAATCGAAATTCAATTAAAATCTAAAATATTAAAACAATGTTAATTTCTGATATTATTCAATAATTGCTTGCATTTTAAATACTTCTTTCAATCTAAATATTTATCAGTAAATTAATTTGATTTCAAAATATTTCTTAAATTCTACGAGACATTTCATCAATTGTAATAAGTTCTTTTTCAAACATCTATTCATTAAATGCAAATGTTGATTATTCTATAAATGTAGCATGATTCTATAAAAAATTACATTTTTTTCCAGGTGTCATTCAGAAAATGTCTTAAATCATATTTTACCACTTCCCGATTAAAATTAAATTATATGAATGTTAAATAATTCAGATTATTTTTTTTTCATAAATTACAGGTTTACTTATGGAAATTAAATCTAATTTGCTTTGTTTTAAATTTAGCATATAAAAACATATATATATATATCAGCTGTTTATAACGGATTTATAAGATATTCTTTGCATGAAAACAAAAACAGGAAGAGCAGTTAATTAAATCCAAAGGAATCTTGCACCTTCATGGGGTTTTAACATTCAATGAAACGGAAAATGTTTTTTTGGCTTGTTTAACTCTCGGCTAGTTTCAATATGCATTGATTCTTGTTATCATTATTCTTTCAAAGCATTGATTTTTAAAAAAATTGTTTTTAGAATTTAAAAAAGAAACAAAACAATTATGAAAAGTAATTAAATCTTAGGGAGGTTCTACTCGCTAAAGTAATACAATATTTGAATTAATCATAGATAAGCAGCTCTTTTATTTAGTGTCATGTGAAAGAAGACATTTTTGTTTTTTAATTTCTACTTCAAAATGAAAGTTATGTCTAAGTTGAGGAAAAAATTATGTATTTTTGCAATGGCTCATATTTAATCTTTCAAAATACTAAAACATTAATGACTGCAGTACCAATAAAAATTTAGATAAATGATAAATATATATATATATTTATTGTCTATAATATTAATGCAGTATAGGTAGATATGCTTTAAGCTTTTCATGTTTCTCAAACAATGTTATTTAGCAATGCAATTTGATATGTTAGAAACTTTGGAAGAAAATAGCAATTTTGAACCCAAATTGGTAAGAAATCAAATTCTTGATTTAATTAACTAGGTTTATTTAAAATTTATCTAACTGGATAACACATCATCATTCTCATCATTTAATTCCAACTACCAAGATTGTTTTAATTGTGTTGTTTATCAGTATTCCATTTCAATATGATTTCAGTATACTATCCTTCTCCATTATAGAGTGTGGTTGAGAAAGAAATAGAAAGCTGTAAAAACATTTTCTGGTGCTAGTTGTTATTTAGCCTTAGGTCTGCTCTAATTGAACAGAGCTATGGTCAAAGGCATTTTAGCTGTAACCATCCCATTTTCCCCACACATACTATAGCCAAAACTATATTGTACTGTATGGTCATCCATTTTCTTAGATGGTAGTATGTAAGTTGAGGGAGACTTGGTTGCTATTTATAGCTGATCGAAAAACCATTAGATGCTCCCTCATATCTAAGACTAGTTGTTAAATACATTGCATAAGGGTAATTTCTTTAGTAGTAAACAAATATTAAATAGTGGTTTGTTTTATGAATACTCTGTTTGGAAAGGTTATTTATTCTGACAACATCAAAATGAGATGACCTACTGCAAATGGAATTATTCCAATTTATGGCTTTAGTTACTTAATCTGCTACATTAGAATAATTTTCAGCTGTTTTTTTCCTCTTTGCCTATATAAAATGTGTTTTGTAAAACATATCTGCTCTTTTTCATCTTCAATTAAGACATCATTTCACATTTGTCAATTCCTGTTTTTAAACCCTGTATAAAAGATTGCATTTTTAGGAATGACCTTATTCCATGCATGTTCTATCAAGATGTTTTAAAACATTAAAATAACTTCTTTGTAAGCATAAAATTGAGTTCCTGTCATAGTTTTTAACTCTAAAACAGTTTGTAAACATTCACTGTAGGTCAACCCGTTTTCTTCAGAAAATTAATAAAAAAAAAAAGAGAAAACGTACTAATTCAGCTGTTACTATTACTGCTGTTATTATTACTGCATTTACTAATGTTCATACTGCTATTACAACTAACAACTATCAGTATGCCTAACACTACAAATAATAATAATAATAATAGTTGTTTCTACTTTTGGCACAAGGCCAGCAATTATCCCAATACATTACTGGTACTTTATTTTATCGACCCCATAAGGATGAAAGGCAAAGTTAACCTTGGCAGGATTTGAACTCAGACCGTAAAGGGCCGTAACTCTATGCTGAAAAAAATGTATCCAACCCTCTACCGATACTGCCATACCACTACCCTAATAATAACAATAATGATTTCTAATTTAAACACATATCAAGCAATTTTAGGGTGGAGGAGGTCAATTAAATTATCCCCAGTACTTGACTAGTACTTTATCTTATCAACCCTAGAAAGATGAACAGCAATGTTAATCTTGATGTGATTTAAACTTCAGATGTAAAGCATCAGAACAAAAAACTGATTGGTTGATGCGTTAACAATTCTGCCAATCCATTACCTTAATATAACGGTTTCTGATTTAGGTGCAAGGCCAACAATTTTAGGGGGAGTGGAAAGTCGATTAAATCAATTCCCGTGCTTTACTGGTACTTTATTTTATCGACCCTGCAAGGATGAGAGACAAATTAACCTTGCTGGGATTTGAACTCGGAATGTAAAAGGCTGTAACTATATGCTGCAAAGCATGTTGTTCAATACTCTACCAATACTATAATAATAGCATTAAGTCAGCCAAAACTTTGGATGAAATTTGAAAATTATAGGCCCCAAAAGATGAATTCTGAAGTCACTCTGCTCATAGGATAAAATAATTGTTTCTACTTTAGGCACAAGGCCAACAATTACCCAGTGCATTACTGGTACTTTATTTTATTGACCCCGTAAGGATGAAAGGCAAAGTCAACCTCGGCGGGATTTGAACTCAGATCGTAAAGGGACGTAACTATGCTGGAAAGCATGGTGTCCGACCCTCTACTGATACTGCCAATCCACCGCTCATAGGATAAAATTAAATACTGCAAGACATTTTCTTGGTGGCTCAACCAATTCCGATTACCACTAATAATGATAGTAATAATAGTAATAATTACAACAATAATAATTGTTTCTATACTTGCTTAGCTTTTCCTTTAAAGTTGGCTTATTATGTTGGCTCCTGTATTTAACTGGCAAAGTTTGAACTCATAATGTAAAAGGGATGTAACTAAATACCCCAAAACCATTTTGACCAACCCTCCAATGGTTCTACCTATCCACCACCCAAATGATAATAATTGCAATCATGAAGTTTAAAATATATTAGGAATTCTGGAGTGTTTTCTGGTACACTAAATATAATGCATATTTCTTTTTATGATATAAAGTGTCTTCGTTAATGATATTTTCAAACCAGCAATAAAAGATTATTGATTAAAGAAAGAAAACAGCATGAAAGGAATTTCACGAACAAAAATTTTCTCTTATTTATTAATTATATGCAAAAAATAAGAATCGATGCATATTTACTACAAAATATCTAAATAAATGATTTCATTTATTACTGAATTTAAAAAGAAAATGATTATAAAAATTTTACTTTTGAAAAATTTATCATTTTTTAAAAACAATGTTTGATATTTTGGTTGCAATCCATGTAAAATATGTTGGTACTGCTACGTGTAATGTATGTGACTTAAGCTCTGCTTGCTATGTTATTTATTCCAGCACTATATAGGAGTTCTAGCTCGACCTTTGGCCCTTAATCATTCTGAATACATCAAGTGGGCTGGGGTTTACCAGGATAGCCATGTAAGCTGGCTATTACCTCTTCCTTCTACAACTTATATTCCTATTCACTAGTTATCAACACAATGCTATGCCACATGTTTTCTTTCTTTTCCTACTGCTTGTTTGCCTTACGCTCTAGTTTCTTTACACAATTTTATATTTGTCTCTTTTTTTTATGTGTGTGTGTATTTTTGATCTCTTTCTTTCCCCACATACAACTGCTTGCATATTTTTTTATGAAATATTTTTTGTATGTATTTACCATCTGTTGTTACACCTTTTGTAAGTGTGTTTCCTGCTGTCTTTCTCTACATACTGCATTGTGGCACTATCTTTATTGATGTCAAGTGTACCTGATTTTAGCCTGAACCAAAAAACAAAAAAAAACAAAAAATGATGTGTGCGTATTTCTTTTATTATTTTGCTGGTTTCAGTCATTGGCTTGTGGCCATCCTGGAGCACTGCCTTCAAGGATCTTCAAGCTTCATTTTGACCTCTGTACTCATTTCAGTCTAGTATTTATTTTATTGAAATCTATTTATCAAATAAATAAGTTGTGTGTTTGACATAAAGGGACATAACACACTGGTTTACACTGGTACACACACACATGCAACATCTACTAAATTTAAATTCAAATATATAGAATTACTATCATTCCACTTAAAAGCATCAACAGCTTCAGTAGAAGACACTTGCCTAAGGAGCTGCACAGTGGGATTGAACCCTCAACTATTTGCTTGTAAACTTCTAAACCACATGGCTAAGCTTGCACATATGCATAATGCTGAAGGAACTAGCTTGTCATGTTCCTTTTGGATGATGTTTTCATAGTCTCTGTTCAAGAAAAGACTAGCATGAGGTGTTTAAGTTTTAAGTGGATGACACTGTGCCATGGAGCATTAAAGAAGATTAAATGGTGGTATAATTTACCTGTGTTGTAATAAGTGATAGTAAGCTTATCCTTAATATAAAAGAAAAGAGAATGGAGATATAACTCTCCCTTTGGTTTGATGTATTTTCATTGCAGTTTGTTTGGCTGATAGTGGAGGGTTTAAAATTTCCTAACATTAAATTGCATGTTGCTGTCTTCAGGCTACTTGTTGCTTTTAAGTCTCATTGTGTGTATGTAACATCATCCAGATTCTTGATTGCCTGTGATATTTTCGTATCATCAGCATAGCTAGTGAGAGCAGCTGCCTGTATAATTGAGTGTATGTCTGAGTGAGCTACTACAAACAACAGCTACTCTAAGTTCCCTGGTGGATTCCATTGACTATTTTATTTCTTTTGTGAGGACACCACAAATTGCAACTGCCTTACTTCTGCCTCTTAAAGAAGTCATATAGCACTTCTCTAGTTTACCGACTATGTCGAGATCTCACAGTTTGTGACATATTATTCTATGATAAACTTTATCACAGGGATTTGTAAAGTCACGATAATATATCCACTTTTGATATCCACCTGATGATAGCTCTGTTTACCTTTGGAAGAGAATCTGTAGTGGTTTTGCTAAATCCTATTGAGGACTAGTTACTGAGTTTAAGCTCATTTCATCTGTGTATGTTATTTCATTTTCCTCCTTAACATCCATATAATTGAAGATTACCATTTCTCTATGTAGAGAAGTAGAATCAAAGAACTCATCTGGCTTATTTATTAGTTATTTATGTGATCTCTCAGTTTGAAGTAGCGACTCTAACTGACGTAACTCTGATCTCTGACCTATGCACTCTATCAAGCAACGTTACTTCACAGACCCTGTTGGCATTATATAAATTTCTTAAGTTATATCAATGTCTTTTATAAGGACTTTCAGACCTATTTGGTTTGAGGATCTCTTTCTCATTAGCTCTTTCCGTGTGGAGAGCATGTGTGGTTTCCATCAGACCAAACATTGTTAGTGCAATGTTGTGGTCCAAGAAAATCATCTGTGCCACCTTCACACTTGAAGCTGAAATCGAGAATATTTTTACCTCTCATTGGATAAAGTTGTATTTGTTCCAAGAATAACAAGTTAGATAGATAAAGCTGAGACCCTGATTCTCTTTTGTTCATACAGCAACATTCCTGAGAGAATGTGACCTTCAGGTCATTTGAAATTGGAGAGCTTGAAGTATCTCAAGAGAAGTATTGAAGTGTTGATCCAATTTAGTCAACACACCCTCCATTTTTCAAAGTCTATCTTCAAGTATATCTTTGATTTGAAACATCTGGTAGATATGTGGGAGCCAGATATATATATATATATATATATATATATATATATATATATATATATCAATAAGTGGCAGTTACTCACAAGCTACAGATTTGTTCAAGCCTGTTAGTAGGCTTCTTGCTCTTTTCTGTCTAAAACTGAATGCTAATTGTATTGTTTAATATATATATATGATGTTTATGTATGTAAGGCATCTAATATTATAAGTGTGTTTATCAGCTTGCCTATGTATTTAATGTTTGATTAATATTAACATTGCCAAAATATCCCAGAGTGACATTCTACATTGAATGCATTACACATAGATTATGAAGGATTATAGTAGAAATGTGGTTTCATTAATGTTCTTTTCTCTGAAGTTCTCTCTGCTGTCTCTCTCTGAGTATATATATATATATGTATATATATATATATATATATATACAGGTACACACACACATACTTTATATATATATATATATATATATATATACACATCTAGGGCGGATAAAATTCCCGAGATCCATGGACGAGTTCTCTCCAGCGGTCTCTGTCCCTCATTATCGCTGCCATGTCCTTCGTCTCCAACAGACCAGTGTACTGTCCTTAGGGCATCAACATACGTTAACCTTGGTCTTCCTCTTCCAGTGTGTCCATGTAGGGGCTCCCACAGGAGCACTGAGTGCAATGTCAACTCTGGATGTCGGTGAGCATGTCCAGCTAACCTCAGTCTCCTCTGTGTCACTTTTGAGCTGACTTTTGGGAGGCTCCCATACAGCTCTGAGTTTTTCATCCTCAGTGTATATATAAGTTGTGTAATGTTTGTATTAAATAAATATACATTAATCAGTATATATATATATATATATAGTAGATATGTGTGTAACTACAGTTATATGCAGTTCACTGGTTAAAGCACTCAATATTGTTACAAGGGTTCATCTCATGTGAGGTTTATATTTCAATATACTCCAGGATTAAGGCAACTGTAATATGCAGAGTGTAAATACAGGTAAGCAGGAACAAAGTCAAAGTTGCACCATAAATAAATGTGCCTATGAACTTGAACTCACATATCCAATGAGATGTTGATGTGAAGTCGAGCCCCGATTATGATCAGAACCTGGGCTGATCAATATCAAAACAATTGTTATCTGCAATAAAGTTTATTTATCACAATTGTTTTGATATTGATCAGCCCAGGTTCTGATCATAATCGGGGCTCGACTTCACATCAACATCTCATTGGATATGTGAGTTCAAGTTCATAGGCACATTTATTTATGGTGCAACTTTGACTTTGTTCCTGCTTACCTGTATTTACACTCTGCATATTACAGTTGCCTTAATCCTGGAGTATATTGAAATATAAACCTCACATGAGATGAACCCTTGTAACAATATTGAGTGCTTTAACCAGTGAACTGCATATAACTGTAGTTACACACATATCTACTATATATATATATATAGTTATTTAATGTATATTTATTTATAGATATATATAGTTATTTAATGTATATTTACTTATAGATATATATAGTTATTTAATACAAACATTACACAACTTATATATACAGTTACTGGCTAGTTTCATGTAAGGTGTAGATTACTTTATTACAGACAATATATTTGCATCTACTGAGGAAATTTTCAAACCTTAATGTTCACAAACAGTGGATCAGTAAATTGTAAGAAAAAAAAAATGAGAATTGTATATTATTTGCGAGTAGAGATTTAAAATGATATTTATTTTCCAATGAAATAATCTGCACAAAACATGAAACCAGCCAGTAACCTTATATAATGTTATATTTATGTGTGTGTATATATATATATATATATATATATATATATATATATATATATATATATATATATATATATACGTAGGCACCTACATGTATGTATATAAGTGTGTATCTTTGTGGATGCAAGCAAGTCCAAATAGTTAGGAAGTTTGCTTTGCAATCATACAGGCCTTGGTTTGATACCACTGTGTGTACTCTTGGACAAGTGTCTTTTACCATATCCTTGGGTCGACCCAAGCCAGTGAGTAAAATTAGATAGCAAGAAATTGTGTGGGATTTTGTCAGATAGATTGTGCCTGTTATTCCATAGTCTAGCCTTGTCATATAAAGTAAGAGAAGGGTACATGTGTCCATGGGATACTCATTCACCTGCACGATGATTAAACAGCTGAGTGCGCATCACTGAAACTGACAGAAGATCCACCATGTATGTGCCTGTATGTTTGTATATATGTATATATAAAGATATATATATATATCATCATCACTGCTTAACGTTTATTTTCCATACCCGCATAGGGTAGATGGCCTGTCAAATTATGAAGTCAGCCAAGTCAAGTGCCTATGTCTTGTTTATACAATCTGTTGAGATTTTTGTTTTCTATGACTGGATGTCCTCCCTAACATCAACCATATTACAGTGTGTACTGGAAGCTTTTTTTTGTGCTACCACCACTACCACTTTACAACGTGGAATGACACATTTTTAAAATGTTTATACCAATAGTTGTTTTCTTAATATCATACATTATTATATTGACCCTAGTACTATTTTATTGACCATTCATTAATCTCACAAGGCTAAACACATAGCTCACTTCTTGACCAATGGTTGTGAAAACAATGGCGATCCCATGCTGTTTAGAACAGCCAAATAAAAACCTTGTCAGAATAAAAGCTTTGGCTGGAGTTAACATTTGAGACATTGTAATGCAAGATAATAGTTTTATTAAAGAAACAAAGTACATCAAACCTAGAGCTGCACTGTAAACTGCCTATTAAAATGTAGTTTGAAGTTATGTGTAATTATAATCAGTAATATGGATATAAGGTATATGCATCATATGAGATACACAGATCATTGAGTTATGATGCATAGTTGTGAACAAACTCAATATGAAAAGAAAATCTGGTTTTACAAACCGCTAGTGTAAACCATCTCATAGTATACTTGTCTATCCTAGATAAATGCTTCATATAGCATGCTCTGCCAATTGAACTATGTCTCAAATATAGTGTTGGTGGAAACGTTTTGCTGCAACCACTACATTAAAATGCACACAATCAGCAGTCATAACTAGGCTATGCTGTCAATGCAATATGAAAGATGTGCAAGGACCAGTACTCTCACCAGTACATTAGTGCTTGATGCTTGATGCCAAACCTCTCACTTTGAATAGGGGTTTTCTGCACTCAGCTCTCTCTCTCTCTCTCTCTCTCTCTCTCTCTCTCTATAATATATATATATATATGGAATAAACTTCTAGAAACTACAGTTATGGCAATCGTAGTGGTTTAAATGGAAGTTTTTCAAAAGCACCATACATTGTTACTTTCATATACAATAATGAAATGAGCCATTGATTGGGTTGTTGAACCCTACTCTTTCTGCCCGTATATTCAAATATGTTGCGATAAAAACAAACCGTGTGTGTGTGCACACCAGTGGTTCTCTAATTGTGTGGCATAGTATACTGATGTGCCATGAAATATAGTTAGATGCACTGAAAAAATAAAATATCTAAAAAGTACAAAAAATAAAAACTGAAGTTCTAAATATAAATTCTTTATCTATGCCTCATTTATTGAATAAAGAAATATTTTAAATCACTTATATTTAAAGGTTAAAATATATAAATACCATGATTTGATATATTTTTTATTTATGTAAAACATGTGCTAAAATATATCTATTTGCTGTTGAGTGTGAGTAAAAAACATTTTAGAATCACTAATGCATATATAAAATAGTTTCTGATAAAATAGTGACATGTTTAATGCTTTTAGTCTAGTTTAGAAACTGAGGGCAATAAAATATATCATTGGTTTTATTTGAATATAAATGTATCATCTATTTTTTTCTTATAAATATTCATAAGTAATACATTATCTGAAAAGAATAGGTTTCTTAAATTAAATTCAGTTTATGTAAAAGAATTTCTGAAATATAAATATTATATTACCTTCAACTTAACTCTGGAGTGATTTCATGTTAAAGTTGAAATATTCATAAGTTTACATATACCAAATTAATGCTATATATCTTTTGATGTTTTAAAAATATTTGAGTTATATTTAGTTTCTTATTTTTTCTAAACTTTCTTAGTATCTAAGCAAAATGTAAAACGTATTGGTAATCCATTGTATGAAAAGTATTTTATTCACAACATAGTCTTGAGTAGTTTTTTAATATGTAGCATGTATATTAGAGATATTTGTTAAATACATTAGGGTGAAACAAATATATTAATTTAACATTAATTATATCTGTTTTAAATATATTACTCAAAGCAACTATTCAATTATATATAATTATATCAGGCTAAAACAGTTTCTCTTAAACCAGAGTTCCAAGCACTTTTGTTATGTCCTTTTTCACTTATTATGCTAGTTACCCAGCTTATTTCATTTATTTCTCACTTGCATCAATTATCACCCCATCATTCCTTTTACGGATCTCACAGATTGGTTCCAAATGAATATCACATAATTGTTATTTAAACATTTGTTGTTGTTTTTTTTTTCATAAATATTCAAAACTTTACTTTCAGCTATAATCAAGCCAGGTGCATATCACAGACATTTTGTGATTTATGTTTTGATAATTTCTTTTATTTCATTTAATACAACTTTATAATATTTCACTCTATCCAGACATTTTCTCAAGTTTTTATGTGGATTTTTTTGTTAAAATTTGATTTTATGAATATTTTTTGTTGATGTTTTTATAAAACATTTTGTTGCATCTGTATTACCTACAGGAGTTTTTGAAGCATATGGGTTTTCCAGAAGATGACACTGAACAATTTCATTGGTCTCTTGGACTAGATCGTTCGGTAACATTTAATACTTATATAGCTGGTGAAATTTATAAGTTTAGGGTTGCTTCTACTGCTGCAAATACCCACTGTTTTCTTTTAAAGAAATGTTAATGTTTTTTTTTCTCTTCTGCTAAAATGAACATTGGCATGTCTTCTCAGTCTATAAGAATCATTAACTTCTTTAGAAATGTTTTAGTAAATAATATTTCTTTCATATATTTCATAAAACTAAGAATACACTACCATATAAGGCTATAATGATGTAAACTTTTCTCAAATATACACAACCAGTAAAATGTTTCAGATAAATTATTTTGAATATGAATAAGTTTCTTCCCTGAAGACCTTCTGGTGTCCAGTTCTCCTGAGAGTTTGTTACCACAGCACTAATTTTACCTTTCAACAAAGTAATGAAAGGTAAAGTTTGTGTAACTGAGATTTAAAATCAAATCAAATTACCCATGTATTCACATAGATATATATATGCAAATTTCTGTAAATACATGGCACAACATTAAGTTTAAAATGTATTTATTATATATATTTGTACATTATTTGAGAAAAATGAACACATAGTTCCTTACTGTATGTTAATTGTATTCTTTGTTTGGTCTGCTAGAAAATACAGATGATTATTCTAATTGATTTATAAAACTGTAATGGCATGGTGGAATTGCTTTCAGGATTATTATTCAAATATTATGAAATTGTGCACATTTGACTGGGTGTGATAATTTTTGGTGGTGGATATTTGATAGTCATCATAATTTAGTAGCTTCTCTGAAACTAAACGTAATTATATGCATATTAAAAAAATATTTCTGTATCTTCTATTTATCTATTCATCATTGCTTCTTCTTTTATCATTACAAAAAGGATCATGATCAACTTTTAAAACATTTTGACTCAAATTGGTTTCAGTTCAAAATAAGGTTCCAGCATTGAATTGTTGTACATAATATGAAATAAAATATTCAGTGTCTTCCCTAGAACACAATACATTGCTGGCAAAGTGGTACAAACTTATGATTCTTCAGTTACAATCTAATCTCTATTCACAGTCATTGCAAACCTTCATGAATTTTCTCACTCATTTTAACTTTTTGGAGACATATTGTATTGTTACCTTACTATACTGCTTTACTTTATATCCATTGCAGTATTTAGTCTTATCTTTTTATGTTTTGACTGCATCATATGATTATTGGCAAAATGAAACAGGCACCAGGTATGCTGAGATTGTGTATGAACTGATCAGTTAGGTAATACATCTATTTTGAAAGGTCAATTTGGTCATACACTGAACTTTTGTCTTACGTTGAAATATTAGTTAAGAGTTAGTGACTTGATTGATAAACAAAACTGTCAAGAAACTAATGACTTATTTGGTAGTTATAGTTATTATTTATATTGAATTTTTTATCCCTCGAATGAATAAATACAACTCAGACTTTAAATCCTATATGTAAACAGACTAGTTTATTAGTTATATTTGTGTAGCTTTCTCTAGACAAAGGGAAGTAGCTGGAGTTACTTCCTGTTGAATTCTAGGTAGGAATTATAAAAGAGGGAGAAAAGAGACATCTTAGCCTTTTGGCGACCGGCTCTCGGACAGTTCACTCACGAGCGAGTTTGGTATAATCTTATATCTGTATCGAATTAAATTAGTGGTTGGCCTGCAGTGGTGTTTACCAAAGTAAATAACCCTGTGACCAACTCACTAAAGTGGTGACCCCGACATGAGTGATGGTCTGGATGCCAGCGCAAATGGTTGGTTTTAACTGTTTAAGGGAAAGTCTGTTGGTTTATATTATATAGATATATAATATATATATATGTGTGTTTCTTTTTTCCAGGGCCAAGTTGGCGGGGTGGGTTTATTACTAATATCAACATTTAATTAATTAACAATGATACATTTCAAACATTAGATATCAGTAGAAATAAAAAATTGTCCAAGTAGTTGGGACTCCAGAAAATCTTATTGCTAAACAGTTTGCATATAGGAAATAAGAAAATGGTTTTGTATATAACTATGGTAAATGGAGAGAAAATAAAAATTAAGTTTCAAATTTGCTGAATCAGTATTGTTATTATTTAGTTGTGAAGCATTTTGTTAGATATCAAAGATTCTCGGTAAATTGTTCTGTTAAATAGTTTATATAAATATATAAATATGGGAAAATTAAATACTTGCAATAAATAATAATTGAATAAGCTGAATGTTTTATATGTCAATTAATTAATTCTATTTGCTCATACAGGCAATGGGCTAAAGGATATTTATATATAACATTAGAGGGGAGCTGCTTCTTAAAAAATGATCTAGTGTTTTACAAAATAGCTTTTTTTGTTTTCAAAGCACTGTAAGCTTGCTTTATTTTTTTTTATGGAAGTAGGCATTTGGTTAGCAGGTGTATCTATCATTTTTCCATTGTATCTAAATAGGCTATTTTTAGATGAACATTTGTTATGTCTTTTTTGTCCCTAACATACATGATGCACCCTATTCAGCAATTGCTTTTTAAATATAATAAATTAAATATAATAAATTAAATTAGGTAAAATACTGTTTAGTAGTTTGTGAAGAAAATATTATTTCATCAATTCCTCTTACATTTCCTATCCTCTTCTTGCAAGTGGTGAATGGTGACCTTTTGGTATACCTAAATCTTTAAACTATAATAATTTTCTACTTTTTCTGTCTAAAAGCATTGTTGTTAAGATCTCCAGTGTTTCTCCAATCTTGATAATACAGAACTTTTTTCAGTAAGTTTTTTCCCAACTATATAACAATTTAATCAAGAAGGCTTAAGTCATATTATTATATACATTAAAGTCATGTTCTTAAATAAATAACAGTATTTTGTTATTTTCTCAATAAGTGAAGTATAAATTTACTGTTTTTAAATAAGGCCAAAATTATGGATTTAGACACCTTAATGCTTTGTTGTTTACTTTTTCTATTAATCTTCATTATTGTTATGATGATTGGCATGCTGTTAAAAATTTAGTGTTTGCATAGTTACAACCAATCTACCTCTATTGCTTGGGCATGAGTTATGATATACGGTGCATATAAAGTAGAATGGCTCTTACTAAAACTGAATAAAAATTTATAAAAATTTATTCTATAATTCCTTGCAAAACTGTTTCTAAAATATGCACTATAAATATTTCTAAAAAATGTATGTTAGAATTTTCCCTACATTTAATTTATAAGTTATAAACACAAATTGCTTTTGTTATAAATTACATTATTATGTACACCATAATTTAGCTTTTAGTTTTCAGTAAATTGAGTCCACAAACTTAATTTCCTTTCTGGTGAAAACTATTTTTCTTGCGTTTTAAAGACACCGAGAGAAAGCTGAATGTAAGAATGTGAGATTTCTTAACCTTTATAGATATAATAATTCACAACATTGTAAAAGATATTATCTATATTTAGATATTACCTATTCAACTAATTTTATCAAAAATACTAAACATTTTATTGGAATTAATGCATTTTCTTAAAACAGCTACAGTAAAACATCTTCTTATGCAGTTGTTGTTTAACCCCAGCTTGACCATGATCAAGCATTCCTATGATCAACAGCATACCAACTATGACCATTCCATCTTTTTAAAGGAGTGCATTATCAAATATATTCTTTTATTATAAGATGCTAAGGTTTTATTTGAGAGAGAAATATCTAATCACATAGAACTTTCCATATTGACTCCCTGTTACACTAATTTTAGATTGAGTTGCTATCATAATATTTATGAAAGTAACATGTGTAATTGCTGATTATAAATTTTTAATTACCATGTAATGATTGCAATTAATTGGTTATCTGATGGATAGTAGTATTCAATATCAACTAGCTACAAAAATCTCTATTTCATATGTGTGTGAGTGTGTGTGTGTTTGAGAGAGGGGGAAGAGAGCAATATATATTAATATCATGTATATCTCTTAAATTGTTTCCATTTGTTGGTTTCATATAAATTGTAATTTTCTTTACCCTGTTTGATAGCAAATCTTCTTAACGCATTCCTGGTTCTACAAAACAAAGCTGTTAATTTTAAAATATTTAATTATAGTTCTAGGTAAGAACTTTTATGTTGTATTCCAGACACCAGATAAATAATGAGAAAATTAGTTATGTTACTAAATCATTCCAAATTATTGAATGTCTTCAAAATTATTTGAAAATCATAGACAATGTATTCCACTAAAAATATGGTAATGAAAGGGTTAATTATAATAAAATATAACACAATATGCAGTTGATAAGGTTATACCAAACTTTGACATCTAAATTATTTTCTTCCTCAGGAAACATGTTAGTTCTTTCAGTTTATCTAGCAAAAGCTTACATTTCATTTTTTCATCATAATTGTTCTCATTTGGGCAAATCACTCAAGTACAAAGCAACATTGTATGTACTCAGGTACATTCAACATTGCATGAGGATGTTTGAAGCTTGACAGCCATCCAGCAATGGTAACATTTTGGATAAATCATTTTTCTAAATTTTTGTTTACCATTAATATTGCTATTCCTGAATTTTATTGCACAACAGAAATAAATGAATGGAAATTATATACTTAAAATAATTAAGCGATTGTGTGTACATTGCTTTCTTACACCCTTAGTAAAATTAAATTGAGCAGAAATGATATAGCAATACTATTGTCATCAGCTACAAGGATAAAGCAATGACGAATTTAGCTCACTGGAAATACAGTTTGATATGATGCAGTTTGATTTTTTTTCTTTTGAATATAGAACCATTAATAGCATATTTATAATGAACTAGCTTCAAAAGTAATTGACAAAGAATGAATGAATATTAAAACTATTTAAAAGTTTCAGGTCTATGTTCTTGCGAGGGTCTATGTGCCAACACTTGGTTCACCTTGTAAAGTCTATGAGCAAACTGCAACAAAAGCTTAAGTTGTAGAAGTGAGAGATAATGTCATAATCTGAAGGTAAAATATTCTACGAATAAGAGACTAATTAAAGGCCTGGGCTACAATGTCTAACAAGTTTAAAGAATGTTGATTTTTTTTATGTCCAATGCAAAGGAAGAAATTAATTTCATGTTTCAATACTTATTCAATACTATTGTGTTGAATGATTGGTAACAAACCTTTTGGTGTGCCATATATACTTGTGTAAGAAGCGTCATATACATTGGAGAACAGGTGACTGTGACTGGATCATTGGAAATAAATTTCTAGATTTTGAACTATCTTTTGTTTTCACACAAGTTGAAAGTAAAATTTGTTTTTAGTAACACAATATCTCTGCATTCAAAATACGAATAGAAAGTATATTACATTCTAGTAGAATTTGAGCAATGAAATCAAAAGATGTGTTATGATTAGAGAGAAAGGCATTCCAATAAACTGGAAATGTATAAGAATATTAGAATTAATGTGTGATAAAATCATGCAAGAGATGACTATGTGAAAAGTTTACATAAGCTGATTTTAGAAACCAACATAGGATAAAGGATGAACTAGAGTTTATCTTAGAAAGTTAGACTACTCACATCAGGTGAGACAAAATTGAAATGTTTGAAATGTCATGCTACAGATCCATCTGCTTCGTGCCAACATAGGAAAGTTGATGTAAATTATTGATTTTTCTTTTATACGATTAACATTATTAGACTGGTTCGACTTTCTTCAATACATATGTTTTTCATATTATGGAATGGAAAATTTACGTGATAAATTTTTTGTAGTAAAATCCATTCAATTTTGTTAATAAAAATATTTTTTATTGATAATCCTTCCGGCAGCAAATATATTATGATAATCTGTCTGATTGATAATTTTACATAAATTTATTTCATATTTACGTTTAACACTATTAACGTAATCAACTACTAGGCCATATAATGTTGGTTGTTTTGTTTTTTTAGATTAGCAGGGAGCATCATTAATTTCATACTCAATTTTTTACAATTTTTACTTAGCTTCTCACAAATTATATTCAGTAATGTTGTCCTTATATAAATCTTAGTTCCCACATTCTGATGTCAAATTCTTTTTATTACCCACGCAGGGAAAACTTCTATTTCTTTCAAGTCCTGAAAGCTGTATGAAATATACTACCAGTAATAATTTGAACACCACTCCAACAGAACTTGCTACAATTTAAAGGGTGAGACCTTGAATTATGTGTCCTTTCTAGCAATACATATTTTCTCTTTATAAGATGGAAGTTTAAAAAGGAATTGGTTTCTAATCTCAACAGATTGAGCAAACATTTAGAGGCTTCTCCTTTGCTGGCTTCCGTCTCTATGTAGAAGCTGCTTTGGTGGCAACCATATAGAAGCAAGCATATAGAAGCTTTCTAGTTGGCTTGAGTGACTCTGTTGAAGATTCCTTATTTACTTAAGCAAGTGCAAAGAAACTCCCTCATTAGAACAAAAGTAATGATTTACTCCCTTCAACTAATCTGAAAAGTGATTATATATTATGTCTGCTTACTGGTGTGTCTTATATGGGAAGTTAAAATATTTGTACCTATCTTCCTCACTAAATGTTAAACTCTATAATATAGGACAGTATGAACAAATTTTTCAATATTAAAAAGGGTTTACACTCCTTTGAGTTCTTTCTATCACTAGGTTGATTCCACTTTGCTTCTAATATTTTTATCATACATTAGGAAGAATTTAATGTTGATGCTTTTAATTCACAAGAGGAAATATAAATACATAGCTTTTTTATGATTATTTATAAAATAACTGTATTAAATCTGAAACTTTCAACAAGTTATTTTAAATAACATAGCCTTATGTTTTGATCATATTTCAGCTGACTTTAAACCATTATCTAGTTCCTTCTGATGGATTATTAAATTAAAGCAAACTGATTAGTAACCAAGAAAAAATGAATGCTTTAACATACATTGAGGCATTCTATTTTTAGAGCAAAAATCTAAAGGTATAAAGTTATTTGTATTTACTTTGTTTAACAAATGCAAAATTAGCCATGTGTTCAACTCTAATAAACAAGTAGTCATAGATTTACATGTTTCTCTATTAAAAGTAATAATGTTCATTCAATTATGTTCTGAATGGATAATTTAAAATATGTGTAAAAGCTCCAAAAATACTTATCACCAAATATAATAACTGTAGTAACAAATCATTATTCAATTAGTAGCAAAGAATTACTTATATTTATTTAAATTTCAAATATAGCTTTAAAAACAAATATGGTTATTCAATCTGATTGTGTTGCTATTTTCTTATCTCTTGTCTAAATATGATTTTTAAAATATTAAGATTTTAATAAGCTATAATGATTGTGATGTTAATATACTTAACCAAAGATTACATGGTTTAAATGTTACTATTGCCAGTGTGTTGTGTGTTTAGGTAAGCTGCCTAACTAAAGTTCCAGTTCTATTTCTCTGAACCAGCTGAAAAATTAAATTGAAAATCAAAATCTAAATTGATATAACTAAATACTGCAAACTATTTTGTCTAACACTAATCTAATTCTATAAATCCACCACACATTTAAACTTATTAATCATTTGAAATGGTTGAAATACACACAATTGAAAAAGTTACAAAAGTTATCCCAAGGATAAAAGTCAAGACTTATTTGATTTACATAGAAATGGGGAATGTTTAAAGGGTTTTCCAGAAAATGTTAGAATAATTCAGCATAAAAATTTCAAACTTTTCATGTTACTAGAATATTTCAGAAAAAGTTAAAGATGTAACCATCAGCCTCCTACAAAATAACCTACAACTGTAACTTTATAGCACATGTATGTTTAAATAATTTTAAATATGCTAAATGCATATTCTAATTTTGAATAAACTTATTCAAATGCTGGCTGACCATTATCCTGTTATAAGATCAGTTATTTATATTATGTTAGTAATATCAATGATTAGATTACTTAATTTCCAATTTTGTAATAGTTAATGATTCTACTATTTAAATATATTTACATAAAATGCTTTAGGTTTTGAAATAGTAAATTGTTGAATATTATAAATATATATATAGATATTTAACTGAAAATTAACCTATATCTATACTGTGTGGGTGGGAATGGATGTTGGAAACATGAGTTTTGGAACAACTTTGGAAGTTTTCTATCAATGTTTTCGAATTTGCAGATTTTACTAATATCTGTAAATACTGTCATATTATTATTATACATCAGCGTGAAGGAATTCATATAAAAAGATGTCTAATTCCAATGATGGAAAGTAGAATCTGCAATTTAGAAAAGCTTAATGGTAAGCTACTGAAATTGCTTTACACATTCATTTCAATACAATATGCTTATATGCTTCAACACTATTTGCTTTATATATGTATATATATATATATATATTAATATATATTAATATATATATATTAATATATATTAGTCCAGAAATAGCCGTCGAAACGGCTTGAGCTCTGCCGTCAGGGTCATACTTTTTCCTATATAATATATATATATATATATATTAATATATATATATATATATAATATATATATATATATATATATATATATATATATATATATATATATATATATATATATGTGTGTGTGTGTGTGTGTGTGTGTATGAACACTTATACTGCAGTAATATTGATAAAATATTTTGTTTTTAATGATTTTTTTAGAATATTTATATCCATATTCTGTGTTAGACAATCATCAACTCTCTTCACAAGGGGCCTTGTTATCATGCCTTCACCTAAATAAATTTGCTGTGAATATTTATATTAAGTTTTTCAGTACTTTTATTTGATACCCACTGATCATTTGATCCACAAATTCTGTTCACTCCACTCTTATCATGTTTACTGAATGTCTATATGATTGAACTTTTCTCTTTTGCAGAAAAAAATATCTGATCTTCATAATTACTAGTTGTCTTTATAGCTTATCTAAACATTCTATCACTTTTGATTTATTATAGATATATCTAATCATATTGGCTCTTCTTTCTAGACTTTGTTGATCATCTATATTTAATGCTTCTTTTATGCCTTTTTTTATGAAGAGAAAATCCCACAAACATCAACATCTTTTCTTTGAACATCTCCTAATCAATTTTGGCTTGTATTATTCCATTATGTATTGATCAAGACCCTTACATAACATATCTCTTATCTGTATTTTACTATCTTGGGGAAGGATTTTTGCCATAAGACTTGTATGCAGTATCAGCCTTCTCATTTTATAACTGCTGCTTTTTAATCAACTCATTGGTTGTATTACTTTTGAAGGCTATCAATATTTGTCTTTGTGAACTTTAGAAAGAAAAACACTCTAACAGTTTCATCAAAAACAGTATTTGTTCTTTCCTATATATAGAAACTAACAAGTCATAACTCTGATGCAATTTGCTATCCTAATGAGAGTATGAAATAGTTTCTGTTACAATTAGACATATTTCAACTGTCTTATTTATTTTGGTTTGGTATATATTTTTTCTAGTTAAATTGTTGAAAACGTTTTAGTCAAAACTGTGGACATGTAGTCTCATACATCATGTCTAATTGGAAAGGAAAGAGTTTTAAAGTTTAATACTACAACCTAATGAAAATTTTCCAACGTTTTAATAGCAGAATGTTTCACTTCATTACATCAATACCCATACTACTTACCATGTCTGAAAATATCTCATTTGCAATGATGACTTTCTGTACAAAATTCTCATTTCCAGTATTTGATTCTGCAATAACGTTCAGCACATCACTTTTATACTTCGAAACAATCCTTCCAAGATCAGCTTTAAAAACTTTCTTAATTTATAACGTGATACTAAACTTCTTTTTCTATTTATATATTTTTTAAAAATATAAAATGTTTTATTGTAAAAAATGCAAGTGCCTTTTGTGGTTATGAAAACGGAAAAGGCTTTAGGGTCAAAGAAGAATGGGAAGGGTGATGGGCATAGGGTGCGACAGTATTGGGGCTGTGCTCCATGGACAGGACAATGGCTAGTGTCACCTGATGCAACAGCCGCACCACCTTGCAGAGCTCCTTCCTCAGATGAGCGGCTGATGTTCTGATCTTGCAGAGGAGCTCAACAATACGGGGTCCAAGTATGCCTGAGGTCTCGACAGTGACCAGTCTGAAAAGGAAGTGGCCAGACAATCCCCAGTATTTGTTTATCTTCCTTTCCTCTGCATTGCGGGCTGTGGTACCAGGGTATGTGGCCAAAGCGACTAAGTTGGAGGCGGAGAATGTGTCACAATATGTAGTGTCTAAGATGAGGGATCTACTTCCTTTGAATGGAAGAAGGTAATTCCATTGGGGTGCTTGCCATCTCCAGTTGTGATGGGAAGCCATCTGTATCGAGGCTCCTTCTCAATATGTTGTTGAGAGCGGCATGATGGGGGAACCAGACTGTGCTCTGATTGCAAGACAGTGGGTGCAGGCCTCTTTCAATTGATATATACTGTAATGGAATACTATTTTCTATGTCAAATATTTTGTATAATTTTTTTTATCTCAGTCTTGGGGATATCATAAGGAAAGAATTTAAGTATGTTTTCTCTCTCCGCAAGTTAGTTGATTTCTATTGTTTATATTACTAATAATATTGCGAATTCTACTGTTTCTATAAGCTTCCAAATGTTCGTAAATATTACATAATTTACAAGACACTGGTATTTCAGTGTTAATTGATCATTGTAAACAATTTCATTATTCCACACTCCTTTTTACTATTCACATATATTAAATGGAACTGACTGACATCATAAGGAAAACTATTCTTTAATGTTTATTTAAATAAGTTATAAGGTTTTGTCATTTTTATACCATTTTGAAATTGCTGCTCTATATAACCTCACTCTGTATCTTGTTTTTATTCAGAACTAACAGAATTGTTTGTCATTATTTTCTTTTTATTAAGATAAACTTTCTGTTCCTTTTTTTAGAAAGACATTAATGTAAATTCCATTTTTAGTATCGCATTGGATATTTTACAATGTAATACTTTGATTTGGCTAACTTGAAAACCTTGATTTGTTCAAAGGAATATCTTCCTGTTCTCAGTCGACCATTGGTGCTAGACAATGCCAAACACAGTGAGTGGGTGAACATCTATTCTGACAAAATGGTATTTATACTTCATTTGCAAGTATGCTGTTTAGGCAATTACCTGCTTTTATACAGTTAAAATTGCTTGACCAACAACCTAGCATCCATATTCTTGAGAGTCAGTGTGCTGTTTACTGTTACCTGCTATATATATATATATACATATATATTATATTATATATATATATATTATATTATATATATTTATATATACATATATATTTATATATGCATATATATTTAATAAGACTGGGTACATTAATGAAAATATTGCAAGACTTTTGAAGTAGATTTGTATTATTGTTTCTTTCTTTATCTCTCCTCTTGCTCTCTGTTCATTCATTTATATATATATATATATGATTATTGATTTGAAAATGTATTAGAAGTTACTAGACTACATTTCTCTCTAGCTTGGCTCATGATTTTAGTATTTCATCAGTTGTCCCTAAATTACCTAGAAAGTCTTAAGTTGTTTATTCTAAATGCTCTTTACTTGATTAATACTTTTTAGTTACACTATGTTAAAGCCAAGCATTTCCAACATAGATTTAATCATTTTTCATTTCATCTTCTCAAGTAACTTAGTCTCTTTGTTATTTGTAGAATGTTTCTTTCACTGTTAGTATTCAATTCCTCTATGATTCAGTATCTTAAAGTCACATATAAAGACTTTTGCTGTGGAAATCTGTAACATTTCTTAAAGTATATATAATAAAACTTAAAATCAGTCTACCTCTGTCTCCTCTCCCAGAAGGAAAAGGTGAAAGTTGACTGGTAGAGCTTTCTGAAATTGAACATCATTGAGACAGCATTCTAGCCACAATAATCTCATATCTATAGTCAGTATGTTAAGTGTCAAGACTTAAAAAACATGGTTGCCATTTTAAACATTGTAGGATGTTTGTTGTTAAAGTTTTGACACTATACTTATCTGCTGAATATCTTTTAATATCTTGAGATGTTTCCTATATACCTTTCCAAAATATTAAAACAGGGTATAGTATGTCCATATTGCTCTCCTCTAAACCAACTACTGTATTATGAAGTTTACAGTATAGTCTACACTGTGGTTTAGCACAACTGACCTTGATTAATAAACAATTGCTCAAAATGGTAATGCATTTTGATAGCTGAATATATATTTGGATGAATTTACCTCTTTTAGGAGATTTTTAAAAAAGCACAGGCATATAATTCTTTTTCATCCAAATCGAGTGATTATCTTGTCAAATTTCTTACCACTGCCCTATATGGAAAACACAGTAGCTTTATTATGAATTAACTTAGTACAAGCATTCATGGACAGATCTCAAAAAGATTGAACCACTGGCAAGCTCTCTCAGACCTTGTGTGATGATATCCATTTTAGCAGTGTATATACATTAGAATGCTCTCTTTTTTGTCAATACCTTTGATTAAGTATAGATATTACCATTCTATTAAGACTTTTTCTATGTATCTATCTAGTTTGATGTTCAATTCCATTATGCAGCATCTTAGATAAACTAATATCTTGTGAATGAAATTTTGAAAAAAGGAACCGTGTAAAAATCCACCAGAAGAATTTCTGCTGTTAGATTTGATACATTGCATGATTTAAAACCTCCACATGAGCCTTGATCTCATTATTAAGGATAACTTTGAGGCTCTGAGAAGAAACATGGATGCTAACTATCCCCTTCACCAATATTTGACTGAAATACAATTATGCATTAGAATTTTAGTTTAAACTTATTCATGGTGGATTAATATGTTTCTAAGAATTTTAGCTAGTTTTGTAGTAAGCCATTTTAATTTGGACTATTTCTTTTAAGTTTTAAAAATGTTCATAGCAGATTATATATTGATCCTGCCACGAAAATAAGTTTACCTATAACTAGGACCACCATATCAAGTTTTAAAAGGAATAGCAGAAAGCTTTATGAAGAACTTTGTACATGACATTTTCCACTTAATGCTAATACATTGACTATGCTTATACATTTTTATCAGTCATCCTTAAAATAACCAAATATTTCCAGTAGTACAGAATACAGGCATGTAACTAGCTAAATTTTGTATTCATAGTATCCTAGATTGAGACATTTGTGGCATATCATCTGTAGCTAGATATATTTTTTGTTAAAATCCTGCTGAGTCATATCTCTTTAAGATATTAAAAAATAACTTTAATATTGTTTCTTTTTCTTTGTTATGAACAATATCAAGTAGTTACTTTTACATTTTTTTTTTTAAAGTTTATCTCTTACATAAAAGTAAAATATAGGCGATATATTAGAGACAAATTTTTAGTTTTGCTGTTTTTGTTTTACTCGACGTAAAGTTTAAGTAGAAATATAAAGTTTTGATGGTAATACTTTTCCCAAGGATATTAACAGGATTAGTAAAGTTAAAGTCTGTATTGTTGATTTGAGATAGCAGCAGTTGTGTTGTTTACTATTCACAGTATTTTTATATTATTTTCATTTTGGTCTATAGGAATTTTATACTTTGTCGCATTTTCTACTCTTTAAAAATCATTATATTTGAAATCATTGATAATATTATGATTTTAAAATGTACCCAGTCTTTCTTAACAAAAACATTGCCTATTATGCATGCAGGTCCAAACTCCTTTTTTCCTATCATCTTAAACCAGTTTGGTGAGTTCACATTTCACCAAGTTCTGTCATAGCATAATATTTTTCAGTAATACTGTTTGTTGTCTTTTCAATAATATTGTAATTCATTATATTTTAAATCCTTTAAGTACTGTCAACTTTAAGTAGATTCTTATCAGTGTGCTATTCAATATGGGATATCAATTATATAATTCAATGTTTAAAAAATATAATATACATTTAAAATTTTAATAATTCAACATTTAATAGTTTTAATTTTTTAATATATTGTAACTTAGTATATGAAATATGTGTTGAGTGTACATTGTGGAGTGTTTACCAGAAATTGGTGAATTTAATAACATTTGACCAATTTTAACATGTTTTTAATAATTAGTCAAAACACTTCTACCTTGAAAAACCATGTGCAGTGTACCTGTATAATTTTGATAACCTGTGTATTAATAATAATTATGAAAATACTATTGTCAGTTATAGCAAATATTTTAAATGAACTTTTTCATTAATAATGAATAAAATAATTGTATAATGCCTGGACATTGATTGAGTATTTTCATAAATATCTGTTTTGTTTTTTTATAAACAAAGCTAATTATTCCTAACTGATTAATATATTACAAATTTGGAGTTAATTTGATTAACTAAATTAAACAGGATTTATTAACCTTTTTATGTTGAAATATATAGACATTTATTTCATGGAATATGGGAGAGATCCTCATATTAAAGATAAAGCAAGAAGATTGCCATAAAATTTCATCTCTAACATTTTAGCATTTAATCCTCATTTTGATCATATCTGTTTTTAAGATTATATTGTTTAACATTCTTTCTTGACAAAAACTTTACAGTTACGTTAGCTTTTTATCTAAAATATTAGTTTTGGAACATTCTTTTAATGAAGTCAGTTTATGTGTCCTACAAATATGATTTTCCATATCAAGTTTGTTGAGTATTTGTAACTGGGTTCTGCAGAAATTAAATAAATTATAGTGAAACTTGCAAACTTCAGGGTATCATTTAAACACTATAAATATAAGTTTTAATTGTTTTGGGAAATCTACAAAGCTTCTTTTAGGATTTGCCTACAGATTCTCTAATATTCTTCAATTTTCCAATGAAGCTTTTTCCTATATATATTATTTGTTAATAAGACTTATTGTCAGTGCTGCAATACTAATGTGATTTAAGTGAAATATTTATGTGATAATCCTTAGTTCACACCAGACAACAATCAATTTAGATATCTATAGCAAATAACTAAAATGTGTGAATCAAATTCTTCATCAGAAGCATCCTTTATTGATCAAAATATGTTTACACATGAGCATATTCTTTTATTTTCCCATCAATCTACCATATTTTCCATTATCTGAAATATTGTTTGAATGGAATATGACATGCAAATTAACAGATGTAATTTTATATATATTTTTTGTTTTTAGCTTTGCATCAAAACTATTCAAAACATAAACAAACAGATCATAAAATGAGAAACCTTCCATGATAGAAATAATAATTATTTCATTGATCTAATATTGATTTTTTTTATGTTGAAACAATATGATAAACTTGTAGGAAAGGAGTATAGTTCATTGAAATTACCTGTATATAACTGGCATTTTATTCAGATTCAGAAAGATTTTATGAAAAGTTCACTCTGACAAAATTTTAACTCAAAATACTGAGGAATTAATTTAAATACTTAAAGTATTTAATCCAGGGCTATACCATTTTTGCCAGTTCAGCCTTTATTTTGATAATTTAAAAGGGCTATTAACTCAAATATAATCAACTAGTCAATGAAATGTATACATACACATTGAAGTGCATCATATTTTTGTTTATTTTACTTTTCAATTTAATTCTGTCTACAAAGTTTTCAATCTGTCAAAAATAAATTGCCTGTCTAATATTTTGTTTTTTAGCCCCGAACCTATATCTGTTTCTACATGTGATAATCTTTTCCAATATACCATTACTTCTTGTACACATTTAAATTGTAGTTTCTTTGTCCATTACTTTTTTCAATTTCTATCTCTAAATTTAGCTAAAATGAACAACGTTTATGTCTCTGCAAATAAATGTTTGCACGTGCACAAACAAACATATAAATTCCCACGAAATATATATAAGAAACATTTATATTAAACATATTGAACTTATGGCTTATGTTTAAGTTTAGTTTATTTTATGTTCAAATATTTTATTTTATTTTTGAAATTTCTAACTTTTATCGAAACTGAGGAAAAGGTATGGGAAGATGGAAGACAGACTAAACTGGAACATAACCATTTACTCAATATAACATATATATATGTATGTGAGTATGTGTGTATATTTATATACAAATATGATAAAATACAGTTTCAGTTAAAGTTGAGTTAAACAAAGGGCTTCTAGATTCTGTATATTCAATTCTTTAATTATCTGTCTTTACTGTTACTCTCTCTTTGTTTCCTCAAGCACCAAACCCGATATCTTGATACTCTTCAGAGTGTCTGGGAATCAGTAATTGAAGACCTATCTTTTAGGTTAGGTGATCATGGTTTATCAATAACTGCAAATCACCAACTATTTGGTTGTTTGGAATGTTTGTTTTTATTGTATCATTTGTATGCTTAGAATACATAAATAAGTTAGAAAAATGAATTTGTTTCTAAAATCCTCTGTATAATCATAATCCTTTCATTGATAAGGGAAATGTAGTAATATTATCAGAATTATTTCGTATTCAAATTAATATGAGTGCTGCATCTAACATCTTAACATATACGATATCCATCCACTTTACTTCTATTGCAGTTTTGTCAACTATAAAACTACTTATAAGCACATACATCCACAATAAATAAATCAACTATAACAACTGTGTTAGCTATCAATTTCTCCATTAAGGATTCCAATATTTATATATCAATATTTCAGAGTCACAGCACTCTATTTTCAAGATTCCAGTATTGATTTCAAGGTTGAGGTTTTGCACATCATTAGTATTCACATAAGTATAACCAATACAAATTTTCATTGGTTGTTTTTATTTTTTTATTTATGTGTGCAGTGATCTGATTAGTTCTAGTCCTTGTAGTTGTTTGATATGTATTGAGAGGCTCCATGAATATGTTTGTCTTTAGTCATATATCATTGTGTATTTCCACAGTTTTTCTAAGTGTTCTTTATTATGTGGCAATCACTTTTATTAGAATAGGCAAATGGTTAGTTAATGAAGCAATGTAACATTGTGTGGCCAATAGAAACATTTAACAATGAAATTGCAAACTTTTAAGTTTGAATTAAATTTACATTTTTATTGTTATTGCTGTTGTTTTTGAATGGCTCTATTAAAAAGTTATTTGATCTAAAATATTTAAATGCCATGCAGATTTAAAAGTATGTGTATGTGTCATGGATTCATTAGTGTTTGTATGAGCTGTGAATTTTTACATCCTCCATTTTGTTATTTGGAATGTGACAGAGCATGTTGCATCATATTTGACAGCCATCCTACTTTCTACAATGTATTCTCTTGATAGTTTAAGATACTACCATGTCATATGTATATTTGATATATATATATATATAGCTGAATTGATAAGGTTTTTGTTTGGTGTGCCTTACTCAGAGATGTACATCACTGCACAAAGTTGAGGTATAGACGGACTATTGAGATTGCAGTAATTTTATTATACTCATGTTTTGTTTTACTGTTTATTATGTATCTGGATCCAACTGAGGAGAGAGATTTAGATATATTCTGAAGGCATGTGGCTTAGTGGTTAAGGTATTGGGTTAATGACTATAAAGTCATGTGTTCAATTTCCAGGCTGGGTAGCACATTGTGTCCTTGAGAAAGACACTTTATTTAAATTGCTCCAGTTCATTCAATTGACAAAAATGAGTTGTACCTGTAATCCAAAGGGCTAACCTTATCACACACTATGTCACACTGAACCTTTCTGGGAGTTATATTAAGGATATATGTGTCTGTGGAATGCTCAGCCACTTGCACATTAATTTCAAGAGCAGGCTGTTCCATTGTTCAAATGACTGAAACACTCATTGTCATAACTGACGATGATCCAACATACAGATATATTTTTGGCTTTTGTTGGTTTTGGTGACATGTGGCTGCATGGCTTGAGTGTGTTAAAACCAACATCTGCTATAAATTGAGTATCTTGCATGTTTAGTTGGTTTTGCCTTTGAAACATTTACTATCTATAAAGAATATTTTCTGGGAAATGTTGTTTTGCTGGGAACTGGATTTTAAATTATTTTTTCATAATACACACTTTAAAAATAGTTTCCTCTGTTTGATTAAGTCATTAGTTTTATGAATTTTATTTTTTTTTTTTATCTGACAGTCATTTGCTTTTGATATTATTATTTCTGAGTATGTTTTAATATTCATAATACTTGTGTTTGTATGTATTATTACATGTTAATATATGCCTATGGATAGATGTATATCAATATATATACATATTTATATATGCATGTATGGAAGTGTGAGTGTTGATATAAACAGGAGTGATGTTGCCATAGTTTAACATCTCTATCTATGGTTAGATGAAATTATATTGATCATTGTTTTTTTGTTTTTTATAATTAGAAGATACATTATTTAAGAACATTAATCATTCCTATATTCAATTATATTTCTTCTCGTGTATCAATAACTGTGTACTAATATCTAAAACACAGAAAAATACTTTTGTGTTGAATTTCATACAAACACTTTTTGGCTGATTTATAAACATAGAAACCATTTCCTCTCAATTTTCACCTTGATATAAGAAATAGAAATTGGAATATTCCCCAAATCATCCTTGTGATATTTATTCAAATGGCTTAAAGCTAAGCTTCTTGCATGTTACTTCAAATTAATGATTTCTCATACATATGAAAATAAAACATTCTAGAATTAAGCCAGTTAGCAATGTTAAAACTCAGTAAAATTTGTAGATAATTGTGTTTTCATAAATATTATTTTGGTAGTGAAATATTGACACTACTATGAATATTTTCAGTGAAAGGATTAAAATTTAATGCTCTTCTGAGTGTTCTTGTTCCACTCTTCATTTCCAAGCCTTGTGAGGGAAATTGAGTAGATGGAAACTGTATAAGCCCATCAAGCAGACAACATTTGTATTTCATTGAGTCAGCCATGTCACACATTATGTCATGCTGATTCTGCTTAAGGATTACATTAAAGTTACTAATGTAGGTGGAGGGCATTTAGTAAATAGATCAGTTCAAAGAATAATTAGAATACAGAGGACTCATTTGCTTTCTACTTCCATTTTGACTTCATTTTCATAAACATAACTAAATGTATGCACACAAGTATATTCATAAGTATGTATATAGGTGTGTGTGGGAGTAAATGGAAATATATTTGTTACCTATGCATTCAACTCTCCTTATATATATATATATATAGATGTTTTCATATACTTAAGCTCAAGCATCTTTAATATATCAACCCATGCACACAAAAAAACAATTTAGCTTCAAACAGTTAAGGTCTAACTATATAACCACAAACACTCATTATTCTAATGTTCTCACATCTAGAACATCATGCCCTTCATTATCATAATATATGTTCAATTCAAAACTTCATGGACTACATTACAGGAAATATCATTCATTTTAAAATCTTTCCCTTGTTTCTACTATTGTTATTACAACTTATATTTAACAATCCAAAACTATTTATTCCCTTTTTCAGTTTTTTTGTTTTCCAGTTTTGTGTGCCCAACTTTATAATAAGATTTTCTGGTTTTTTTTTGTTTTTGTTTTGCTGTTGTTTTTTTTTT
>OZ024742.1:119840515-119843015 GCA_964016885.1 Eledone cirrhosa
GGGAAGAAATGCACCAATCTTTTTACTTTAGAATCTGATTATCTCATGAATATTTGGAATTAGAATTAAAAACAGTTTGGCTCAGTACTGATCCCCAGAGGAATTTTTACATTATATGAAGTATTTTTGTCATTTGATAATTGGTAGCCCAGCGTTCCATGTTTACATATTAAAATCTAAAAAATGAATGTTCTTCTTATTAAAGTTTGAATTTAACAAATTATTAATCAAAACTAAACATGTGCAATGTATGTCTATTCTATCTAACAATCCATGTAAATACAATATCTTTTGCTAGTTTGAATGCTTTAGCTTTTCTAATATACCATCTTATTAAACTTATCAAATTATTAACCAAATTCAATAACTGTTTAAATTATTTTTTCATATTAATATTTTTAAAATATAAAACTGATGTTTTTTTTTAGAAGTGAATTATTCTCTTAAGAGAAGCTATTCATTTACTTTGAAATTGCTTAATGAAACATGAAGACCATAAATTATAAATTCAGTCTTCTTTGGCTTCCATCCTAGCAAGAGAGCCTTCAAAATAAATCTAAGTTCTATGAACCTGTCTGTGAGATCCAATATATTATATTTTGCATGCATAAATTTCTGATAACTATATGCTTTCTTTCTTGCTATTGAAACGGTGCCATGCATACTTATTTTCACCTTATTTACTCACATGCACATTACCTTTCTAACTGTTTAAAATTTCTATAAAATATTGTTTACTAAATTATATACAGACAATTTAAAACTAACAGTTTATTTATAACTGAATAATACTAGATACATTTAATTACCTAACATTGTAAGAATATGATACTAACTGCTAATCATTTTCTATAACTTTTTATAATTCATATTTAAATATCTAAATATTCTCATCAAAACCTTTTGAGAGCTACTGGTATATCACAATTACCAGAAACATTTTGTATATTTTTGAAATGTGAAATTAGCTACCAGCCATTCTTTTTACAGGGCTACTTTGCAATACTAAAGCACTTGCTAATTTCTCTAGTACAAAATTTTGATTCACTCATCTAAAGGTACCAGTTATCTCTGGTGTGATGGGAACTAGTGTTTTACAATTACATTATCATGTATTTATTAGCTTAATATAAGTTACTATAACTTAGCTTGGAACATAAAATAATATGTCTAAACATTATTGAAAGTTTTCATTTCAAATATTTTTATATATTTATTTTTGTTTTGTAAATTAAAATATTGTTAATCCTAAACATACAATTTATAAAATATTTGTTTATATTCTAAATATATTTTCATGATTAATTAGTGTTATCTGTTTCCCCAATATTTTAATGTTTATCTTTCAGGGGTTAGGCATGGTAACAACTGTAACGTTACCTGTATATAACCGAACCTTAGGAGCCGTAAGTTGTCTTTTTAAATTATTCTATTGACATTTATTTAGTGATTATCAATATCTTCTGTTTCTTTCCTATTGTTTACTCAGCTTAAATGTTAGTAACTAGTAAACTATATTTTATGTGATATAACTTCCATAGTTATAGATTGTATGTATGGTCCTATAACTCCTGATAGTGTTGTAGGTGTGCCCCATTGACATTCAACGTTTTGGGGGCATTTTAAGCCTGGCAGAGCCCTTCCCTCCCCAGGCTTGAGTATAGCAAATTTCTTCCAGAAAAAAATAGAAAGTGAGAGAGATGAAATGAAAAGGGGATATAGAGGAAAAATCTACCCCAGTACTAGACTGGTACTTGTTTTTATTCACCACGAAGGAATGAAAGGCAATGTTGACCTCATTTGTTTTTAATTTTGTTTCCTAAGTGCATTCCAGATGGTTCTAGCTATCACATTGTGTCTCATAGAGAGGTACTAAGGAGACATTCTTTTGCAGTTGGCAACAATGTGGCTAATATCTTTGATCTTTGTTTTACATAGCCTACATTTATTGTCAACTGATGGCCCTCCTCTTTTGTGTAGCAGATGTATGTATGTGTAGTGACCTATGCATATATGTATGTATGTATAGGAAGGGGTGGAAATTGTCTGAAAACAAGATGCAAGTATATAGCTTAGTATTAATCATTTGCTAATTGTATGTTTTGGAAACTATTCCCTTCAGAAAATTAATTGTATTGAGAAAATTTAAATACTAATATTGACATATATTACATAAAAAATAATATTTTTCTTTACTTTTTTAATGAAAATAGCCTTAATTTAACTTTTATATCTTGTAATATACTTTCAGAACAATCAGACAATTCTTGGAGTGATGGGAGTCGACATAACAACAGATGATATGTTAAAGAAAATTGAAAGGAATAAAGTATGTCCTCATATCTACACAACATTTTCTTTTCAATGTGCATTCAAAACTTTAAAATTAACCTTCTCAGTAACAGGATAAGTGTTGCTTAAAATTTTATTAATTATCTTTAAAAATATTTAAACCATACATGTTCTTTGGTTATGGTAATTTCAATATTAAAAGCAAAGT
>OZ024742.1:119857369-119859869 GCA_964016885.1 Eledone cirrhosa
TATATACATATATATATATATATATATATATATATATATATATATATATATATATATATATTTATAGAACAATTGTTTCACCTTAGCGGATCCTCAGCTCGGAATGGTCATGGTTATAGGAACAGGAAGTACAACCGTACGAACGCGCATGCGCAGAAACCCGGTCACTTCACACAGGCAATACTAGATTGCATGCGAGAGGTGTAAGGGAGATAACTGTGAAAGTCCGAAAAGTTTTTAGATTGAAAATAAAATTACAAAGAATCAGTCCGGAGCCTTGTAGTTATGCAATAGGTGTTTGGCGACATGTGGATAACGTGAGAAAAATTCTCTCCTCGTGTTTAGGCAATCACTATTGCGTAATCTCTTTAGAATAGTTATTCATTCGTCAATACATAAGCCACACGTCGGATTTCCCCTTGCGTATGGCTTGGACTCCTCTGTTATAGCCTGAAGGGCAATAATAAATAGGAGGGGGTTAATAAATATATACATATATATAGCTATGTATATAATATATATATATATATATATATATATACATATTATATACATAGCTATATATATATATATATATATTAGCCCCCTCCTATTTATTATTGCCCTTCAGGCTATAACAGAGGAGTTCAAGACCGGCTGCCCATGGGAACTCCTATACACTGATGATCTAACGCTTATAGCTGAATCAATGGCTGAACTAGAGAAGAAATTCGAAACATGGAAGCATGGCCTAGAATCAAAAGCCCTTAAAATTAACTTGTCTAAGACTAAAGTTCTAGTATGTAGGAAGGAAAATAGGGCACTGGTCCCATCTGGGAAATGGCTATGCTCAGTGTGTAGGAAAAGAGTAGGCAGAAACTCCATTTTATGTCCCAAATGCAAAGTAAGGGTGCATAAAAGATGTAGTGGGATCACAGGTAAGCTAACTAAGAATATAGATTTTATATGTGGCCAGTGCGCAGGTGTAATAAGTAGCAGCAAGTGCCCACAGAATACTAGCCCATTCCATTGCACAGATGGTTCTATAGAAATAGTGGACACCTTCCATTACCTGGGTGACAAAATCAGCAGTGGTGGAGGGTACTCTGAAAGTACAGTAGCTAGAGTCAGAACGGGATGGAAAAAGTTGGCCGCTAAAGGTTTCTCTCTAAAAATAAAAGGCAGGCTGTTTGATGCCTGCATACGAACAGCAATGTTACATGGCAGTGAGACTTGGGCATTGTGTGCAGAGGATCTACGCAGACTGGAGAGGAACGAAGCTTGCATGCTCTGTTGGATGTGTAATAGTAATATACGTGAACGGCAAAGCATAAATGAACTAAGTGAGAAATTAGGAATAAAAGGGATCAGATACTGTTTACTCGAGAGAAGACTATGTTGGTATGGTCACGTGTTGCGCATGAAAGACGACAGCTGTATAAAAAAGTGCAGGGCGATCAAAATAGACATTAGCCACGGAGTAGGCAGATCCAGAAAAACCTGGGACGACTTGATAAATTCCGACCTCACCAGGACAATGTCACTGGACCGAGATCTTTGGCGCTCTGCAGTAATACAGAAGACCTGCCTTGCCTAAGTGCAAAGCTAAACCTACAGTCAGTAGGCACCTCTTACCAAAATACACCCCCGTCCCACTACCCCCACTCCATCCACGCTACCCCCTTCCGATGTTAAGTTATGTTGGTACCACAACATCCAGTTCAAAATAAATGAGGTCGTGTAGGTGTCACGACAAAAAAACACACAGTCCACGCTGTAATGTGGCCGTGTAGGTAACACGGTAAAAACCTCCCAGTCCACACTGTAAACGTGGTTGGTGTTAGGAAGGGCATCCAGCCGTAGAAAACCCGCCAGACAGTCCTATACGGGCAAGACAACCAATCTTGCCTCAACTGGGAAAATTACCATCCAAACCCATGCTAGCGTGGAAGATGGACGTTAAATGATGATGATGATGATGATGATATATATATATATATATATATATATATATATATATATATATTATATACATAGCTATATATATACAGGGTGCGGACGATATTTGTTCACAATTTTCAACTGCTAATTTTATGCAAATTTTTTTTACTTCCGTTGTCACTCTTGTCTTCATAAAAACAGTGACTATATTTTCATTATTTATTTTCAGAATAATTGATTATGAATAATTTTGAAACTCCAAATTTGTGGAAGAGACACGGAGTTCTTCTTGGAATCCGCGCCGGGAGGACAAATAAGGAAATTTCAGACTTTCTCAGCGTCAGCAGGAGTATGGTGGAAAAGGTCAGAAAGGAATTGTAAGATTCAGAATTCGACTACGAAGCAACATCAGAGAAGAAAATACATGATTGACGATCTGATGCCTTCAGAACGCCCGAGTTCGTCACTGAAGTTCAGGATATCATCAACAATGAACCTAGCAAGTCGATGCGTGCCATTGCAAGGGAGAAAGGCGTGGATGAAAAGCTCATTAGGCTGGTGGTACATGAAGACATTCGCT
>OZ024742.1:119864869-119904869 GCA_964016885.1 Eledone cirrhosa
ACAGCAATAAAGCACCCAGCACTCACTGTAAATGAGGTTGGTGTTAGGAAGTGCATCCAGCTGTAGAAATCAAGCCAAAATCAGTTCCCGTCCCACCCTTGCAAGCAGGGAAAAAGCGGACGTAAAATGATGATGATGATGATGTATATAAAATGTTGTGGACAGAGTTGCTGAAGCATGGAACAAATTACCTGCATCAGTTGTTAGTTGTCGAGAGACTTCATCCTTTACTACCTCCATGCTTCCTGAGATTTGCCAACACTACACCTGATATCCCCCCCCCCCCCCCGCCATACATACGCACACATGTATTTCATGACTCGCACACTGTTCATTTTCCTTACATTTGTACATTATTCTATGTACTATACATGCACCTTTGATGAGTTGTAGTGCACCTGAAAACTGTACACAATAATTTCATTATTATTATTATTTAAATGATGTATAAATTAATATTTTTATTACAGTTTGTGCATTTCTGTACCTACCCACCAAAATAAATATGTGCAGCCTATGGGAATTACAGCTAACGAAGGTAAATATTTTGAAATAATCTTGTATTGCAAATAGTTTTTCATGCAAACCATAGACAACAAATTGCATTTTGTTCATTCCTTTAAAAATTCTCTGTTGTTCATACTACATACCAGATTGAACCAGCAAATTCTCCATGGGTGTTACTGTGGGACTCAGGACTATTTACTAGAAATTTACAGACTTACAAATGGACTATTCAAACATAAGTTAACCATGCTGGTTTAAAAGAAAGTGCAGATTGACATTTAACCACTTCTGTAGAAACTACTGTGTGAAGGTGCATGGCTTTGTGGTTAGGGTATTTGACTTACAATTGTAAGGTTGTGAGTTTGATTCCCAGTGGTGTGTTGTATCCTTGAGCAAGACACTTTATTTCCCGTTGCTCCAGTCCGCTTAGCTGGCAAAAGTGAGTTGTACCTGTAATTCAAATGACCAGCCTTATCACATTCTGTGTCACACTGAATCTCCCTGAGAACTACGTTAAGGGTACGTGTGTCTGTGGAATATTCAGTCACATGCACATTAATTTCATGAGCAGACTGTTCTGTTGGTCGGATCAATTAGAACACTCATCTACAAACTACCATTGCAGTTATTCACATTATAGTAGAGTCAATCATTACCACATCATCTTGTTTTTTTATATATGTTGCACTACCAGTTTCATAGATATTATCATAAGACTTTTCTATAGACTAGCTTTGCATGATTAATCACATTATATTCATCACCATGTTGCATTTATTCTTAACCCTATACAGTGTTAATTTAGTAGAAGAAAGTGGCATTATGAGTTGATAATAAATACAGACAGTACTATTGCTTATGCTAATTAACTTCATGTGTTATTGTTTGGAATATCTAACATTAATTAACTGCCATAAATCATGCTTTATTGCGAGCTAAGTACCACAGATAGTTACATACATAATTCATCATTCTTCATATTTTTTTTAATGGTAACATTTTTCTGTTTGATCAGACAGTAAAATTTTACATTCTACAATTGGAGCAGGGCTGAATTTAAGCAAAATAAATACGCGTTTAGAGCATCAAGTGAACTATTTTATTCAAATCAAACATATTTGTCATTTAAAATATTTCTTTTGTGTTCTTTATATATGGTGGTGGGAACACCATAATCTTTTAAGTGCTTAGGGTCTTAAAAGAACTTAATCTAGCCATACATTGGAATATAGTAAATGATAGTAAATGAGCCCCTTCTCTGCTAATAAATAAAAACCGTGAGTGTGATGGTAGTTTTATTGGTTTGATACAATTTAATTGTCATCTCATTTGCAAAACTTTATTCCTCCACCATTAATCACACACTATAAAAAGTCAACCTCAACATAATCATAGCTTATAAAGCAGTTATCTCTCTCTCTCTCTCTCTCTCTCTCTCTCTCTCTCTCTCTCTCTCTCTCTCTCTCTCTCTCTCTCTCAGGGCAACACTTATGTCTCTCTCAAGCTGATATCAGATCTAACTTATTTCAGTAGTTACATTTTATGCCTATTTTCTTGTGTTGCTCTCATCTATAAGCCCTAAATCTTTTGTATTTTACTCCATGTAATCCTTAAACTACCATTGTACAAGTGTTTAACTATCAGCACGTGATATTTTGATTGGAGTATATAATCTATTTTCGTCATTTCACTAATCCAGTATGATTCTTAGTAACACTTTATTTGATATTTTAAATATCTTCCAGTTTTGTCATTTTATCCATAACCAAATTAACATTCATAGCAAGAGTATGTAAGTACACTGGCTCTAAAATAAAAAAAAAATTGTTTTATAAAGCTGGGAAAAACATGGACTCTGATAACCAAAGAATTTCCTGGCTGAGTTGTGTAGACAGTTTTTTTTTTTTGCGGTGGGGGGTGGGGGGGTCGGCTAGAGTCAGCAGCAACACACACAACCAGGTGGTTGCTACCCATAAAAAAATAAGACCAAATAATTAAAATATTTACACAAAACAAATCTAAAACACAAGCTTAAGTTGAGAGAATGGCTATTTATAATATTGGTTCTCTTACAATCTTGCTTTTTCTCATTTCCTCTTTCACCATCACCCTTTCACAAAAGAGAAAAGCAGGAAAAAAGAAAAAAGAAGTCACTGCTATAGACAGTGGCATGAGCATTGTTAAGCATCAATGAGCCCTTTACAGGAAGAATAGGGAGGGTGATCAGCCAGTTCAAAGTTAGTCACATTAGAGCAACCATTGAAACCAAAGATTTGTGTGCTGGAGCATTGTCTTGATGAAACAAGACCCCTTGCATCAGTTTCCCCGTCTCAGCAGGTTGGCATAGTATTCTCCATTGATGGTATGGCCCTTTCAAATATAGTCAACTGAGGCTATCACCTCCCCTGCAGATAAAACGACCTTGGCCTTCTTTAAAGCATGGATTGTCTCTTTGTTTTTGGCTCAAAGTCAACACTCGTCCTGGGTTAGGAAACATTCAAGGAAACCAGCTAGAAACTGCCTCAAACAATGTCAGATTTTCTCGTGATGTAATCATCCTGGGGCACTTTTGATCAGGTGTCAAAAGACTTGGCACCTACCAATAGAAACCTTCATCATGCCAAGTTCATTGTGCTGAATATTCTCAACTCTCTCATGGGATATGCTAATAGCATGTATAGTCAATTGCCTGTTATCCATCATCAAGGGGTGAACACGATCAATGTTTTCCTCGGTGGTGACAGTTGCAGGATGTTCAGACCTTGGGTCATCTTCAAGACTCTCCCTTCCCCTCCTAAATACAGCTGCTCACTTTTACACTGTTGATAAAGCTGGATCCTTGTCCCCTAATGTAGCAACCATCTCAGCATGAATGTCCTTGGAGGTTAAACCCTTTTTCTGCAGGTACTTGATAACACCACAATGCCAAATTTTGTCCATTTTTAAGAGAAGTTACTACTAGTTAATTTTGAAGTCGTCTTTGAACAGTCAGATGTCAGTTTACCTGGAAAGAAATGATACAGTTATTAATAAGACGAGTTGAAATTAATGCTTGCATGATTTCACAGCTGTTATTATTCCTTCATAGTCAGCCTATGAACTTTTCAGCCCACCTTCATATTTGCATAATACACAACATAGGTAACTTGGAAAATTGAATGTCAAAATAAAATATCCTCTTTTATTTTCTAGGGAAAACTTTACTACATTCAAATCTATCATCAATGCTCATTGCACCATGGTAAGCAGCCTTGTAATATTTTCTTTCTTTTACACAAGTAGATTTAACATAGTTTTGGTGCAACATCTTGTTGAATACATGCTTCATTTGCTAAAATGTATTGGCTTAAAAATATTTTGTGATAAGGCATCAAGTTATATGTTCTATCTATTATCCTTACTTGTCAATATTTGGTTTATATCATGGACAAAAGATCTTTTTATCAGTTTTCTTTACCTTTATCAATTATTTTTTTACTTTTAATAAAATAAGAAGTTTGCTTTGTATCCATATTGTTCGTGGTCTGATCTCCTTATGCAGCACCTTGGAACATTCTCTTCTACCATGGCCTTGCTTTGATCAATGCCATGTGACTGAAATTTGGTAAATGGAAACTGTGCAAAATCCCATCATATTCATGTACATATATGTATATAAATGTAAATTTGAATTCACAAACAAGAGAAGAAAGTATTCAGTACATAAAGTAAAACTTGTATAATTATTATTTCAGAAAATTTACAGTGAATTACTTAATTTATTTGCATGGTGACATAAATTCCAAGTAACTCACTGCAAAGTCTCAGCTTTTAAAGTGACAAGCATACATGTTTGTATTTACCAGTGTACACTGGTGCATCTGAAAAAAATACCTTATAGTATTCAGTTTTTGAGTTTCTTCTCTCTATACCAAAAGTGGATCTAACTATTTAATAGAGATTGATAAAATATGTAAAGGGCTAAGGTCAGGAGCCAATATTATCAACTAAGAAAAACTCTTGCCGGCAATGCACTGGTATAATCACAGGCTGAAACATATAAAGGAATAAAATAAGTATTATCATTTTAATAACAGTTTAACTGATCTTCTTTTCTGCCTTCTCTGTAGGGATTATTACGCTGGCTATTCAAAAGAAGACAATATAACAATGACTGCTGATGATTTGTTTAATGTAATTGATGATTATATGGGCGGTATGTATTCTCTTTTTGTATTGGATTATTCTGTAGAAAAGGACTATACCTTTGTAGGCCCTCCAAGACTTATGAGATTTATGTGATTAACATTCTTCCTCAACAGTTGAAAGTTGACAACTACAAGAAGGAAATCCAGAGGGTTGACATTCTGGGGAGAAAACAAACTGGATGTAGTGGCTAATGCAGGGTCTGAAAGGGGAACAGAGGCATACAATATGGCTGGTAAGGGAGCTAGTAATGCTTGAGTTCAAGTGGCCTGTGACCAGTGAGCTCCCAAAAGTAGAGGCCACTCTAGTAGTGCTGGAAGAGGCAGAGAAGTGACACAGCATATCTGTGAGAGAGAGGTTATATGAGAAACTTCATGTTATTCAGTCAAGTGGCCTTTCTTTGGATGATTAAGTATACCCATGGTGTAGAGCAGCTGTAGTCTATTGCAAATTTCTCCTGAGTTTCCAGTTGATAAGGTATAAAACATTTTGTTTCTGAAGAGGAAGGCTAGTCTTTGTTTATATATTAGTTTAGGATTCTAGTGCAGGTTTGGTATGAAGTGTCTAAGCTGCACATCGATGAAGGGTGAGGAAGGTTATGAAGGAATGATTGATATACTTTTCATAGGAGTGGGAATTGCTGGAGATAATGGCAAATAAGTAGTTGATGTATAGGTGGAAGAATGCAGGGGAGGGGGACTTTTGAGGCACGTCATGAAAAGCTCCATCAATATATGCCATGATGGTACAATATCACTGGCAGCCATAGATCTAGGAGATATGATATATATAGTTCATGGGTGTGAAAGTTTGCCAAGAGATTTACATGAGAAATTGAATTTGTTCATGTTGAGTGCAACAACCCTATTTTCAGTAAATATCTTGAGAGTATTGTGTGTGACATCGGATAGAAAGTCTCCAGCAGATCTTGCTTTACGAAAATCATACTGGGGCTATGGCAGGGTCATTAATGAGGGAAAGAGATTCAAGTTGTCAAAAAATGTAGTTATTAATGCCAACCTCCATCACGTTTGATATCTTGGAGATGAGTGCAATTGGAGGATCAGATGCGAGCTCAGAGGGTTGCACTTTTCAAGAAGTGGACACTAGTATTCTTCTAGAGATAAAGATATTTCACAAGAGATTGATTGAAGTGTTTGATGAAAATAGAGTTAAATCCGGTGTGACTTGTTTAAAGGTAATGAGACATTGCACATTTGAAGTGAGTGGAGGTACTTTAATATTTTCAATATGGAGGCACATGGCTTAGTGGTTAGAGCATTGGCCTTGCAATCGAAAGGTTGTGAGTTCAATTCTCAGACCGGGTGATGTGTTGTTTCCTTGGGCAAGACACTTTATTTCACATTGCTCCAGTTTACTCAGCTGTAGAAATGAGATGATAGGGACTGGGGTCCATATCATTCCACTGCAAAGTGGTTGTGGAGGTGCCATGGCAAAAAAGCACCCAGCCCACAGTGTAAAGTGGACGTGTAGGCGCCACGGAAAAAAAGCACCCAGCACTTGCTGTAAATGAGGTTGATGTTAGGAAGGGCATCCAGCTGTAGAAATCAAGCCAGAATCAGTTCCCATCCCACCCTTGCAAGCAGGGAAAAGCAGACATAAAATGATGATGATGATGATGATGATAGAGGTAAGTCTGCTAGAGCAAGAAAGAATAGTGTTTGATGATATTTACCAAATCTGTGTAGTGTGAAATGGGATGCAAAGCAGGTAGCAGTTACAGAATCTTGTTCATGGGATTACTGCTTACAAGAGATTTATGTTTGAGAAGTGAAGGGAGAGAGAGAAAGGAAAAGAAAAAGTGTGAGAGAGAGAGAGGGTGGAGTTACTGAAGGTTGGTAGACATCCTTATGACAAGTGTCCAATATGATCAGCTTCACTAAAAGATGTCTAAAGTGTAGGGATGGTCAATTTTCTCTAAACATTGCAGGCCATGTTCTTTTCCTGAATTGCTGCTGTACATTAATAACTGAACAACTTGAAACACTTAGAACTGTACATTTTAAATGTGTTCAGGATAAGGAGGGACATAGCTAGGAAGATATTTTGAGTGAATTTAGTGCATTCTCTTCATTTAAATGCATTTTCTGATGACGATGATGATGATGTTGTAGTAGTAATAGTAGTAACAGTAGTAGTAGTAGTATATACTATAGTGACTGGAATGTAAAATATTTTTTTTTGTAATTGATGCATGTTTTCACAGGTTCTAACATATAATATATGCGAATTTCTATATCCACTTTCAGTTAACCCTAGCCTGATACAACTATTACTTTGGGATGCTAATGTCACAAAGAAAATGGAACTTTACTGGCATGATCTAGACACGATCTCCCAATTTAAGTATGTATATTCTACTATTTTCTTTTTAATTATAAATCTTGGTAGAAATGATACAGTGACCAATATAATAATAATAATAATAATAATGAAATTATTGTGTAAAGTGCTCAGGTGCACTACAACTCGTCAATATAGTACATAGAATAATACACAAATGTCAGGGAAGTACATGTGTGTATGTGTTAGCTGTAGTGTTGGCGGATCTCAGGAAGCATGGAGGCCTTAAAGGATGCAGTGTCTCGACAGCTAACAACTGATGCAGGTAGTTTGTTCCATGCTTCAGCAATTCTGAGCGTGAAAAAATGTTTCCAAAAGTCATGGGAACTGTGCTGTTTTCTTACTTTGTGGGCATGTCCACGTGTGTTAGACACATGGAAATCGAAAAGGTACTCAGGGTTGTTGTTGGCAACATGATTAACAATTTTGTGGGTGTTTACCAAGTCAGTTGCCAGGCATCAGAGCTTCAATGAATCCATGCCCAGGGAAGCAAGGCGCTCAGAGTATGGTAGATGCCTAATGGAGGGTATTCGCTTGGTTGCACGTCTCTGAACAGTTTCCAGGCGGTCAATGTCCTGAGCAAGATAGGGGTTCCAGACTGGTGATGCAAATTCTAAGTGTGGTCGCACCATAGCTGTATACAGCCTTAAATAGATATCTGGAGAGCGGCTGACAAAGGTCTTGCTGAGTGATGCTAAGACACCCTCGGCCCTCTTGACAATTTTAGAGACGTGCCTTGTCCAACGCAAATCGTTGCTGACCGTAATGCCCAGGTCACGTTCACAGGAAGACTTCTTGATATTAGTGCTGTGGAGGGAGTATGTGGACGCTGGGTTTTTACTCCCAAAATGCATGGTGGTGCACTTGTCCACAGCTAGCTTGAGTTGCCAGTCTGAGATCCACTGTTGCATTGTGTCCAGGTCAGACTGCAAGCAAGATCTATAGTGTTCAGGATCTGTCCTTTTTATCTCAAGGTACAGCTTGATGTCGTCTGCGTACTTTACTACTGTGGCATTCTTTAAGTTGGCATCCATGTCATTAATATATGCCACAAACAAAAGGGGGCCAAGAACTGTGGTACACCAGATGACATCTCATATGGTGAGGAATGCTGTCCCAGAACCGTGACTACCTCTCTTCGACTGAGAATGAAGGATTTCAACCAGTTAAAAAGATCATCCTTCACACCCATTGCAGAGAGTTTTGCTATAAGCCTTTTGTGTGGCACAGAATTGAAGGCCTTCGCAAAGTCAAGGTAAACAACATACACCCATGAGCCGCCATCAGTGATCCGGGTGATGTCCTCAAGAAACTCTATAAGTTGATCACAGCAGCTGGAGTTGGGGATAAATCCAAATTGCAAGGGCCGGATAAGACTGTGAGAGCTCCAGAAGTTCCAAAGTGTTTCTCTGACACAGGATTCCATCAGTTTGGCGATGCAACTAGTAAGACTGACTGGACGATAGTTCACAGGTGATGTGCGGTCACCCTTTTTGAACAGAGGAATGACACTGGCAGTTTTCCACTGTTCTGGAGTAGCACTGTTGTTCAGACAGAATTGGAAGAAGCGTGATAACTGGTGTAGAAGGAAGTACCCACCACGTTTAAGAAGCAGGTACGTAACACCATCAAGACCAGGAGAGGCATGGTTGCGTTTATTTTTTAGGTGACGTCGCAGCATTGCAGGTGTAAATTCCATGGTTGTAATAGAGTCTGGTGTCATTAATGTTTTAAAATATTCAGATTCATTGTTTTACATTCAAATTCCATGGGGGTCAGGGTTTTGATTTTTTTTTTTTTTGTTTCTGTTTTATCCTTCAAGGCTCAGTTAAATACTTATATTAATTTAACTATTGACTATAAAATTTATAGAGCAGTAGAGAAGGTTCAAAGAAATGTATTGTAGTGCTTTGTTTCCTTTGTCTCTGTTTTGAGGCTAAATCTTACCTTAGTTAACTTTGTCTTTAATTATTTTGGATAGATTAACGCTTTAACATTTACATTACTCTATATTTTCTATTATATTTTCATAGTAAAGGCTTTACCTCACATAATCCTCTCACATAATATCGAATCTATGAGATTTTGATGTTATTTATTTTGAGAACAATACTTTAACATAAGTATGATCAGCTGGTTATGGTTGGTTTGAACAGAAAAAGGTGAGGGAATTCTGGCCGGTTTAAATGCTAAAGTGTTAAATTAACACCAGACTAAGTGTTGGCAACTGAATTTACAAAACCTCCTTTCACACCAAGTTAATGTTATCATTTATTTAACTGGATTATATTCACTTTACCTGCATGTTTACATGATATATGGCTTCATCTCAGCATGTTGGTTAACAAATATTGTTTGTATTTGATTCTTCATTCAGCTGATCATTTTATATACTGAAATTATTTTCTTTTCTACATCTTAAAATAGTTCTCTATTCCATAATCTTAAAAAATTCCACTGAGTCATCTCCTCTAAATGGGAGGTGTCCTATGCAATGTTTAAAACCCTTTTAATACTAAATCACCTGAGACCACTCACACTAAAGTATTCTTATCTAGAGTAAAATATCAAACAAAATATTACAACATGAATGGGAATGATAAGATGAGATTCCAGTTAATTGACACCAGCATAATATTATATACAAACATATATATTTACAGAAATGAATAAAATAGAATTTGACTTAAACCTCCGAAATCTTGATCATATTGAAAATTAGTGTAACTCTTAAACAGTCTACTTGTTAGAAATATAGTCACAAAAGAACTGAAAAAAAAAAGAACACAGCTTTCAATGTATAGAAAATGTCCTTAATGAGGCTAAATATTAATTCTTTGCATCAGACACCCTGCTTTGTTAACATAGAGTTATGGCCCTTTGTGTTCTGAGTTCAAATCCCGCCAAGGTTAACTTTGCCTTTCATCCTTATGGGGTTGATAAAATAAAGTACCAGTAATGTACTGTGTAATGCTGGCCTTGTACCAAAAGTAGAAACAATTATTAGTATGAATAACATGTGGTGCACTAAATAAATATATACATATACACAAGGTCCGAACACAAGGGAACCAAACTCCCACTGTCAATACCTCCGTCTCTCCTTCTCTCCCCATTTGACCTTTTTTTCACAGGGTTCTATATTTTAGTGGATGATAAAATTGTTGTTTTGAACTTTATGATATTTCTAACAGCGAACTGTGTATTCTATGGTTCTTTGTATGATCATAAAAATTATTAATAATTAATGATTTGTTTTCAAATGTGATTACCTTTAAGTTATGTCAAAATTGGAAAATATTCCCTTAACTATTTCTTGACCTTATTTCAATTAATTAATTAAGAATTTTGAGAGTTTTACTAAAATTATTATTTCATTACTTAGATAGTAACTTAATATTCAGGTCATATAAAAAATTTTGTTGGAAGATTTTAATCTAAATAAGGTTTCTTTAGAAAGGGTCATTTTTGTTTCATAAATACAGAGCTTGTTATGATTGAATTGATATTAAAGGGGTTAAATTGCAAGGTCTATAAAGATAATGATTTGCAAAATAATTTTAATTAAATCGTTTGCTGTAAAATAAAATATTATCAAATAAACAAATTTATTTAATAAAGTCCTTTTCACTATTCTTATTTTGTGAGAATCTGTCACTTAATTTTAAATTGAATTTCATTCTATTTAAAAATTTATATTTTTTCTATATTTTTCTGCCATGCATTATAATTTGATTTTACTGTCTACAGTTAACATTCATGAGAAGTAAATTTTCTTTAGGTTCAGAGAAGATGTAATTGCAACGTTCGTTGGAACAAATGGTGGATTAACAATGGTATACCCTGCCAGGTAGAATACTTATATTTCATTTGTGAAGAATGTTTTAAAAAATAAACAATAAATTGATTTAATGATATATATAATATTACAGTGATATAAATAACATGAATTTATTCAAAAGGGCATTCAGCACGAAACTCCTGGGCCTGTATCATCATGATGGATATATGCATATAGGTATGAAGCATATATGTGTGTGTGTTTATATATATATATATATCATCTTATATCAGAATCAGTAGAGGAGTTAGAGAATAAATTCTGGCTATGGAAACAGAAGTTGGAATCAAGAGGCCTGAGAGTGAACATAGCTAAGACAAAAGTGTTGATAAGTAGAAAAGAGGACAAAACTCTGATTCATCAGGGAAATGGCCATGTTTGATATGCAGAAAAGGAACTGGCATAAATTCTATAAAATGTACACAATGCAGATCTTGGGTACACAAGAGATGTAGTGGGATAGCAGGTAAACTAACAGGTAGGGAAAACTATGTATGCAGTTGTTGTACAGGGAAATTTGACAGTAGAAATCACAGTGATAGACACATTTTTCAAATGCAAGTAGGTTCTATAGAAGTGGTTGATAGCTTCTGGTATCTAGGTGATCAGATTAGCATGGGAGAGGGCAGGGTGTTCCGAGGCCATAGTATCTAGAATAAGGACAGATTGGAAGAAGTTTAGGGAGCTGCTTCCTCTGTTGACAAAGAAGAGTTTCTCGCTGCGCACGAAAGGCCAGTTATATGATGCCTGTGTGAGATGTGCGATGCTGCATGGTAGTGAGACATGGGCAGCAGCTGCAGATGATATGCGATGGCTGGAGAGAAATGAAGCAAGCATGCTCCGTTGGATGTGTAATGTCAATGTGTGTGAATGACCAAGCATAGATGAGTTGAGAGAGAAACTGTGTATAAAAGGGATAAGTTGTAATGCACGGGAGAGAAGACTGCGATGTTATGGACATGAGATGTGCATGGAGGATGACCGCTGGGTAAAGAAGTGCCAAAAAATCCCAGTAGAAGGAAGACGCATTAGAGGAAGGCCACTAAAAACATGGGCGGAGGTGGTGAGAGCTGACCTCAGATTGCTGAAGCTCACGGAGGAGATGATGAAGGACCGTGACAAGTGGAGAGATGCTGTGCTGAATAGGACCCATCCCACCCTTGCAAGCAGGGAAAAGCGGATGTAAAAAGATGATGATGATGATCATCATCATCATCATCATCATTTTACATCTGCTTTTCCCTGCTTGTATAGGGTAAAGACCTTCTTTTGTCATGAATGACCATGGAATTTAATTATGATTCAATATTTTTTAGATTGGAGTTTCTTTTTTATCTACCAATTCTTTTCTAGTGAGAAAGATCGTTATGTTAATTGGAGAGATGTTTGGCGAGCTGATTACTACCAGCGAGCAATTCGTGTTGACGACTTTGTTTATACAGCACCTTATAGAAGAGGTATGATTTTATGGCTAACAATCATTTTAAAATTGAATTCATTAATTTATTCTATCATATTATTTTATAATATATTTTATTGTTAATAAAGGTGTATGTAGTTTCACTATAATCATATGACAGCTACCTCGGTACTGGTGAAAAAGTATTGTAGACATATAACATATATTTATAGTGGGTTTTACGTGCAGCCATTGCACCAGAGCAGCAAATGACCACAGCAAACAAGCGCTATCATATTCCGAGAAGGTTCGGTAGAAACAGTAGACAGTTTCTGTTACCTGGCTGACTAAATTAGCAGCAGAGGTGGGTGTTATGAAAGTACAGTAGCCATAGTGAGAACGGGGTGTAAGAAGTTCAGGGAGCTACTACCACTGCTACCTACAAACGACTTTTCCTCAAAATGAAAGGCAGACTGTATGATGCATATACACGAACAGTAAAATTGCATAATGGATTTGAATAGTAATATATTTGAACGGCAAGGCAGAAACAAACTGAGAGAGAAACTAGGCATAAGAGGAATCAGATGCAGTGTGCATGAGAGGAGATTGTGATGGTATGGGCATGTGATGCATATGAAGGATGACAGCTATATAAAAAGGTGCAGAGCACTCCAAGTTGATGGAAGCCTTGGAGTGGGGGAGACCCAGGAAGACTTGGGATGAAGTGATAAAAGCTGATCTTGCTCAATTGCACCTCTCAAAGATGATGACGCAGGGCCAAGATCTCTGGTGTTATGCAGTAATACAGAAGACCCGCCTTCCCGTGGGCACAGGTGAAGCAGAAGCTTATATACAGTATGCACCACCTTCCAACTTTATCTCACTCTATCCTTCCATACCACTTCCATGAGGACAGGCTGAAGCATACATCTAGTGAAGCCTCCAGCCCACATAGTAAAGTGGTCATGATGGTAACACAAAAAGCACCCAGCCCACACTGTGAAGTGGTCATGTAAGTGTCACAACAAAAAGCACCCAGTACATACTGTAAATGTGGTTGGCATTAGGGAGGCTATCCAGCTGTAGAAACCAAGCCAAAATTAGTTCTGTAGGAGTAAGACATAGTTGCAACAGGACAACTTGCTTAAACTGTGCTAGTGTGGAAAAATGAATGTTAAACGATGATGATGATGATGATATTTTATATTATTATCCGGCTTGGTTCAAAGTTTAAATTGAAAATTTGAACATTTTAATAAAGACAGTTTGGTGCTTAAAAGGCTAGATAAGTATGAAATCTAAGTACTTTAAAAGAAAAATAAATGTTGATATTCCTGGAACACTGGTGCTATATCATTTACAATCGAGAATGATTTATTAACTTGTTCCATACTTTTGCTAATGTCCAGATAGCCATGAACAGACAGAGACACCCTTTCGTCCTTCAAACCCAGCAGAACATCCAATATGTAACAGCAAGAGGGAAAGAAGGCTGTATTAGTACTGTAAAGTACAGGTACTTTGTCAACTCCGAAAAGATTGGAAGGCACAGTTGACCTCGGTAGGGTTTGAACCCAGAATACAAAGAACCAAAACAAACCTATTGCTAGAACAACTCTATGTATCAGCCACCTTATTTGTGGCATTTCAGAAGTAAATTGGTTGGGGGATTAAAAGTTGATTATACAAACACTTTATTTTATCAGCTCCTGAAAGACAAAAGGCAAAATTGTTATTCCTTCATTCCTGTAGAGTATTTTGATTAATATATTTGTGATAGAAATGCTAAATTCTTAATTTTGCATCAACAAATATTTTGATTTAATATATCTTTTGAATTAATTTGAAAACAAATGCTGAATATAAACTGAGTCTAAACACAATTCATATGAATTTTTCATGTTTTTCTTTTTTCGTTTTTTATAGGAGCAGTTGCAAATGGAACAGCACCACCAATAACTGTAGTGCGATCAATTAAAATAAACAATAATTTAAAAACAGCTGGTATGTTCTTTGATATAATTGCTATACATTTTATATATATTTAAAAAGATTATTTTATAAATGAATGCATCATAGAAATATTCAATTGCGAAACAGTCAGATATCTCTCATCTGTATTTCATGTTGTTATCATTATTGTTGTTGTTGTTGTTATGTTGTGTTGTGATAAATGGAGTATCTCTATGAATGAAATGAAGGGACCTCCATTGGTTTTGTCAAGTGTTCCAGTTATTTGACCAATGGAAAGGCCTGATTGTGAAATTAACATGCGAGTGGCTGAGCCTTTCACAGGCATGTGTAAACTTAATATAATTCTCAAAGAAATTCAGTGTGACACAGTGTGTGTGACTAGGCTGGTCCTTTGAATTGCCTATAAAGTCCTTCCAATGGGTTTCTAAGCAGTTTCATTCAACCTAATTTCACTCATAAGGCTTAAATCCACCCATGCAGTGATATCAAATTTGGAACTTTATGATTTCAAAGCAAACTTCCTGACCATTCAGCCATATTAGATATAAGAATGCAATCCCTACAGAAAGACAGTAGTACTGGTGACCATGACAAATGCACCCAATCTACTCTATAAGGTAGTAGTGCCTATGTCACAATAAAATGTTCTCAGTACACACTGTAAAGTGGTTGGTGTTAGGAAGGGCATCCAGCTGTAAAAGCCATGCTCCCAGTACATGCTGTAAAGTGGTTGGCATTAGAAATGGCATCCAGCCATAGAAACCAAGCCCAAAAGGGAACATATGAGCAAGACATGGTCACAGACTAGTCTAGCTTCAGAACATGACAACCTATCTAACCCATACAAGCATGGAAAATAGATGTTAAACAGTGATGATGATGATCACTGTAAATTGGCAGATGGCAAATAAAATTATGGTAACAGTAATGGAACAGTAGTCAAAGGATTGTGTTCAATTGCCATGTGGTTTTTATTTCTTTGGGTTCATATATATTTATTTCAAATGCACTTTAAAAATTTAAAATAATAAATGTGTCAGTGTTAAAAAGTAGCATAGAACTCCCTAATATACAGGATTTTATGGAGATTTGAACTTGTTCAGATGCCTAGAATACTCCAGAACCTTTCAAGTAGGAAATATACTACAACTATTTATGACACACTCTCTGAAGATCTCAGATGTCACTTGTAGAAATTCTTCAATATTATATAAAAACCATAGCTTGTGTAGCCAACTTGCTTGGATTTGGAGTGTTCTGGATGCCTCGGCAAGTTTAAAGCCCCTTGTAAACCTGCCAGTATTATGGTGCTCAGTGCTATTTTTAACAATGACACATTTATCTATTTATTTGTCTAAACTTGAATCTCCTCCTCCCATGATCACCACCCTGCTCCAATGGCTCTATAGTAGTGCCAAGAGTTGTATGTGGGTTAACATGAAATACTCTGACTGGTTCCCCATCAACAGCAGGGTCAGACAGGGCTGCATGGCTGCCCCTGACCTCTTCAACTGTGTCATCGACTATCTGATGACCAAAGTCTGGGAGTGAGTTTCTGGCATTACCATCAGTAACTACCACCTTACTCGCCTGGAGTACGCGGATGACACCACTCTATTCAGCAACTCAATTGATCAGTTCAGGGATGCACTGACCATATACAAGGGGGAGTCAGCAAAGCTTGGCCTTCAGGTGAGCTGGGCAAAGACCAAGCTGGTGTATGTTGGTGGTGGCCCAAATCCTCTCCTGTTTCATACTGGCCCCGACATCATGGAGTTTGTCAGCACCTTTATTTACCTGGGCTCAGCAGTCACCAACAATGGAGACCTGACCCCATGAAAATATAATAGTATATATAGAATAATGTAAATGCTAAAGAGTTAAAGTAATCAGTTCATCTTCAGAATAAGGCAAAATACATATTTTAATTAGATTTTTAAAGAAAAGTTTCATTTAAATGTTTGTTTGTTTTTCAGTGATCGGTGTTACTATGAATCACAGTAGAATAATGGAAGAACTGTTAACAGCTTCAGACTCTGGTAGTACTGACCAGAAACATTGCCGTGAAAGTGAAAAATTAATATGTTATCTTTTGGATGATGGAGCTTTTGTTATTTCAACAAACCAAGAAGATAAACTTGGTGCAGTAAGTATATGAAGTTGTTTAATCTTGGCTCAGTCTTGATCAAGACAAACCAGCCATGACATGTATTCTAAACGACATTATCCAATGTGTCCTATTTTTATGATAGTAACTTGAATGAAATTTGGCTAATCTTCCAAACAGGTCGACCAACAGTAGAGGCTCCCTCATTACCTTAAAATATTGAATATGTTGAATGTGTCAAGATAACTCAAAAATTAAACTTATTAACAGTATATCATAGTAGTCATAAAATTAATATCTTAATCCAAGACTAAATTTCTGTGATATTTGTATTTGAGATATTAATGTTTCTGCAGGAATTGGTGCAGTGATGCACCAGTATCAGCATTCAATAATCAGAAGAAGGAAGGTAGGTATAAGAGTCAAACTCTCTATCTTCAATTTGGTATTCATGCCAACCCTTACCTATGGTCATGAATCTTGAGTAATGACAGAAAGAATATGATTGTGAATACAAGTAGCCAAAATGGAGTTTCTTCGAAGAGTCTTTTGAGTAATGTTACTTAATAGAATACATAGCTCAGAGATCAGAGAGTCACTCCAAGTAGAGCTGCTACTTCTCCAAACGGAGGGATCACAGCTCCGATATCATGGGCATGTGGTTAGAATGTTTCAGGGAAGAATTGTTGGACAGATTTTACAGGCAAATTCAGCCAGCAGGAGACCCAGGGGTAGACCCTGAGCAAGATGGTTGGATAACATCTATGAGCTTGGCTGGTCTTGCTTGGGTATCCAGCTGGATCAGTTGGAAACAGTTGCTTCTGGCAGGACCTGTTGGAAGGAGTGTTTGAGGACTTTGCCCCAATTATCCTCTCAGGAATAAGTGGGCAAAGAAGATGATTCTACAATTTTTATAGGAGAGCAGTTTATCTGAATAAGAACTAACTCACACCATGACAACCTGTCCAAACCATATCAACATGGAAAGTGAACATAAGATAAATGATGATCAACAATTAAGAAATCAGATATTCTCTCAACTTCTAAAAAGAGCAACTGCTTTTGTTATTTTGTTTCACCAATTGTGCTATTTTACTTAAACAATTACAACAAAATATCGGTGGGTAAATTAAGCTATTACAACAAAGAAACAAATTGTCTGTGTGCACATGTAAAAATCATATCAGTCCAGACAATCTCCTTCTAGTTATACAACTCATGTCAACCCTTTTGCATTTATCCAGCCATGTCCAGCCAAAATTGTCTCACCTCTTTCTGTTCAAACGGACCATAATGGGCTGCTCATACTTATGTTAAGGTATTGTTCTCAAAATAAATGATATCAAAATCGATATTATGTGAGATAAAGTGTTTACCATGAAAATATAATAGTGAATATAGAGTAATGTAAGTGCTAAAGGGTTAATGAATGTCTATGGGGTATGTATAACAGGTGGCGGTGTGGGTTGAGGGGGAATTTTGTTTTCATTTCATGTTTAGTTTGACATGAACTCAAATTGAACTCATTGAACTGTCAACACCTATCTACATTTATTAAATTCTTTATATAGTAATATAAAAGTAAATTAACCGAAAGTTATTTATCTGGAGAATATGAATGCTGGTTTATAAATACTATCCAAAATCTAAGAAATATATATGTAAAAATATAACCCCTGAATCTTGTATAAAATTAAGAATAAATAAGCAACAAAAATAAGGTTTATAGTTTGGCAATACATTTATTTATAAATGTATTTTAGGTTAATTCAAAATGCAATTAAATTCTTTAACAATATGTCTTCACCCAATTGATTCTAACATGTCCAAAATTGGCTCTTGTTTTATAAAATAAAACCACCCATTTTAAAGGATTCATATTTGGAATTAAATCTTCCAATATAATTTTATATAAGATCTTCTAATATAATTTATAAATCTTCCAATAAAATTTTATATAAGAACCATTTGTTAAGTTACTGTCTTAGTAATGAGATAAGTTACATACCCTAACCCATAATTTTAGTTACTACCTACTAATGAAATAAATTATAATTTAGTAAATTACATAAAATTCTTAATGAATGAGTTAATTGAAATATTTGTTAGCCTCACTTAAAACATGTATTAACCCTTTTTATACTAACCTACCTGAAACCGTCCCTGGTTATGCAATGCAAAAGTACCTGTTTTAAAGTGTTCATATTTCCATCATAATTTTACATAAGAAATTTCTGTTCCAAACATCAGCTTAATAATGAAATGGTTTGTTATTTTACTGAATCCCTCCAAATTCTCGACTATTTTCAAAGATATTTGAAAATCATAGGCAGTGTTTTTCATTAGGAATGTGCTAACAAAAACGTTAACAACCTAAAAGTATAGAAGTTTTTTTTAGAGGGGGGGGGGGGATATATTTAAAATGTCCTTTCCTTCCAATCTCCTAAGAATTTGTCTAAACAGTGAAAATTGATAGCATTTCACTTTATTTGAAATTATTTTTCAATTATTTATCAATGAAAGATAGGTAAAACTTGTATGTATAAAAAGCAACTTGTATTTCTGAAGTTAAAAGCCAAAATATTTTTCTGCTGAATGTACACAAGAGGTGAGATTGAAAATTTGCTTTGGAATGAAGCAAATGTCACACATTCTTACCATATATCTCTATTTTAGATTTGAAGTTCTCTAGCTAAATAAGGAATCTACTACAATTTTAAAGTACATTTATTTATTTTGCCATTCTATTTTACCTCAGGTTGGGCAATTCTTGGGTGATGTTGACCAAGGTTTGATGTTTGGTCTACTTAATCAAACTGTCTATGTAAAGTAAGTTCATCTTTCAATAATTTCATTCCTTCATAGTGAATAATCTGTGCTTTAAATAAAAGATACATTTATTTGTTTCCTTATAATTGTTTTAAACATTATTAGTGACCCCCAGTTGTGTCAATGGCATCTGATGGAATATGACACCATGCATAAGCACAGAGGTCCCTGGACTACTGGGATATCAGTGGCTCCACATCAGTACTTTATCTATATGGACCTGTCCAACCCTTGCTAGCAAGGAAAGTAGACGTTAAAATGACAATGATGATAATATATATATATTAGTATCAGTGCTCTGAAATAGAGATGTATACATGAATGTATGTACAGTATATTTGGCAATATACTGTATGCTTATTTAAAAACATTTTGAAGACCATTCGCTATGAGTTTTAAAGGAGTGACTATGTCATTTACTTGATCTCTGTAAAACCAAAGGGAAGCAACCAACGGCCATTTCTTGCTTGTTAGCAGTTATCAAGATTGCATATCCCTTTTCTTCTGCCAAGATTAATAGAAGCTGGATTCTTATAGAATTCCAGTGATGTTTAAGAGCTGATTAAGCAGAGCAGTTGCCGGTCCAGCGAAAATTAGGAATTAGTATCAGTGCTCTGAAATAGCGATGTATGTATAGTATATTTGATAATATACTGTATGTTTATTTAAAAACATTTTGAAGACCATTCGCGATGAGTTTTTAAGTAGTGACTGAAAATGTTTTAAAATAAACATACAGTATATTATCAAATATACTATACACACACACACACATATATATATATATTATATATATGAAAAAGAAGTTGAAAATGTAATTGGAGTTTTATTATTGTAAAGAAAGAAAGCATTATTGTAAATTAACCTTCTTAAAGACTCCAATTGAATTTTCAACTTCTTTTTCCTATATCTTTACCTGTGTAGATATATTAAAAACACCTTACTTTTGAATATATATATATATAAGTACACCTCACTGTACAATAAAGTATATCTGTATATATACAGTGGGTAACTGAGACTGCACCAATGTGTATATAAGTATTACACATTTTTAATATATAGACATGTAAACATGTATTATCCCACTTTTTTCTGCTTTTTTGTTTATTTTTTCTATTTTTTCTCTGATTACTTTCTTTCAGTAAACTGTTAATCTTTTAATTATTGATTACAGCTGTAAAAATATATATTAAAACTACAATATACTATAACTACAATGTCTATGTATTACTAAAACTCTGTGATTGTTTATTTATCTGTAATTTAATACAGTCAAAACGGTACATAATGGAAAAATACTTTGAAAGAAAGTTGCCCCTGAAATTGGAATACAAATGGAATAAAACAAGTTTCGCGTAAATTGGAGCACGGGTTTCTGAGATACAACTTTTTTCTGGATACCTTCATGAATAGAAAGAGAGAAAGAGATAGTGGTTGTGAGAGAGTGGATTGAAGGAGAGACATTGAGGGAGAGAAAGAAGGAGACAGAGAAGGAAATGGAAGAGAGAGAGAGAGAGTGAGAGCGAGCTTTTGGTGCTGTTGAATGAAATTATAACACATGACTTCAAAGAATCGAATGCAGCATTACTGTACCTAGCCCGAATTTGGGGACTGAATATTAAGTCATACGTATCATATAACTTGTGTTCGGACATGGTGTGTGTGTGTGTGTGTGTGTGTGTGTGTGTGTGTGTGTGTGTGTGCGCGTGTATATTTATATATATATACACACATATATATATGTATACACACACACACACACCCATATATATATACATATATATATTTATGGGCCTTCCAATTTCATTTTACATTATATGTCTGTGCTTATTTTAATTATTTAAAAATTCTTTTTATGTGAACATGATTTTTTTTTTTTTTTAAGTGAATGTGACACGCCTGTGAAAAATATATTGAGTCAGTAACTCAGTAGTGTTTCTTTTCTTCGAAAGAGTATTTGCTATGCAAAGCACATACAATTTTTTTATTTTTTTATTTTACAATAGACACCATTGGAAAGACAAATGAGAGTTTATAGAAAATGATTTGATTTTATTGACTGTTTGTGTTATGCAGCTGATTGTTATCAATATTTTATTTCACATAACATGTCAATCCTTTATATTTAGCCAAATTGACATTTTTTAACATATGAATATAATTTGTTCATCTCTTTTGCTTTCATATTCTTGAAATCTTTTCAACTTTCTCATTTATATCATCTCAACTTTTTAATTTTCATTTAGACATGAAGTATCTGATTTTCAAGCAACATGTCAGAGAAAAGTTAAACCATCAGCTGGGGGTTTGAAAAACATTCGTGTGGTAAATATTTTACATGTTTTGAAAAATCTAAAGTAACTTTTAAACTCACTTGATCTTATTTAGTAAAAATGTCATTTCTGTAGTTTGTAGCTAGGCACCCCATTCTAACATTTATTACTTGGCGCTCTCTTGATTTAAATATTAACTATCCTAAGGGGGGTGGGGTGGGGTGGATTGGTAGAATTAGTAGAGCATCAGATAAAATGCCATTGCAGTATTTGTTCTGGCTCTTTATATTTTGAGTTCAATTCCTGCCATGGTCAACTTTGATTTTGATCCTTCTTGGGTCAATAGAATAAAGTACTAGTCAAGTACTGGGGCTGATTTAATCAATTTTGTGCTTGTCTAAAATTTTCTGGACTTATGTCTATAGTAGAAATCAATATCAGCTATCCTATATTTGTTGACTGAATAAAAGGGAACAAAAACAATTAAATATATACATATATATTAATCTCATTTTAATGTATTCTTTAATAACAAAATATGTATTATTTTATTATGTTTCAGCTGACAAAATGGGGAATACATTACCATGGAGGATAGTGAAAATGTGCTGAAAGAGCCAGTCCATCTTATGGGCTTTGTTCTTGCAGATGATCTTCTGTCTTTTAATCAAAGGGGAGGTGGTTTGGGGGCCCAAGACACTAGATGTTTCTACTATTATGAGTTCAGCAAGAAATCTATCAGTGGGCATTTGGTACTTTGTTAGCCTGCGATCTTCAGCTTAACAGGCAACAATGTTTGAGTCTGACACCGATTTCACCAGGTTGGCATCGGAGAAGATATTACTACAAGTCATATCCTCAGAGCAGTAAGATTAGGTTGTCTGGCTTTTTCCTGCCCCTTGGCTTGAACCTACTAGTTCCAGCTGCTTAATATATTTAATGTTAAATTAATATTTAATCTACCTGTGATCAACTGTAATAAAGGCTACTGGTGTTATCACTTAAAGAAGAGTATTGATCTAATAATTATAGAGTATCTGGTTCACACCTATTATCTCTATCTTTATTATATAAACAAAACTACAAACATTTAATGTATCAAACAAAATCAGTTAAATTCATGAACTGCAAGCATATGAGTTCACAATGTTTGGAAGTAGTTTAGCCCTTTAGCATTTACATTACATTTACTTTTGTATTTTCATGGTAAAGGTTCTACTTCACATAATTATCTCACATAATATCGAATCTATGAGATTTTGATATTATTTATTTTGAAAAGCATACCTTAACATCAGTATGAGCAGCCGATTAAAGCAGGTTTGAACAGAAAGAGATGAGAGAAATCTTGCCGGATATGGCCAGTTTAAATGCTACAGGGTTAGAGATGATTACTTACAATCAGATGCAACTCTTTATCATGTGTAATAAAAACAATCTAATTCAGGATGCAGACCACCTTCTTGAAAATGTGTGTGCTGTGTGTATATAACTCACAACTTTAATAATTGGCTGAACTAGTCACAAATTGTCCTTTCAATAAAACTTGGATTAAAATGTAGATTAAAACAGCTGAAATAAAGCTCCAGTATACTTTACCTTCTTATAACGGTGGAGTGATAAAAACAAAATATTTCTTTATAATTTTCTAATTTTTTATTTTAAAACATTTTTCTTTACAGCCTTCAGTGAACTTATTGTATGATATGTTAAATTTGAAATGGTGGTTTAACAAAGTAGCATGGTGAGTAATATCAATTTATATTTGATTACATCTTGAATCATATAACATCACCATTGTTGATCAAATATACTAAATTAAGAATTTACACAATAAATTTTTAACAGGAATGTGTGGTGTATATATATATATTTTAAAGGAGCATTTCATACTTATATACTCCTCCGTCTTAGCAATATTATATAGATGTAGTAGTCCTATTATAATTACCAGTTTAGCAGAGTTATAGAAGTAGTAATGTAATAGTTATAGCACCATGAGTAACCAGTTCGGTAGAAAGATATGATAGGAACATCGACAACGACTTTGGCTTGTTTTACATTATTTATTAACAAGGTTGAGCTGAGTAGAGCTGAGTAGAGCTGAGTAGAGCAGGCATCCCAAGAGAAATAAAACAAACGAATTAAGATTTCAGAAAGGGACGGTCTACTGGCTGAAGTGTTGCCAGGCCATGGTTAAATTGTTGTGTTACATATTGGCCAGTGATTTCACGGCGAAAGAAAAGCAGTTGTTTACCTTAGCGCTATCGAGGTGCAAGAGAGAGATTTCCCTGCAGGGCGCGTAGAGATACATTCTCCTCCGCTGGCGGTCATTGGCTGGGCTGAGCCAAATAACGGAATGTAGGTCACTACAAATTAATATTTTAAATCACATAAACTATTCAGAATTTATTAAAAATGATCTTAATTATTTTTATATGAAATTATTCAATTGACAGATTTTTGTCAAAACAATATTACTTTTTGTTCATATATTTGTTTCATTCAAATCAGAGAATCAACCATGCTACCTGCTTCTGTTTTTTTCTTTTCTCCTCTCTTTTCCTCTTCCTTTTTTTTTGTTTTCCCTTCCTTTATATTATATTTGTTTGTAAGCATTGTATTATTATATTTCTTTTTTTATACAACTGTAAATAAAGAGTTCTTAATGAGTCATTAAAAAAGTGTTAAGTCTAATCTGTGTTAGAAATGAGAGGAAATTCTTTCAAAAGAAAAAAATTGTACATCTGCTATTTATCATATACATTATATTTTCAAATAGCAATACTAAAGCTTGATCATTTTCTTTTCATTTTAGGTCATATTTTAGTTTTAATATATACAAGTAAGTCAGTCTATTTTATTATTATTATTTATATTATGAAATATAAAAAATAAAAAAAATATAAATTATTTTGTTAATATTGCATTATGTGTAAATGGTCTTTTTCTTTTCTGATATTGTCTATGTCCTATTGTATATTTATGTACACTTGCTTTTTAGTTACTTAATGTTATTTAAATCATTTTTTTTTTACATAAAAAATGTTATGATTATATGAATTTCAGAAGGAAATATAATAGCTGCTTCAAATCCTTAGTTACCATCATTTCATATCAGAATTACTTATGAACTAAGAATTGTCATTGTCATTGTTTTCATGTCCTTTTTTCCCTGCTTGAATGGGTCGGATGGATCTTCTTCAGCAGAGCATCTCTCCATTCACCACTTTCCTTCATCATCTCTGTGAATGTCAGCAATTTGAGATCAGCTCTCACCACCTCTCCCCAGGCCTTCCTTGGTATACCTCTACTGCAGCTTCCTTCCATTGGGATTTCCTGGAACTTTTTCACTCAGAAATAATCATCCATGCGCATCACATGTTTGTACCAACACAGTCTTCTCTCTTGCATTCGATTTCAGATTTCTCTAATAACTAACTTTTTTCCTCAGGAAAAGTCTTAATATTTATTACAATCCATTTATCTCATCTTACAAGTAAGAAATCAATTTGGCTTATCTGTTCACCTGATTGGTATGTGATCAGATGGCTAACAAGTTTCCTGAAATTTATTTTGTAAATGGTTAGTTCATTTGTGTCACAGAATTCCAGCACTCTCACACCTTCTTCATTTCTTAAGCCATAACCATAGTTGCTGAATCCATCCTGGTACTGTCCCACACATTCATTGAAGTTGTCTGCCAGGATAATGAGGTCTCTTTCATCAATAACTGAAGTTGTTTGTAAAAGTTCCTCATAGGACCTGTCTTTTAGTCTTTACTCAATCCTGCCTGTGGTGCATAGGCAGATGTAATTGTCATCATTCTATTTCCTACTGCTATTATAAGCATGATAATTCTGTCACTTATTCTAACTACCTCTATCACCTTATCTATCCATGTCTCAGCTAGTAGAATGCCTACACCAACTACCCCATCATCATTTCCTACCCAATAAAGTTTGTTTCTAAGTTGTTTGCCTGGGAGTAGTTTCACGGAAGCACTCCTCCATCTCACCCCTTGTGCACAGCATACATCCACTTCTCTCTTCTCTAACAGCTCTACAATTTCACCTGATTCACCTTTCAGGATGCCAACATTGCAGATGACAGTCCTGAGATTTGTACGTTGACAGTTGTTAGTTCCTTGAGTAGAAGTTCTATGTATCTGAAAGGGAAAAAGGTTTGATAATGGTCGAGGGGTTCTCACACATGGCTACACTAGCCACCCCACTACCGTGCACAGCACTAACATGACTAGTATTAGCCCTGTACACGCAATTAGTGTTAATATTTGTTGTGCTTTCCATAATTTTGGCAGGGTTTTTTTCTGGCTGAATGCCCCTCCCATCACCAGCCACTTTATAGCATGGACTGGGTGCATTAGTTGTGCCACCAGCACTAGAGAGGTTGTCAACAGTGTGCTCCACCCTGTATCAGTTTTTATTTGGAGCGCCTACTCTCCTAAACGGGGATATCATCACTACAATGTATGGAGTCCACGTCAGCCCCATACAGTCGTGTTTAATCAAAGTCACTGCTTTCCTAGATGAGTTGCCTTCACTATGGCTTGTGGAGTCCATATCTGCCCTGAATGTCTGTGAATAGGAGTGATAAAATTTAAAGAATCTAGAGAAGGGAGGAAATATTACAAAAATTTGGTCCAGTATTTTATTTTTTATTTGATATTCATAATTATTCAAAACTACAACTATATATCTTTATTTAATAATAAACAACAAAACTTAAACAAAGCAATATTTTATATATTTTATTTGTAATATTGAAAAAGAAAGAACAGCTTTAATTAATTATTGGTGGCCTCTGGGACAAGGAAGTCATGTGGAGATTATATGAATATTGTATTGAACAAGAGCATTTTTCACTCAGTAGAATCATTAGAGCATTGGAAAAAATGCTTTATTCTTTATGTTCTGAGATTAACCATACTTTTTATTATCTGATGGTTGGTAGGATAAAGTACCAGTCAAGTACTAGGTTCAATTTAATCAACTTTTCCCCTCTCTCCAAATTGCTGGCCATGAGCCTATATTAGAAACCATTATTATTATTGGATTGGCAGTATCGGTAGAGGGTCGGACACTATGCTTTCCAGCATAGTTATGTCCCTTTACGGTCTGAGTTCAAATCCCGTCGAGGTTAACTTTGCCTTTCATCCTTACAGGGTCGATAAAATAAAGTACTAGTAATGCACTGGGTAATTGCTGGCCTTTTGCCAAATGTAGAAACAATTATTATTATATTAGAAATACACTAGACACACTCACACACACACACATATATATATATATAAACACACACACATAGACACACATACACCCAAATACTACTTCAAGAGAGGCAGCCACCTCTTTCCCACTTTCTGTTTCTCTAACTCACTACACCCACCCATACGCACACAGAAGTGAATAAGAATTAATCATTTCTAAACTGAAAATACAGTTTGTTTTAAATTACTAATTAATTTATATTTTCAGTTGGTTTTTCTCAAAACCTATCAATTTTGGTAAGTAATATTCTTTTGCTAATTTCTTCAATTTTCTATTTAGTTTGCATATGTTTAAAGGGATTTGGTACAGTTTAAGTTAACTAAACTTTAAACAATAGAATCTTCTAAAATGTTTTAGAAAGAAATTGTCAGTTGTAAAACATCGTTTTCAGTGTTCATATAACAATAATGAATTTCATTCTTCTAGACAACAGGAATATAATATTTCTATTTGGTTTATACCAACTAACTAGATGTATCTTATAGCTATAATAATTAGTAGAATAATTATTCAAATTAATTATCTTATAGAAATTTAGTGTTGTTTATATCCCCAAAACATTGAGTCTGATTGCTATAGTAATGAGAACATTATGTTAATATAGTTAGTTATGAGAAAATACACTGTTGTAGGGTTTTCACATTGATTTCTCTTGTATATAGATTGAATCTTCATGTGAGATATAAAACATATATCAATGAAGCAGAAAATAATAATAGGGAAGATATAAATATTATAACCAGGTTAACATAGTTTATATTATTTATGTTTCTATAAACTTTAATGTTATGCTTACAGTATTTCTTTATTTCTTTGTATAATAAATCATTGCTTATACTCTGATCACTTTGAAAGCTAACATTTTTTTCTGGCAATAATTTTCTTTTTGGTATCGTCAGAAATATACTTACAGAAATATCCTAGCTTCATTTCCAGTTTTTTTCATTTAGAAATGAAATTTGTTTTAGTTTCAAGAAATAGATTTTGTACTAATATTGTTTTTAAATCCAACAAAATTTACAAGTAATTTTCCATGGTCTCTAGTTTTGAAGGTAAACCTTGGTAGTTTTCTTTTTCATTATTCCTGTATAACGGAATCATTATCTGTAGATGTATATTTCACTAGATAACTTGATAATGACCCTTTTCATTACATATTTCTTGTGAATAATTTTGATAATAATCAAGAATTTGGAGGAATTTAGTGAAATAATATCCTCATTGTTAAGCTACTGTTTGGAGCATAACTTAAGAGAGTTCTTATTTAACATTATAACAGAAGGCTTTTAGATAAATGTAAACACTTTAAGATAAACAACTATACATATAGCAGAATCAAGTGTGGTTTCAGGCAGTTTGGTGTCAAAAGGTTAAAATTGGTTGTTACAGACATTAATTCTCATGCTTATCATATACTTCCAATTTGCCAAAATTGGAGTTGAGATTTTGTAAAACAGCTTCAGTGTCATCATTTCATGACATCAAAATAATTTGTACTCATTACCATAGGGGTAAACATTAGTCATAGCTTATTTGAAACATAGCTTATGTTTTGGCACCAGTATTCCTAATGACTTTGAAGATGGCATAAAAGTCTCAACATTCCTTTTGGCTTGCTCTAAAACATTAATAGGATCTCAGGAGCATTTGGAATCACCATAACTTATCTAGATCATGAAAATAAATAAAATAAATTACAGTGTATAAGTTTCAAGTTTTGTTTGTGAATATTTTCCTAAGTTATATTGTCAGATATGTTTCTTAAAATATATTTGCAGAGTGTACTTTATTACAATTGTATAAATTTACAGTAGAATAACATTGCCAATATGTTTAAAATATATACATAAATAACATTACAAACGTATAAATAACATTATATATTGCTCGCAATTCGTTCAGAAGAACATTACAAATATAATGTCTAAATCATGTATAATAACACAATAATATAAATTCATTGAACAAAAATGATAAAGGAAAGATAAAAAGAAGTAAAAAAAAAGTACATTTCTGTAAAAATTATCCTTGAGTAAAGTATTTACCATATATCTTTCGAAAGTATATATTGTTCTTTAAAACTATATTTAATCATCAATAATACATTTGTGTGTATCTACCATACATAATTTTCCTATTGACTCTTTTCTTCTACTTCTAGCATATGGAGAAGAGGAAGGGGAGGCAGAAAGCTGCATAATGAACCGAACACAATTTTATTGGCCAAGTAGTACATTTAACTTTATAAGTGGTACAGTCCCATGTGAAAACTGTACTAGGTAAGTTATATTCCTAATTAAGGACTTTTAGTTCATTTATATTTTATTGATATGTAAGATAAAGAATTAATCTGTTTGATAAACTAAGTAGTCTTGTAGAAGTTGCAAGTTGACATCAGTGTTTGACGCTCTGTCCAAGTAAAATAGTCAGTTTCATTATCTGTTGAGGGAATCAAAATAATTCTTACTTACATAACTGAAACAGGGTTTTGATCCATAGAAGTGTTTCACTATATATATTCCTAATGATATTAACTCTTATTGTCCTGTACCATATGCAATTACATTATCAAAACATTCCGCAACAGTGCAAAACACCCCAAAAATTAATAATCTATCCACCAGTAAAGATACAATAAGTATTTGAATTAACAAACCTATTTTTAGATATTGGCAGCACACATTTTACAGGATATTTTGAGTTAAAGACCTGTATGAAAACTTCAACTTGTCATTAGTTGTAGGTTAGATGAAACACTTTAAAATATTCAGCTTCACCCACCTTGAAATACTTTGCCCTTCCTTCTAGTGTAAATGTTGTCTTTCCCCCTTTAAACTAGAGGTTCTCAAACCTTTTGGGTCACCGTCCCCTCATGGCCATGTAATACTCTCATTGCCCCCCAACCCTATTTCCAGAGAGACCTGTCTACTCACAAATTGTAAATAATATATAATAAATAAAATCGTTAATTTATATATAATAAATAATATATATATTATGTATAAATAAATATATATTTTTTATTTTACTATATTTATATATAATATGTATCATTTGATATTTAATATACTATTATATCATCTCTACCGCCCCTTTAGGCCCCAGCGCCCCCTGGACTTTCTCAACGCCCCTCCAGGTGGTAGCGCCCACTTTGAGAACCTCTGCTTTAGAGGTTCATAAAATACTGAGATTTATCAATTGACTCATGCCTTCTGGAAATAGTTCAAGCTAAAGACATTAATAATTAAAATTGTATCTTATAATTTATTAAAATAGTTAATAAATGTAATAAAATAAATGAAAAATGTGTCAAACAAAACTGACATAAACTGATGTCTTTACATATACAAATGGCAATTTCATAAATGGAGCTTCACTTTAATATTAAAATAATCATAGTTACAATAACTATTTCATAAGACATAACAAATTATGATTGTTTCTATTTTGTAGTAGAGAAATAAAGTTTTTTTAATATTTGTTTCATATCTTTTCTTTTATCCTTGAATTTCAAAAGCTTTGCATTGCTATTTTCTTTTCTAAATTTTAGGGAATTTAGAGTTGTCCGTTTGTTGTATAGTAACCTGGCACTTGTTGTTACTGAACTTGAATGTGATGAATGCTCATATCCACAAATTATTCAAAAACCTTCAGAAGGTAGGCATTTCGAATATTCAGTTTGTTTAATCTTGCAATTTAACCCTTTAGCATTTAAACCGGCTATATTCGGCCAGAATTTTCTCAACTCTTTCTGTTCAAACTGGCTGTAACTGGCCACTCATGCTGATGTTAAAGTATTGTTCTCAAAATAAATAATATCAAAATCTCATAAATTCGATATTATGTGAGATAATTATGTGAGGTAAAGCTTTTACTGTGAAAATATAATAGAAAATATAGAGTAATGTAAATGCTAAAGGGTTAAATATTTCATTTTGAGGTCTAATATGTAATATTACTGGTCAAAACAATGTATATTTTTAGTTAATAGCTATTAAAGTAAAACATTGTGATTAATGTCAGCATTAGCAGCATATGTGACGTTGTTTTAGGAACACTACTTGTATAACATGCCCTTCCAATCACCAACCACTTTACAGAGTGTACTGGGTGCGTTTATGTAGATCATTGAACATTAGAAAGGTTGTCACATCTTTGGCACAGCTGCTGGGCCCTCTAATTTCAATCCTTTTTGGCATGGTTTCTACAATGTAGTTGTCAATCAACTACCTTACAGGGAGTACTGGATATGTTTTTCATGGTACCAACAGTACAGAGATTGTTGGTCATTGACTTAACTGAAGAGTCCTCCTTACACTATGGGTGGTGGTGGGGGATGACAGGAAATATGTTATGGGTGTGTGCCAAATGTGGTGGGGTGGTAGGATTAGACTGGGTGATATGTAGAAGGGTTGGAAGTCATCTCCAACAGTGTAACAGGTGCTATAGTGATAACAGTTACTAAGAGGTTAATACTAGTGTGTGTTAAAGTTTTCAAGGTGGAGTGAGGTGGAGAAGATCCTAGATAGTGTAGATGTTAATATTTAAGAAGGGTGGAGGTGATCCTGGCTAGGTAGGAGTTGGAATATGTAGTGATGCTGAGAATAGCTACTGTAGAGGCAGGGTGATGGTGGGGTTGCATTAAAGGAGTGGGGATCACAGTGATAGTAAGGATAGCTAGTAAGGACTGATGAGGGAAGGGGCCCATGGATGGATCAGGTCAGATCATATTGCAAGCTGGTAGGTGCATCTTCCCCAGCACAGCTCATTGTCAGTCCTCATGGTCCTTTGTTATCTCTGTTATGAGGTTCAACTTCTTAAAGCCAGACCTCATCACAGGTATTTCTGGGTCTGCTTCTTCCTCAAGTCCCATCCATTGAGATTTATCTGTATTTTATACAGTTGTCATCTGCCATGCCAGAACAGTCTTAAACATTGCATCAGATTACACGTCCACCGTAGCATTCTTACATCAGTTCTTTCTAGCCTTTGCAGGTCTTCTGCTGTGTGTGTGTGTGTGAGGCATTTATATATCATCATCATCATCATCATCAACGTTTAACGTCCGTGTTCCACGCTTGCATGGGTTTGGACGGGGGTAGTCCCACTTGAGGCAAGAGTGATTGTCTTGCTCGCATAGGACTGTCTGGCAGGTTTTCTATAGTTGGATGCCCTTCCTAACACCAACCACATTTACAGTGTGGGTCTGGGAGGTTTTTACCGTGTTGCCTACACGGCCACATTACAGCGTGGACTGTGTGTTTTTTTGTCGTGACACCTACACGATCTCATTTGTTTCGGCCTCGATGGCGCGGCACCAACATAACTTTACATAGAACGGGGTGGTGTGGATGGGGTGGGGGTGGTGGTGGTGGGACGGGGTGTATTTTGTTAGAGATGCCTACTGGCTGGAGTAGGTTTTACTATATATTTAGGTAAGGCGGGTCTTCTCTGTTACTGAGTACCGCCAAAGGTCTCGGTCCAGTGACATTGTCTTGGAGAGGTGTAAGTGTGTGATGTCGGAGTTTATCAGCTCGTCCCAGGTTTTTCTAGGTCTGCCTATTCCGTGACTACCGTCTATCTTTATTGCCCTGCACTTTGTTATACAGCTATCGACTTTCATGCGCATCACGTGTCCATACCAACGTAGCCTTCTCTCGAGTAAACAACATCTGATCCCTCTTATCTCTAATTTTTTCCTTAGTTCGTTTATGCTTTGCCGTTCACGTATATTACTGTTACACATCCAGCGGAGCATGCAAGCTTCGTTCCTCTCTAGTCTGCGTATATCCTCTGCACACAATGCCCAGGTCTCACTGCCATGCAGCATTGCTGTTCGTATGCAGGCATCGTACAACCTGCCTTTCATTTTTAGGGAGAACCCTTTAGCAGCTAATAGTGGTATAAGCTCTCTGAACTTTTTCCAACCAGTTCTGACTCTAGCTACAGTACTTTCAGAGCACCCTCCCCCACTGCTGATTTTATCGCCCAGGTAACGGAAGCTGTCCACTATTTCTATAGAACCCTCTGTGCAATTGAAAGAGCTAGTATTTTGTGGGCACTTGCTGCTACTTATTGCACCAGAACACCGGCCACATGTAAAATCTATGTTCTTAGTTAGCTTACCTGTGATCCCACTACATCTTTTATGCACCCATACTTTGCATTTAGGAAAGTGTAAATATGTGTGTGTATATATATATATATCATCATCATCATCATCATCCTCATTTGATGTCTGTTTCCTTGCTAGCAGGGGTTGGGTGGGTCTACATAGATCAAGTCAGTACTGAAGTGGAGCCACTGACATCCCAGCCAGATCATTTGTGTACAATCATTATTGAGTGCAGGGGTGAAGTTGTCATGTCTTTTGACACAAACTGAAGGATCCTCCTAACCCATGGTTTGGCAAGCTTTCTGTGGCTGGATGCCCTTCCTAACACCGACCACTTTACAGTGTGTTCTGGTGCTTTAATTGTGTAGATCCCATCACTAGGGAGAGTGCCATGTCCTTGACATAACTAAAGGATCCTCACAACCCTTTGTTTGGCAAGCTTTCTATGGGTCGATGTCCTTCCTATCACCAACCACTTTACAGCATATACTGGGTGTGTTTATTGCATTGATCACCACCACTAGAGAGGTTGATGTGTATTTGATACAGCTGAAGAGTCCTCTCAACCATTTCAGGCATGGTTTCTACAGCGAGGTGCCCTTCCTGTCATTAACTACCCATACAGAGTGTACTGGGTGCATTTTGATGGCACCATCACTAGAGGGGTTGTTGGTCATAGACCTAACTGTAGAGCTCTCTCAGCTCTGGTGAGGGGGCAATAGGGGAGGGAGATAGGTATTAAGTTATAGGTATTTGTGAGGATGGGTAGGGGTGGCTAATTAGTATATGGGGATGTAGTGGTCTGCGGGATGTGGTCAGTATGTTGGGGGTGGGGGCATGGAGGGATAGGTAGGGTGTAGGTGTAGCTAGCTAGTGTAAGGGAAGAGAGATGTTGTGGTGTGGAGGATGTGCTTGATAGAAAGGGGGTCGTCATGGTTGAAAGATAGGAAAGGGAGTAGTGAGGTGGTAATAGGAGGTGAACAAGGGGTAGAAAGAGTAGCTACTTGGGTGAAATAGTGAGGATAACTAAGGTCTTTAGAATGGGGTAGTAGTTAAGGAGTGGTTTTGGAAGGGGCATGGATGGTGGGTGCAGGGATGGTGAAGACAAATAGTGAGGAGTGCTAGTGGGAGTGTCTCGTGGATGGGTCAGTTCATATTGTCTGGCCCAGTCTTCATCATCACAGCATAGCACCAGCTCTGTCAATCCTTTGTCATCTCAATTGTGAGGCTTAGTTTTTTTAAGATTGCTCTTCACTACCTCATCCCATGTCTTCCTGGTTCTGTCTTTTCCTCGGATTCTAGGGATAGCTATGCATTTCTTTATGTAGCTGCTATCCTCCATACACATCACATGTCCATACCAGCACAATCTTCTCTCCTGCACACTACATCCAATTCCCCATATACCAAGTTTTCCTCTCAGTTTACATATGCTACATCATTCATGCAGACTAACATTACACATCCATTGGAGCATACTCATTCATTTCTCTCCAGCCTTTGCAGCTTTTCTACAATCTAGGCCCATGTTTCACTCTCATGTAGCATTGCAGGAGGCATCATACAGTCTACCCTCACTCTGAGTGAGAAGCCCTTTGTTGTCAGCAGAGATGTTATCTCTCTAAACTTCTTCCAGCCTGTTCTGATCCTGGCTGTCACACTTTCAGTACATCCTCCCCCCATTGCTAATTTTATCTCCTAAGTAACAGAAGTTGTTGACAACTTCTAAGGAGCCTCCATGGCAGATGAAGGAATTTATTTCACATGAGTCCTTAGTGCTTACCTCTCCTGTGCATTTACCATGTACTAAGTCTTTATTTTCCATTAATCTGGTTGCAGTCCCACTACATCTCTTGTGTGTCCATAGATTGACTGTATGTACCATATAGAATTTCTGCCCTCATTTCTGGCATATCAAACAAGGCCATTTCTCTGATGACATCCCCTCTTGTTTTCTTTCCTACTTATTAACACTTTTGTCTTTGCTAAGTTTAGTTTAGGCCTTTCAACTCTAGATTCTTCTTCTATGTTTGAAATGTTGTCTTTTCTATGGATTCAACTATAAGGACTAGGTCATCAGCATATAAGTGCTCCCATGGAGTGCCAGTTTTAAACTCCTTAGTGATGGCCTGAAGGACAATGATAAACAGGAGTGGGCTGAGGACTGAGCCCTGGTGGACCCCTCCACCTCACCTGCAATTCAAATTCATCACTGTACTCATTTCCAACACTTATACTGCTGGTTGCTGCTTTATACATAGCCTGAACAGCTTTCATAAGTTATTCATCTATATCTAGCTTCCTAAGTGCCCACCAGATTATAGTGTGTGGGAACCTATCAAAGGCCTCAATATCCATAAAAGCCAGACACAATGGCTTTCTCTTAGCTAAATACCGCTCCTGTAGTTGTCTCAGTACAAAGAGAGCATCAATAGCAATCCTGCCTGGTATAACTCCAAACTACATCTCATCTAACTTGATTCTGTTCCTAATTAGTTGTGCTATAACCCTTTCAGCAATTTCCATTACCTGGTCCATCAACTTGTGGTGTGTATGTAATCATTATTTATTTTAAATGACCAAAACAATTGTTTTATGATATACAGTGTTCTTAAGTAACAATTTGCTACGTAAATTTATTACAAATCTTCATCCTTTAACTTCCATACATGTTTCACATTTCTTTGTCACTGTTAATTTGGATTTGTTCCTAAAAAGAGTTTACTTGTCTTCTTGTTATTCCTGTTTATGCCTAATAATAGTATTCAGCTCATTGTATTTCAGCACCCACTTGGGTGGGGATGTGTACCCACTTGAGTGGAGGTGGGTACTCATTTGAGGGAGGTGTGTACCCATATGAGTGGAGGTGGGTACCCATTTGAGTGGAGGTGAGTCCTCACTTGAGTGGAGGTGAGTGCTCACTTGAGTGGAGATGGGTGCTCCCTTGAGTGGAGGTGGGTACCCACTTGAGTGGATGATGGTACCCACTTGAGTGGAGGTGGGTCCTCACTTAAGTGGAAGTGGGTCTTCACTTGAATGGAGGTGGGTAATCATTTGAGTGGAGGTGTGTACCCATATGAGTGGAAGATGGTTCCCACTTGAGTGGAGGTGGGTATCCATTTGAGTGGAGGTGAGTCCTCACTTGAATGGAGTTGGGTCCTCACTTGAGTGGAGGTGTGTACCCATATGAGCGGAGGTGGGTACCCATTTGATTGGAGCTGAGTCCTCACTTGTGTGGAGGTGAGTGCTCACTTGAGTGGAGGTGGATGCTCACTTGAGTGGAGGTGGGTACCCACTTGAGTGGAAGATGGTACCCACTTGAGTGGAGGTGGGTCCTCACTTGAGTGGAGGTGGGTAATTATTTGAGTGGAGGTGTGTACCCATATGAGTGGAAGATGGTTCCCACTTGATTGGAGGTGGGTATCCATTTGAGTGGAGGTGAGTCCTCACTTGAATGGAGTTGGATCCTCACTTTAGTGGAGGTGGGCACCCACTTGATTGGAAAATGGTACCTACTTGAGTGGAAGATGGTACCCACTTGAATGGAGGTGGGTCTTCACTTGAGTGGAGGTGGGTACCCACTTGAGTGGAAGATGGTACCCACTTGAGTGGAGGTGGGTACCCATTTGCGTGGAGGTGGGTCCTCACTTGAGTGGAGGTGGGTCCTCACTTGAGTGGAGGTGGGTCCTCACTTGAGTGGAGGTAGGTCCTCACTTGAGTGGAAGATGGTACTCACTTGAGTGGAAGATGGTACCCACTTGAGTTGAGGTGGATACCCATTTGAGTGGAGGTGGGTAGTCACTTGAATGGAAGTGGGAGTAATAGAATAGTAAAAATGCTATAATTATTTGATGTTATTTTGATCTTATATTAAAAGTGAAGCCAGATTTCTGTGAAGCACAGCCAAGATATAGAAAACGCCCTGGTGAATGCTACAGCTATGATACAAGAGTAAGTTCATTCTTTGCAGTTTTCTCTCCAGTTTATAATAAACTTAAGATGTGTATTTTTTATCAAAATGTTACAACTTTGTAGCATTCGTCAATACAGTTTAATAACACCATAAAAATAAACTCTTTAGTTATTTGTAAATGTATTACTACATTATACATGAGTTAACATCAATATTACTCATATAAGTTGGATATATATCTTGATGTGAATCAATATCAAAGCTACTATAATGGTTGTTAAATAAATTGAAAATACTGTTGGTATACAAGAACAATATTTTTACCACTTAATTTATCTGAACATTTAAAAAGTATAGCCATCACTCGCAATCAAGTATGACTTTGTACCAGTAAGAGTCATGTTAGTCATTCATATTTTTAAAGCCCCACACACAGAAGAACATCTAAGATATATCAAATTACTGCCTTTTTAAACATCTAAAGCAATTATTTTTTTATCTAGCTTCTTTATTTAATATCTTTAACTTTGTTTGGCTAGGCACAGATAACATTATTCTAGAGGGTTGGACGCCATGCTTTTCAGCATAGAGTCATGGCCCTTTATGATCTGAGTTCAAATCCCATCGAGGTTAACTTTGCCTTTCATCCTTACAGGGTCGATAAAATAAAGCACCAGTAATGCACTTGGATAATTGCTGGCCTTGTACCAAAAGTAGAAACAATTATTCTAATTGAACACAAAATATTCTAAATTCCCTAATGATTTGCATTGCCGAGGTTGACTTTGCCTTTCATCCTTACGGGGTCGATAAAATAAAGTACCAGTAATGCACTTGGATAATTGCTGGCCTTGTACCAAAAGTAGAAACAATTATTCTAATTGAACACAAAATATTCTAAATTCCCTAATGATTTGCATTGCCGAGGTTGACTTTGCCTTTCATCCTTACGGGGTCGATAAAATAAAGTACCAGTAATGCACTGGGTAATTGCTGGCCTTGTGCCTAAAGTAGAAACAATTATATCTAATAATCCTATGTTTCATCATCAGAAAGAAATTACTATACATAGACAGTTGTAAATTCTTCTTCTTTTGTATTATCTGTTGCTTCCCTTTTGTTTTATTTAGTTGGGCTAAACTAATGTGTACAGCACATTATTCCAAGTCTTTAGCTTAATTCTTCACATCCTGAAATGATTTAACAGAAGATATTTATAAACGGATTTTTAATTTAAATGTTTTTGTATTTTTAATAATGGAAATATTATTGTGAAAATATGTATTATTAGAGTTAAGATTTTAGTTTTTAATATGATACAGTTTTGTACTTTTCAAGAATGTCTTGCTAATACGATTTTATGTGGTGCTAGATATTAAGAGTTAGTGAACTATTAAGAGTAAGTGAACTCATTTCATTTTGCCAAGAATATTATTTTCTAATCATATATATTCTATTTTCTATTTTGCAGGAAGATGTTCGGAAATGTAGTGGTTCAGCCAATCTTCCATCTTATTTTGTTCTGTTGACAGCCCTCTTTCTGCTTCGCTTGTGTGTTTATTTAAGTGATAGTTGATAACAGATTAATTATAATGATACAAACACCCATTCCATTCTTTACTACCCAATGATTTTGTCTTTGTACTCCACAATATCATATTCGTTGCATATATAAACTCTTGAAAGGCCAGATCTATGATCTATTGAAAAAATGTTTTCATTTAATTATTAATTAAATCACTTTTTTTTTTAAACCACAGTATTAATAAATTATATTGTTCTGATTACTAAGTTTTTATAAGTTTGCAAGAAACCAAAAAAAAATCAACAAGAAACAAAAAAATGGCAATTATGGATTCTTTCTAGTATATTATAACAAATTATATAGTATTTTATATCTTTCGCCCTGAATTTAAATAATTGTTTTTTGTTTCATGCTCCCTCCCTCTCTATTTATGTCTCTCTCCTTCCTTCTCTGCTCCCCCTCTCTCCCCCATTTCTTTTGTTATTTTTTGTTGTTCAATTGGTGGATTTCAGAATGGGGGATAAAACTATTTTTTATTTAAATTTTATATACAAATTAATTGAAAGTTTTTACTCTTCCTAACAAGTTTATTTTCTCATGGTTTAAAAAAAAATCTATTTCCAATTAACTCCATTCCACTGTTTGCAGTGATAAAATTTTCATTATAACTCATAACCTCAGTGGATTGAATATCAAAATTAAGAAAGTGCAAATTTAAGTTGCTAATAACCAGCCTTCATTATTTAATGAAAGTTGTATTTTTTAGTTTTCTTCATAAAAAAGGAAAATAATTGAAAATTTTCAATAATATATTATTGATGGAAAGCAGTGCTTTCTCATGAAGTATTTTGTATGTCATTTTAACTTTAAAAATCATTTTTTCTAGGAAAAACTTATATATGCTTTACATTTAACCCATCCAATATTTTGTGCATGTGTATGTAAGCTTTTAAAATATCTGATTATAAAACATATTTGTAAAAAAAATATTTTTTTTTAAACATTGTTATGAATTCCACCATTTTGTGAGTGATTGCTTTCCTGGGAAATCACTGTAATTTGTTAGTTTTATTATCTCATCATTTTAATTTTGTATCATCTAGAAATGTATCAACTATTTCTTGTCTAATCTCAGTTAAGTATAGAAAGTCTGCACCGTGCAGATAAAATGTCTACTAGCTCTAGTAACCGTCCATTATACATGGAGACAGTTGGACACAAAGAATGTATCAGTTTTTCGACTTGGTGGAAATCCTGTCAGTTTTTTTGTTTTTCGTTCTTTTATATACCTATAGTTAATTTATCATGTGAAATTCAAATTAGCTCAGTAACTACATTTCAAATTTTCAGATTTTCATAGTCATTCTTAAAATATAATATTAGAACAATATTCAACATAGGATAAAAAGATAATTGATATGATGTTTATGTTCATTTATTATTTATAGTATATTATTAGCCAAGTCGACAGCTGGTTTCAGTTCTTATTTGAAGCTGCAAATACCCTTGAGAAAAGCATGTACATCTCACAATCTCATTCTTTCCTCTAAAAATTTGTGGCCACGTGTCTAAGTAAGAAATCAATATTTAAAATGTGGTAGAGTAAGAAATAAGCTTCTGGCAAGCTAATTCCTCGACCTAGTTAAAATTTCTAGTTGACACCATTTGATA
>OZ024742.1:119919869-120064869 GCA_964016885.1 Eledone cirrhosa
TATATGTGAGTATGCATGTATTGATGTATATATATAGAGAGATATATATTATTCCTATATATATATTATATATATATATATATATATATATTCTTCATATATATATATATACACACACACTTATAATATAGGAAGAAATTCTATTTCAATATACTTCTGATACTTTTTAAAGGAAGATATTGTAATGAAAGTTAATATTTTAATACTTATTTTAGTTCATTTGTTTGTTCTCGACATTCCCACATTTTCCTAAATTTATTTAAGATATTATTCATGTATTGTATATTATCTATTTAAACTTATTAGTTACACTCAGAAAACAATTTATGAATTTTGTAAAATACATCCAATCTAGAAAGATTTTTTTTTCTAAGGAAATATGAATATCTTTTGAAATAATTTTTTGTGGGGGTGTAATATATTCCTGGGCTGTCATATTTGAATGTATGTGAACATAAATCATGAAAAACTACAAATATATCAATCAAGGTGTCTTTATACACCTTTGATGTCTTGAACGTATGAGCCAGTGATAGCTGTGGCTCTCATGAAACCGTATTCCTTATAGAATTTCAAAAGAGCCACAAATTTTACTGGATATGACTGTCATAAGTTTACTTGTATTATTGGGACCTAAATATTCATAGTAGATACAAATTCTTACATAAATATATAAACTATATTTCCAATGATCAAATCAATATGAATGCATTATAATAAGAGTATGATTTGCTTTTTAAACTTAAACTAGAACTATTGACAAGTCAGTCAAACATGTGAAAATTACATCCTAAGATACTTAAAAATTTGGTAAAGGAAACCCACAAAGGAAATAGAGAAACTATATAAAGTAGTGCAAATGATCATTATCTTTATATGCAGCTAATTTATCATTTATTATCATTTTCTTGAGACATATTTTTGCTGGCATTGTAGATTTAATCTATTCTTGCAAAATAAATTCTTGTTTTTTTTATATAAACACAATTTAGCTATTTTAACCATGACACTATATGTGTAATAATTTAAATAGAATGAAGACAATCAATTCATTTTATTTTTGTTTAAATCCAACAAAGCATACAAAAATGTTATAGAATAAAATCCTAAACAAACAAATGGTGCCATTTCTCAACCCATGAATATTCTTCCTGCTAATACAAGTATTCCAAATACTCAAATGTTGCTAATTTCTTATGTGCTCATTTCTACATTAACAATTATGTGAATTGAAATTTTTTAAAAGTTTAACGATAATAGGATTTTGTGACATACTGTATTTTTCTTAAAACATGCCTGTCATAGTTACAAAAGATACTGTAGAAATTTATTGTTAACTGTTATTTAATCACACAAATGTAGGCTATGTATTTTGGTAGATATGCATGGCAGTCCGTAATAAATTAAGAAAAAAATAGTTCTTCTGCTATCAAAAGGTGTTGTTTTAACACACTTTTGATGTAGATTTTAAAAAATAATTTACACTTTGTTAAATTTTTCCAGTTTTATCAAAAAACTATCTGTACAATGAATATTCATATTTCTGTGACCAACACACATACTTTGTAGTCGTTGCTGAAAGAAATGTTATGTCAGGCTAAAATTTCCAATGTTCTGTCTTGATAGTTTATCCAAGCAATAGATTCTTCCCAAAATATTGTAAGGGAATACTGGTGCATTGTTTATCAATAATTAATTTTGGATTGTTTTTATAGTTGTGGAAAAGTGTTATTCAATCTGTATTATTACACCATCACTAACATTGTACAAATACACTTAAGAGTTTAGCCTTTTGTCAGCCTGTAGTGAATGCTCCCTTTGTAGATTATCTGCACCTTAATTATCTATACATATGGTTCATAATTATACTTTGTTTCCTCTGTATCATTATTGTTAAATAGATTTTTAAACTTAATCTTTTGATATTTTACTTGCATTGATTTATATACAGCCAACCTGTGTTCTAATTAATATATCTTTTGTTTTTATATCCTTAATAACTTCAAAGATTTTTGTTCACCTTAGTTAAGAAAATATTTGAAATAAAAACTCTATGAATGATATAAGGAAACATGAAAGTAATTTTAAATCAGTTATAATTTTTACTTGTGACATACAAGAATATATATATTCAGCAACAAAGTTTACATCTAACTAAACATGGAGCTGTATGTAAGCGAGATGCAAAACCCCAGCCTTGTCTGGAACGTCAGTAGCCCCACTTCAGTACTGACTTGGTTTACAAAGACCTGTCCAACCCTTGCTAACAGAGAAAGTGGATGTTAAATGATGATGATCAATTGCACTGTTGATCAAAATATATTACTTATAACACCAGTAATATAAACACCTTAGGTTGTGTTTATAGTACTTCTTACTGGTGATTTAATTTGGACTATTATATGAAAATTTAAATCATGTCATTCTTCATATATTTCATTAACCTAGTGGCTTTAATATATATTTTTCAAAATTTAATATATTTTTCTTTTCTTTTCTTTTAACTTGCAATATTTTATTATTCTTTCTTGCATATCAGAGAAAACTTTCTCAGAAACAGAGTGAAACTCAGTTGATAAATGAACCATGTGCAAATGATTTTAGAATCATTGTGTTTATGGATAGGTAATCAAATTTCAGCTTGTGTAAGTTAACTACTTGGTGAAGAAAGATTAAGATATCTCATAGAAACAATCAATTTGATTGTAAAATGTTGCTAAAAATTAAAATACTACAGTTTCAAATTATCAGTTATTTAATCAAGAACATTTCATTTACATTTTTATTTTGAAATTGTTATTTGGTTTGTTGTTTATTGAATTACCTTATTAAAAATTGGTTGGTTTGGTTGAATGTTCTATAAATGCTGATTTTGAAGAAAATTTCTGGTAAATATTACCATAGAAAAAGGAGTCTTCAAAAGAAGTAAATTTTACTGTGTTATATTTTCTTAATAAAATATAATTTGCATGTTCATTGATTTTTGTCATTTTTTTAAATATATATTGTTTGTTAATTTTTTTAATTTTAATTACTTAAATAAAAATCAAAGGAATGTGTAAATCAGATTTGAATTATATTAGTTGGTTACAGTTTGATAACTGGATTAAACTAAATAAGGAGAATCCATGGCAGCAAAGCCAGCAGCAATACCTCCTTCATCCACACCAAGAACTTTAGTCCGCATTAAATGCCCAACTTGTTTGTTCATATGGATATTTTGTTCATCTCTGAAAAAGAAAATGGAATATATATTTTTGTGTCAAATATTGAGTAGGAGACAATTTTCTTTAAAAATACAATAGTATATATAGCAACCATTCAATTTTCCTTTTATTCTTGCAGAGTTTAACAATTAATATCTAATCAATAATATATATATATTGCTATATTTTCATTGAAATTAACAATAATATACATTTATCACCAGGGAGAAATCTAAAAAAAAAAACAGATCCTTTGCATTTTTTATTTTGGTAGTGAAAGTCCTCAGTAGACAAATGGATATAAAGTCTACTCTGGCACCTCAACACCTTGCTAATCAAACTTTTCCAAGAACAAGCCTTTCCATTATTATTGGACCCATTTATGGTGCATGTCTTTAAGATCCAATACATTATGTAACAAAGTTACTGCAATAGAAAATTAAATTGAAATTCCAAACAATATCAGTTTTTAAATTACTTTTCTTGAAAAATAAAATTGTTGAATTCATCTTTTTCATATTGAAGAGCTTGAATTATTAATATTTAAATATTTTTAGCAGAATAACATCAATATTAAAATTTATAGCAACAAAATTCTTAGTAGAATTAGTTGGTAATTACAGGACAACAGTTTTAAATACATGAACATATTTTGACAGAAATTTACAATTCATAAATAGAAAAAGTAAGTGAAAGATCAGTATATTTCAGCTTCACTCTGTGGATAAAATGGTGAACAACCAGTGACACCCATTGCATTAACCGCTATAGCTTGCAGGGCTCCTTCCTCAGGTGGGATATACTTCTCCCAATTTTGTGGAAGAAAACTAATTCAGAGACTACGGACACTGGCACAAAAAAGAATTTTCTTTTCATGAACTCAACAAAACTATGTAGGGCTTAATGTTTGAATCTCATCCACTTTTCAGAAGGCAGAGTTAATTCTGTTAATGCTTACCCAATAATAACTCCATAAATTCCAAGTTCACTGACAACATCAACAATATCACTTGCTTTTTCAAAAAGTAATACATTTTTCTGTGAGAAAGGGAAGATTCTTTTCATCAAAATGTAAGCCATTCTCTCAGAAGAGTCTTTAATTTTAGACAGATATTCTTTGATATCTTCATTATAGATGTTATTACCTACAAGAAAATATACAAATTTAATGAATATTCGAAACACAATTATTATTTTGAAATTTTAATTCATAAAATCTTACAACACAATTGATTTAGAAAAAAGAAAGAATGAAATACTCAAATATATTTTATAGTATTTCAGATATAGCAACTATGCCAAACAAAGGGTTCAGAGAGCCCTTTACTTGTGTCAAAGACTTGACAACCTCCTTAGTGCTGTGGCTCCACAATAAAATGCACCTGTCAACACTTTCTAGCAGGAAAAATGGGTATCAAATGATGATTATATATATATATATATATATATACATACACACCCATGCTAGCGTGGAAGATGGACGTTAAACGATGATGATGATGATATGTGTATCTGACACCAATTTACATTGGTGAGATAACAAAACTGGTGCTTTAAGAAGTCCCTTGTATCCAGTTAGTAACCCCCTTGTCAATCTCACTAGGAACCAGTGATTCACTTATTTCCCAAACAATAATTTGAAATAAGTAAAAATAAGCACATCAGCTTTTCAACAATAAAAAAGGCATATTTGTCAAAACAAAAAAAAAAGAAGCACCAATCATATGGCTAGTCAAAGATAGAACAGTTCCCTAAAGAAAGGATAAAAATATGCAATGTATGACAAATTCCATATATTATTCATCCAACAACTACAACTTTGACTTTTGTCAGGCACAAAGACAGATATGCCACATATCCTACTAAGTCATAACATATTTAATAGTTTGTTGCTTTCAACATACCAGTAATTATCTCTGTTGCTTTTAACATATCAGCAAATTATCTCTGATGGATTTATTTTGTCAAGATCGTACGACAATATAAACAGAATACAGAAATGAAAGTGTGGCTGAAAATGTCTACCTTGTGGTAGCTGGTATAACATGAACTTAATGAGAAATGGGCACAACAACCATCACATGTAGTGCATAATCAGAAACCTGATGCTGAGTATTAATGTGAGTTTCCTGAGGGCAAAATAGGGAATTAACTCAACACTGCAAATTAATAAATCATCAATTTTACATTGATACTGCTACATACAGTAATAACTTCTTCCTGACACCCTTAACATTATCAACCATCTTGCCAACAACAACCCTGAGCACTTTTTTGAATTCTGTGTGTCTAACACCTGTAGATATGCCTACAAAGTCAGAAAACAGCACAGCTCCCCTGACTTTATGAAACATTTTTTCATGCTCAAAGTTGCTGAAGTATGGAACAAACTACCTGCATCAGTTGTTATCCTTTAAGACCTCCATGCTCCCTGAAATTCGCCAACACTACACCTGATCTTCCTCCATACACATAGTCATGATATACACACAGATGTGTGTATATCATGACTCATACACTGTTCACTTTCCTGACATTTGTACATTATTCTATGTACTATACATGCACCTTTGATGAGTTGTAGTGCACCTGGGCACTGCATACAATAATTTCATTATTATCATTATTATTATAACCTACATTTACTATTTTCATTTAGGTGGAATTGACTGTTTAATCATTTTGTGTCCATATACATTTAAATAAATTTTGAAAATAATATTTTGGAGGATTCAGTGAAATAAGGATGGACTGTTTTAATTTAAATATGAATTCTTTAAAACAAGAAGTGGTCTTAGTTGAGTTGGTATCAAAAGGGTTAAAAGTTAAGTAACTTAGCCAGAGACGATGCAGAACTAAAGATAGATGCACCAGAGCTAAGGATAGATGGCACCAACCTCTCTATTAAATGTATATACCCTATAAACTACTCCAGCAATGCACAACCTTTCTCAGAAGGTGGACCACAAAATTCATGAGGAAGATTTCAGGGACCATTAGGCAACACAGTAGATCATAAAATATACCATGGACCATCACAACTTTAGTGTAAATCCCTGGACTATCTGGTACACATTGTGCATCACTAGACTAGTCCATCACCACAGTCATGAATGGAATATATCTATTCTTTAAATAATCTTTTCATGAGTATACTTTGTGAGCTTTAAGAGCTAAAAATGTCAATATAAATAAACTGGCTTAATGTAAGCCTACAAAACATTGTTACCCCATCATTACTTTTATCAGTGGGTGCAGGCATACTGAGTAGTTAAGAAGTTTGCTTTGTAATCATGAGTTTCAAGGTTCAATCCCACTGCATGGCTTCATGGCCAAGTATCTTTACCATAGCCTTGAGTTGACCCAGACTTTGTGAGTTGAATTAGGTAGATAGAAACTGTATGGAAGCCTGTTGGATGGTCTATACCAGCAATTTAAAGGTCTGGCCTTGTCACATATTGTGTCATGTTGACTCTGCCTGAGAATTATATTAAGGGTACACATGTCTATGGTATACTTCAACCATTTAAACATTAATTCATGAGATGAGTGTTCAGTTGATAGAATGACTGAATTCTCACCTTTGAAACCAAGGGAGGGCCTTTATCAGTGTCAGCATTTTACTGTTTGTTGATTTTGGTCAACTCCAGTATTATCTCACACCATGCCCCACTTCATATCATTTATTTGTATTACATGTCTATGAAAGTGCATTTGTCTTTTTTGTACATTAAATACATCAGTCAGCAACTTTGATACTCAAGCTATCTCAGCTCATTGGGCTTAATCTGTTGCTCAAATTCATATCTTTTATTAATTTTTGTGGAAAAAAAGACAAACTATTGTAAATATTATTAAAAAATAATTAAATAAAGTAATGACTTTTAGTTAATGCTTACCTCCACCTTCTCTCTGCGGTTTCAACACATAACTGGAAGGGTTTTCAAGTGCCATACTGACAGCTTCCTCTCCTTCAGGAGTCTTACAGAACATTTAAAAAAAATAAATAAATAAAATATAACTTTCTCTTTGTTTTTGTATTTGTTTAACAATACTCTTCATGCAAAATCATTTGTTGAAACAGATATTATACTTTGGAAGGGTCATATTGTCAATAAAAACACATGCACCAGTTGGATTTTTACTTCAGTTTTATTATTAGTTAGGTATGGTTATTTGTCATCTGTTTACTAAACTAATGGCAGAATGAATTACTGACCTAATTAATTATAATTGAAATGAAGCTGGTGCATGTTTTTTATTGGCAACATAAGCCTCCTAAAGTACCTTTCTCTTACAGTGTCTTGTAAAAAGAAATTAATTCTAAATCTAAACATAAAGCTTTCACATTAGTAGTGTACATTGTTTATAAATTCTTTTGATGCCAACCTAGCCAAAAACATATTGGATTCTATGAAACAAAACCACCAATTTTAAAGGGTTCCTATTTATATTAAAAGCATACAACATAACTTTATATAAGAACCATATATTTAGTTGCTATCTTAGTAATGATATAACTTTAATTTTAGTAAATCCCTCCAAATACTTCATTAATTAATTGAAATGGAGTAGAATATTTCATTAGAAATATGGTCACTAGAGGGTTAAAGAGTATAACGTATCTTTTTTTAAATCTTTGTCTATTATAAAACTTGGAAGAACAAGCCTCTTTTAGATATGAATAATTTGTTAGGAAATAGATAGCTATGAAATATTACAATTTGGTCCAGAAAAGCAAACCTGTTATCTTTTCAGACTAACACAGGCTCTGCTGCACTTTGGGCTGAGGAGGGTAAACTCTCCAAATATCGGTCACTCTCCAACAGGTTTCCAGTCAAGCTTGTAGCTGTGGAAACTTCTGGTGTCCTTAAACCTAGGACCACCTCCCTACTTATCATCATCGGTGCAGAATTGGCTAGCCACAGGTGTGAGCCTTGCGAGCTGGAATGGCTCTTCCAGCCCATCTCCCTCACCATCGTCTGGGGAAACGCCTTCTCTATTCTGTCCGCCGGAGCTGCGGAGTGGCCAGCATGTGGGACCCCATTTGCTCATAATAGTGAGAGATGGGGAGGGTTGGAGGGATGGAGGTGATGACAGTGGGAGTTTGGTTTCTCTGTGTTCTGACCTGGTGTACATGTATGTGTAATTTTACACTTATTTTCCAAGAAAAGACGTTATCGTGTATCATCATCATCATCGTTTAACGTCCGTGTTCCACGCTTGCATGGGTTTGGACGGGGGTTTTTCCACTTGAGGCAAGAGTGATTGTCTTGCTCGCATAGGACTGTCTGGCAGGTTTTCTACAGTTGGATGCCCTTCCTAACACCAACCACATTTACAGTGTGGGTCTGGGAGGTTTTTACTGTGTTACCTACACGGCCACATTACAGCGTGGACTGTGTGTTTTTTTGTCGTGACACCTACACGATCTCATTTGTTTGTATATATATATATATTGATAAAATACCTGAGCAGTTTAACAAATCATTCATAATTGATAAAATACCTGAGCAGTTTAACAAATCATTCATAATTGATAAAATACCTGAGCAGTTTAACAAATCGTTCATAATTGATAAAATACCTGAGCAGTTTAACAAATCATTCATAATTGATAAAATACCTGAGCAGTTTAACAAATCATTCATAATTGATAAAATACCTGAGCAGTTTAACAAATCGTTCATAATTGATAAAATACCTGAGCAGTTTAACAAATCATTCATAATTGATAAAATACCTGAGCAGTTTAACAAATCATTCATAATTGATAAAATACCTGAGCAGTTTAACAAATCATTCATAATTGATAAAATACCTGAGCAGTTTAACAAATCGTTCATAATTGATAAAATACCTGAGCAGTTTAACAAATCATTCATAATTGATAAAATACCTGAGCAGTTTAACAAATCATTCATAATTGATAAAATACCTGAGCAGTTTAACAAATCGTTCATAATTGATAAAATACCTGAGCAGTTTAACAAATCGTTCATAATTGATAAAATACCTGAGCAGTTTAACAAATCGTTCATAATTGATAAAATACCTGAGCAGTTTAACAAATCGTTCATAATTGATAAAATACCTGAGCAGTTTAACAAATCGTTCATAATTGATAAAATACCTGAGCAGTTTAACAAAATCTAAATTATCAGATAGAATTTTAATACAGCTGCTAAAAATTGTTAAAGATTTTTTTTTTTTTTTTTTAAAGTTAAGTAAAATGCAAAGCATCAAAAGCTAGAAAGTTATAAATATGAATCCATATTATAAATGGAAGTCTTAAAATATTGTAAAAGTCACATACAACCATATCTTAAATAGGGAAGTTTTAAATTATTCTAGAAGTGACATATTACCATATTTTAAATGGGGAAGTCTTAAATTATTCTAGAAGTGACATATTACCATATTTTAAATGGGGAAGTCTTAGATTATTCTAGAAGTGACATATTACCATATTTTAAATGGGGAAGTCTTAAATTATTCTAAAAGTGCGATATTACCATATTTTAAATGGGGAAGTCTTAGATTATTCTAGAAGTGACATATTACCGTATTTTAAATAGGGAAGTCTTAAATTATTCTAAAAGTGCGATATTACCGTATTTTAAATAGGGAAGTCTTAGATTATTCTAGAAGTGATATATTACCATATTTTAAATGGGGAAGTCTTAGATTATTCTAGAAGTGACATATTACCATATTTTAAATGGGGAAGTCTTAAATTATTCTAAAAGTGCGATATTACCATATTTTAAATGGGGAAGTCTTAAATTATTCTAAAAGTGACATATTACCATTTCCAAGCTGTATTGATCTACAAATGTATTTCTTAACCCCTGCACTCGAGATGAATCTGGAATAAATTTTTCCAAAGCTCCAGGACGAGATAGCTCCTGCTGAATTTTTTTGGTTCCAGCTAAATGATAATTTATAGATGGGCATTTGATAGCAAATGAAAGTTCAATCATTTTGCGAGTATCCCAATCCTGAAAAAAGAGTTAGTTTATGAAGGTCAATAAATCAATCAGTTTTATTTTATCATTCAAGCAATCAACATATTATTTTTCAGAAGTATCATCTATCAATGTGAGGTCAGAGAAATGGATTGTGAGGTTCATATTTTTCAAGCCTTGTGAATGTAATATGATATAGCAACACCTAGAGTTTGAAACAGATGTGGTTTTGGTTTCAACAAGAGAGGCAGGCATGGCTATGAGGTTAAGGAGCTTGCTTCACAATCACATGGTTTCAGCTTTAATCCCATTGCACGGCACCTTGGGCAGGTGTCCTCTACTATAGCTTAGGATGGACTAATACCATGTAGTGGAATTTGGTCGATGGAAACTAGAGAATCATCATCATCATCATCGTTTAACGTCCATCTTCCACGCTTGCATGGGTTTGGACGGGATTTTTCCCACTTGAGGCAAGATTGGTGGTCCTGCTCGTATAGGACTGTCTGGCAGGGTTTTCTACGGCTGGATGCCCTTCCTAACACCAACCACGTTTACAGTGTGGACTGGGAGGTTTTTACTGTGTTACCTACACGGCCACATTACAGCGTGGACTGTGTTTTTTTGTCGTGACACCTACACGACCACTGTATGCTTTTTGTCATGACACCTACACAACCACTTTACAGTGTAGACTGGGCATCCATTGTTGTGGCTCCAAGATGACCATTTTATAGTGTGGGTTGGGGACATGGGTGGGGGAGATGCATGGGGAAATAGGGAGGTAGATATAGGGGTGAGGTGATTACAATATGGGAGGTGCATGGAAAGAAAGGTGGTGCATACATTCTATTCAGTATATTATAGCATTATCAACAATAAATAGACATTTAGATATTTTACCTGTGGTGATTTATAACTAGCAGGTGAGTAACCATCTCTAAAATATACAACAGCAATTTCTAAACCATTTCTACAAATAAATATAATTGATTATTCAAAAAATGATAACAAAGAAATTAACATGAAATAGCACACTTCAAAACTAATGAAATATATGTACAGTTATGAAGTAAAATGAAGTAAAACTTGTTTTTAATTTTTATGGTGTTTACAAACAGATAAGATGTGATGAAAATAATTTCACCATTAGAACAAGATGGATAAGGTTTCACAGCGCTAGAATCACTCCTTCATAGTCAGCCTATGAACTTTTCAGTCAACCCTCATAAGGACATTTGTTAAATAGATTTCTGTTTATAAGCAGCTAAACATTTTATTTAGTAACAAATATAAAATTAGCATCTATGTATGTATATGTGTGATATCTGAATACGTATCCTCCACCTAAACTATTTTACCCTCCACCTCTTGATCCTGACCAACAGGTTGGAGAATATATTACCCCATAGGATAGCAAGGGAGATGCGCTGGAACAGCCAATCCACCTCGCAGGGCTCACACCTACGGGTAGCCAACTCCACTATGGTCGCCGTGAGTAGTGATATGGTCCAGGTGAACTATCCAAAAGTTTGTATAACAAAGGCAATGAACGACTTTACAGCTGCTTAGGCAGGGAAGTGTTCAGTAGTTGGAAAGAATTAGATCCTGTATAACTTTAAATATGAATAATGACTAAGTTTTCATTCTGCATTCTTTCTGTCTGATACATTTTCCAATGAAGGTCACTGAGAACTCACTAAGTTAAATAAAATAAGTAATCTAGACCAGATTGACACTTTAAGATACTTCAGTGTTCTGAGTTCAATACCTGTCATGGCTAACTTTGTTTTTCAGCTTTGAGGATCAATAAAAACATTTATCAAAAATATATTGATTTCAATTAAATCCCTACCAATATAATTTGTCCCTCTACATGCTCTGACTACTAAATTGTCAGTGGAAAAATAGCTTACAAAAATTGTATTTTATCCTGAAGGATACATTTGAAAGCTTACTACATAAAGGTTGGGTTGAGTCTTCAGTTGTGTCAAGACATGACAACCTCCCTAACACAGGTGCCAAGATAAAATGCAATCAGCAGAGTGTAGAATCAAATACAAGTGAGAAGTGGGTCACAGGCCCATCTGAGCACTTGCTACAGCACGGGAACATATGTGTGTGAGAGACAGGTTCACAGCCCATCTAAGAGATCTGTAGCTTTACTTGAGTACTGACTCAATATTGATGAACCATCTAACTCTTAATACTAAGGAAATGGATGTTTAATGATGATGATGATAACTATCCACTAAGAGGTGAACATTGATGAAAAGTTTATGAATAAAGAAATTGGTTGAGAATTTTATTCTTCAAAGATATGAGAATTTTGAAGTATGAAGAATAAATAAATGGCTGAATTTTAATGAAAGGTTAAAAAGTTTGTGGCTATTATATTAAAACATTGAAACAACTATTAAACTCTGTGTTTTGAAAATGGAAGATTAAATCCAAATTAATACTTTTAGATTGAAATTTGAGTAACAAAGAATATATTAGTAAAGTTTGGAGTATATTGATGAGCCATGAAGAGAAATAAAATCTAACAATTTCAAAGGTGTCCTTTACTAAAGAACTCTCCCAAGTCAATGTTTCGTTACCAAACCGCCCAAAGCCACCCGAAAAAAATTTTAGTTCATGTGACCAAACCACCCAAAACCGCCTGTGCTCACACATTCATATTTAAATGAGAATATCAGAGCAAATCTCATTAGTACATTCGTGAAAATACGTGATTATACTACATAAACAATTGAGCTACAGTTTTGGACAAATATCGACGTGTTATTTTAATTCTGTGAATTTTGGGAGATTTTTTTCCAAATTTGTTCCTGTTGTGTTTTGAAAATTTTTAATTCTGACAAAAAATGGATACCAATTTCATTCAGTCAAGCAGCGAGTCAGAATTTGAAGGATTTTCTACTGAAGACCTTGAAAAATCTAACTATAACTGAAAAAAAAAAAAGCATGAATCCGATGTTTCATTTTCCGAAAGTGAAAACAGCGATAAAAAAATGAATTGGCCCCTGAATGGAGTAAAAATTTAAAAACTGTTTCTTTCAGTGATTTTTTTGAAGAAACTGGACCAAGTCACAGTCTATCCCAGGAGAGCAAAGCTTTAGACTATTTCCTTTTACTTTTTCCTATGAGCTTGTTTGAAATTATTAAAAAAACCGTTACGCTGAAAGTAACCAAAGCGAGAAAAAGGATAGTTTGTGGTTTCCCACAAGCTTAAATGAAATTAGGGCTTATTTTGCCATAACTATTATTATGGGCATTAGAAAGCTACCCAGAATTACAAATTACTGGAGTAGCGATGAACCCTTTGGAGACAAATATGTCTCAAGTATAATGACGAGGACACAGTTTTAAAATTGATGCAGTATTTACATGTAAGAGACACGAGCAGTACACCAGTACGTGGAGAACCAAACTATGATCCCTTATTTAAAATAAGACCCCTCATTGATTGTGTTCAAAACACATATAAAACAGTTTACAAACCTGGGAGATATTTATCTATCGATGAGGGTATGGTGGGCTATAAAGGCCAAGTGCGTTTTCGACAATATATGCCAGGAAAGCCCACGAAATGGGGTTTCAAAGTTTGGAAGATTTGCGAATCGAATACTGGGTACTGCTCTGGATTTGAATTTTATACTGGCAAAAGAGACAATTATGTAAGTCAGCATGGCCTAGGGTATGATGTGGTCTGGAATTTATCACTTCCATTACATAACCAGGGCCATATATTATTTTTTGACTGGTTTTTCAGTTCGGTCAAACTTGCGGAGAATTTAGATACTGTGGCAACACATACATGTGCTACAGTGATCGCTAATAGAAAAGGACTGCCGTTGGATATAAAAAAAGCAAAATTAAAAAAAAAAGGTGAAATAATTCAATGGCAGAAAGGAAATTTGTTAGCAACCGCATACAGAGATAAGAGGCAGATCAATTTTCTGTCTACCTGTGCACGGCCACATGTGGATGAAAATGGCACCCCATTTGTAAATCTTGATTATAACAGGTACATGGGTGGTGTAGATCGGATGAATCAGATGATGTCTTATTACTCAGTTGGCAGATCGGGGAATAAATGGTGGCGATACCTGATTTGGTATATAGTAAATATGAGTATTACTAATGCGTTTATACTATATACCAAATCGGGACCGGCTCGAAAGCGATGAGACCATCTGCAGTTCTGAGCAGATATAGAAACACAATTAAGAGCTGGTTATTCATAAAAAAAAATAACTGTAGGGAGAAAAAACAAAGCCTGCCAGAGAGATATCCCTCTGAATTCAGCCGATCTCCATAAATTAGAAAAAAAAAAAAAAAAAAAAAAAATCGAGGGTCACAAAAGGCAGTGTCGTGAATGCCTTCATCAAAAAAGCAAAGCTCCTAGTGGAAGGTCTGTTGAAACAACTTTCCAATGTGCATTCTGCAAGGTTGCATTATGTAGAGCAGGGTGCTTTACAAGTTTTCATGATAGGAATATTGTTTGATTTGTATATATGTGTGATTTTATTTTATTAATATTTTCAAATTTACTTCGTTTTTCTTTTTCTTTATGTGTAATTTTAATTTACCTGTAAGGTGAGTGACGAGTTTTGATTAATTTCTTTTGTAAATCATTATTGTATATTTCTGCATATCTATGTATGTGGGAGAGCTTATTTAATCTAGTTGATGGTGTGTGTGTATTTTGTTTTCTAGTTTTCTTCACAGACAAATTCCAGTCTTTCATTTTATTTATACCTTTACGGTACACCTGTCTTTTGTGTGTTTAAATTCACCTGATAAATCCAGTAATGTGCACAACTCTTCTATAGTAAAATGTTGTTGTATACCCAATTGAATATTAGCTAATAACCCGTTTTCTATAGTGATGTTTGAACAAAATTTAAATAATTTCATATTTTGTTGAATTTACCTGTATTTACCTGTAATTAGAGTCACTTTGAGACAAAAATTATGGAATAGAATTGGTTGAGAACCTTTCGTTAAATTTTCTTCCAAAAATCACATTAATATGTTGATAAATAAAAAAGTTAGAATTGTTTAATGAAACCAGACTAAATTTATGATTATGTTAGAAATTAATTGAAACACATAAGGGGTGTATTTTGGTTAGAAATATGGTAACGAAAGGGTTAAAGAAATGTTAGATTTTTCATCTCAAGACAAATGTATGAAAATGGGATATTTGTTAAGAAACATTTTATCTGAATCAATTCCTATTACTATATACCACTAGTAGAATATTTTATATCTAGTGATTACCTATTAAAAACAGGATTTTATTTCAATTTTTTGGTATATAACATCATGTTTGACTTGATGCATGAATGTGTTAACTTTATAAACATAAATAATAGACTTAAATGTATTGTAATATGGTAGTATGACAAAAACTTTAGAGTACCTTTAGTAGGATTAGACTTTATACTAGCACTGGACTTAAATATGTGTATGAATATGTGTGCACGTGTATACAACTGTGTGTGAACATATATGAGTTTCCATTTTATAATCAACTGCTCAAGAAAATGATAAACCCCAAACTCACACAATAAGATTATTTTGTTCATCCAAATGTCCATTTTGCTTTATATCTTCAAGTGTTTGACGAACAACTGATATTCTGGGATTGATTTCAAAAATTTTATGTTCCACCCATTTTTGGTCAAAGATATTTCGCTCAGTAGATGAAACTATAAACAGGATTACTGAGCTGCAATATAATTAGTTTTAAATATTTCTTTAAAAGTTTAGATTTTTAATAAATTCTTAAAAGAAAATACATAGAAAACTAATTTAGAGAACATGTCTTCTCCATTCTGTCCACTGGGACCATGAGGCAGACTAATCCTTAAGCTTAGTAGTAAATACAGATCTTCTCTCTCACACATAGTAAACAATAACAATACATTATAACAATTTCAGTCATTAAGGTATCTAATGTTAATCAGAATAATTATTATAGCAATATAAATTATAGATATTTTACATTGGGTTTTCAGAGTAGCAGAAGGTAAACTTAAAATTTCAACTTTATGAAATACATTCTTTCATATATCAAGGAAGCTGGATAGACCCTCTGTTGACTTGACGAGTATTTCAGTTGACTGATAAATAAGATTGCCTGCTCCCAAAATTAACAGACAAATAGCTGGGTATTCCACAGACATATGAATCCCATTAACATAATGCTCTCTGAGAATTATGACATAATGTGTGATAAAACTGGCTCTCCATCCAATATGCTTCCAAACAGATTGCATCAACCCAATTCTACTCTCAAGGCTTCAGTAAGCCCAAGACATATGCCCACGATGCCATGTAGAGAGATCAAACCTGGGACCTTACGATTACAAAGTGAACTTGTTAACCATTTAGTTATGGTGAATTCACGAATCAAGTTAAATAACTATAGAAATAGCAAATTTTCAAACAAATTTACACGTGTTTAGCTTCAAGTCAACCCTGATCAAATAATTATCATAGGATATAAAAAATATATATCTTAAAGTATATAAAAATAGAAACTGGTATAAAATTGTGATTAGAAATTATTTATTTATTTATTTATTTTAATATTTTGTATGTTTTTATGTAGAATAATATCTGCTTATCAAAATTATTTTTGTTGTTTAGCCTCAGAATAGACCAGTGATCAAAGGCTTTTCATCCATGACCATCATTCTCCAATATATCCAATGAGCCAATACATTATCGGTAAATTGACCATCAGGCCAAATACATTGTTGGTAAACTTATTGTAGTGTTTTTTATCTATGGAGTATATACATCATTAACCCTTTAGCATTTAAACCTGCCATATACCTGGCCAGAATTCTCTCACCTCTTTCTGTTCAAACTGGCTGTAACCAGCTGGTTATACTGATGTTAAGGTATTATTCCCAAAGTAAATAATATCAAAATCTCATAGATTTAATATTATGTGAGATAATTATGTAAGATAAAGCCTTTACCATGAAAATACAATAGTAAATATAGAGTAATGTAAATACTAAAGGGTTGAATATTATTGAAAGTTTGTATTAGTGGAGTAAATATTTGTCATTTTATTTACAACGGAAAAGAAATTCAAAGTTCCAAACTGGAAGTTCTTAGAGATCTTGAATTTAAAGAAACAATCAAGAAAGGAAGTAATAATCAAACAACACTAGGGTGGTTTTTCACCTGGGAATTGAATTCACAACCTCATTGTAAGTCTAATGCTCTAATCATCTTCACAGTATATCAGAAATTCCACATAGAAAAAAGAAAATATACAAAGATAGTACAGTGTTCAAATTTATTTCAAAATCATGAAATAGTGGATTATTTAAGAGATTTGTCATTTAAGAAAATGTCTTCCCTCTTCTAATTTAAATGTTATTTTTTTTATTACATTTATTTATTTCATTTTTTGTGTTTCTTTTTTTTTTAAATAGCTTTGATATGTTTTTCATGTATATATCAGGTAAATTTTATATGAACAAATTTTTGTCTTTGAATTTATTTTCAATATTAATAAAATACACTGAATTTAATCTTTGAATAGTGTTTAGCAATATATTAAGTCTGTAGACAATATATTTAGTCTGTAGACAATGAATTTAGTGTTTAGCAATGTATTTAGTCTACAGACAATGAATTTACCAACAACATATCTAGAATGACAATAAATTTACTGACACTTTATTGGCTTGCAATATAACTGGAAGCCAATAAAATTACAAAACCATGGAAGAACAGATGTATTTACAAACAACACAAGCAGCTTAAGGCTATTTTCCTAATCAAAGTAGAAGTTAGCTTTGTGAGCTCCATAGCATGCTCAATATCCCTCATGGAGAGCTTTTTAAGACAATATTTTCTGGTTGGATGCTATTACTAGTATTAACCCTTTTAGTCATCTCTTACAACATATTGATAGCGAGTACCTATTCTAAGCCAGATATGACTGCAGAATTTTGATATATTTACTGCAAAGTAATTTACAATGATGACTTTACTGTATAGTATCAGCTGTCGCTGTAGAAGTAGTTGTAAGTACTGTGAGAGTTTCAACTTGCTGCAGCAACATAGAATAGGTTACTTACTTTGCTTTCCCATAAAGATTCCATGCTTCAGCCATTCCCTCTGCAAGTCCATAGGCTGGATCATTGTTCGGAATCTTCCAAAACACAAACATAAGACATAGCATTGGAGAGATATGAAAGAGAAGGAATGAGGGAGAAGAAAGGACCATCCTCATTATCACAGTTTAATGTCTAATTTCTATGGGTTAGATGGGTTGTCAGGTCCTGAGGTTAGATTAGTCAGGTGATCATGCTCATGTGCTCCCTTTTGGCTTGGTTTCTACAGCTTGATGTCTTCCTAAAGCCAACCACTTTACAGAATGTACAGGGAACATTTTATTTTGATTCTGATATCACCATCTTACAGGGTGAAGTGGGTACTTTTCATCATGACACTAGAATAACCACTTTACAGAGTTGACTAGGTGCATTATTCTTGAGGCAAAGAAAAGTAGATATGGAAAAAGAAGGAATGATGTAAAAAGTTAAAAAGTAAAGGAGATGGAAAGAAGAAAAACATATTTGTGGCATAAATATTTAATGTAATGAAATATAAAAAATAATCCCCCCAAATAGTGATTTCAAATGAATGTTGCCATGCCATGGGCCTCAATACCTGGTGGAGCTGTAAAAGTTCCATTGTGAAATACAGCATGTCTTCTCTCTAAAGGTTTCCCATTGAAATATTTTTTCAACTTAGTTAAGTCAGATACAATACAATACAATTCATTTCATACGCTTATCAAAGGAGTGCTTAATTATACAATACAATACAATAAACAACAAAAATTATCACATTAACAGCACAGCTACATTTAGAATTCTTTTATAGGCAAAATAAGACAAATTCAACTGACTGATGAAATAGTTCTTTCATGAGAGAGAATTTAGTAATGTGTCAGCTGTCAACCTTATAATCATAAGTTAACATTAACATATTTAATTTAGAGCATAACAATTCTAACTAGAAATAATTATGTGGCAAGAAAAATCAATATTAATTAATGACTAATATTCTTTTAATTAAAGAAGTATGCTTGAAATGTAGAGAGCGTAGTTTGGAATAGAAATAGAAGCTTCCCTGTAATATTTTGACTAAATATAATCTAATAATGGGGCATATAAACCCACTGAATGGAAAAAGATGGGAAAAAGCAAATTTCAGCAAGAGAGATAATTTCAGACAAGCATAAAATTCCAAGTAAATATACACATAGGTGTCCCGACAAGAAGTACCCACCACACACTATAAATGTGGTTGGCATTAGGAAGGGCATCCAGTCATAGAAAACCATCCAGAAACTCTCCTATATGAGCGAGACATGGTCACCTGACCCAACTTATCTCTAATTAGGACAAACCCATGCTAGCGTGGAAGATAGACATTAATCGACGATGATACATTGATTGGCATAAAAATATAGAGTTGCTTTAAAAAATAAACAATTCAGAGACACCATCCGCAGAGAAAACAATAGTTGTATTTACAGGTTTTTCAAAAATCATTTCCAAGCTTCATTATAGTAAAAAGTAAAAAAAACAATTTTGCTGGACAATTCTTATTCCTCTAAACCAACATCCACTAAGGTTTCTGTCCAATCTTGATTCTATCCATCCCCATCATTATACAGAGCCCAAATGTTATTCCCCTCTGTACTTTAAATAATTCTTTAAATAACTTAAATAACATTAAAAAGAAACAAAAAGTCAATTGAAAGTTTTAACTCTTTGTTACCATATTATGTATGTTTTTTAATTAATTTTCAAAAAATTGGAGGATTTAGTATTATTAAGCTCATGTTTTTACTTAAAATTATAATTGTTTCTACTTTTGGCACAAGGCCATTATAATGAAAAGTCATATGTACAAACACTTTAAACACAGTTTTATATCATAAAACCAAGGGTGGTTTCAGATGGGTTGGAATCAATAGGATTAGATAGAAAACAGAATATATAATTATAATTAAAAATATCATTATAATATAGAAAAAGCATTGTTACATCCATAAATGATGTCTTAAAAATTTAAAGATTTTACCTGTTTATCATTTTCGTAATAGCCTGCCAGTGCCATAGTATATCTGCATTAAATATATACATTTCTAAGTATATAATTCTTATTTTATGACATTTATGTACTACTATAATAATATATGATATGTCGGGTGACTTAATGTGCAACCCAGCAGGACAAAAACAAGAACTGTCAATAGGACAAATGAACCCAGCAATAGTGCAGTGGGACATAGAAATTTCCAAAACGACGAATGATCTTTGTTTTAACCCTTTAGCATTTCAACTGGCCATATCCAGCCAGAATTCTATTACCTCTTTCTGTTCAAACCTGCTGTAACTAGCCACTCATACTGATGTGAAGGTATTGTTCTCAAAATATATAATATCAAAATCTCATAGATTCAATATTATGTGAGATAAAGCCATTAATGTGAAAATACAATAGTTAATATAGAGTAATGTAAATGCTAAAGGGTTAAGAATAATTTGTGAGTGGTTGACAGTTTTTGTCAAAACAACTGCCAAGGACAGGGGTAAATAGAGGTTCTTAGCATTGGTTGGGGCAACATATCTACACTTATTTTATTGATCCCTATTTGTCAAATTGCTAAGTTATGGAACATAAGCAATCAGTGAACATAAACAGATACAAATTCAGGCTTACACACACACATATATATGACGGGCTTCTGCACATTTTCTGTCAACCCAATTTTACTGACAAGGTATTGGTAAACCTGAGACTATAGTAGAAGATACTTGCTCAAGGTGTCATGTAGTGGGACTGAAATCAAAAGCATGTGGTTGGATTGAAATGTAAACTTAACCACACAGCCATTCCTGCATCTCTCTCTCTATATATATATATATACACATGTATGTATATATATATATATATATATATACATACATACATACACGTGTATATCGTATATATAAGGTAGCTTAGAAGTGTCACTACGAGAGGCTACTAAATGAGGAGAATAAGTGGGAAAAAGTCTGCCCCAAATTGATCCAATAGAGGGACCAGCAGTGCAAGTTGAAGGTAGTATAATAAGTAAGGCAATCAAAGATATGAAGCCAGGCAAAGCAGCTGGGCCTTCGGAGATAGTTGCTGAAATGCTGAAAGCATCTGGATCGGTGGGACACACTATGGTCACCCGGATAGTAAACCAAGTCATACAGAATGGGGCACATCATCATTAACTGCTACAAGGGTAAAGGAGATGCCTTAGATAGTGGAAACTATAGAGGCATTAAATTAATTGACCAGGTCATGAAGGTCACAGAAAGAGTTATAGCGCAACTAATTAGCGAGCGAATTGATCTAGAGGAAATGTAGTTTGTGTCAGGTAAAAGTATCACAGACGCTCTTTTTCTTGTACGACAATTACAGAAGTTCCTAGCTAAAAGTAAACCCCTATACTTAGCTTTTGTTGACTTGGAGAAAGCTTTTGACAGAGTCCCCTGCTCAATTATCTGGTGGGCTCTTAGAAAACTGGTGTTAATGAATGGCTTGTGGGAGCTATACAAGCCATGTATAAAGAAACAGTCAGCAAGGTTAGAATTAACAACGAATATAGTGAAGAATTTAGCGTAAAAGTTGGTGTTTATCAGGGCTCTGTCCTTAGCCCCCTCCTATTTATTATTGCCCTTCAGGCTATAACAGAGGAGTTCAAGACCGGCTGCTTATGGGAACTTCTATATGCAGATGATCTAACGCTCATAGCTGAATCAATGGCTGAACTGGAGAAGAAATTCCAAACATGGAAGCATGCCTAGAATCAAAAGGCCTTACAATTAACTTGTCTAAGACTAAAGTTCTAGTATGTAGGAAGGAAAATAGGGCACTGGTCCCCTCTGGGAAATGGCCATGCTCAGTGTGTAGGAAAGGAGTAAGCAGAAACTCCATTTTATGTCCCAAATGCAAAGTATGGGTGCATAAAAGATGTAGTGGGATCACAGGTAAGCTAACTAAGAACATAGATATTATATGTGGCCGGTGCTCAGGTGCAATAAGTAGCAAGTACCCACAGGATACTAGCTCCTTCCATTGCCCAGATGGTTCTATAGAAATAGTGGACAGCTTCCGTTACCTGGGTAACAAAATCAGTAGTGGTGGTGGGTGCTCTGAAAGTACAGTAACCAGAGTCAGAACGGGATGGAAAAAGTTCAGAGAGCTTATACCACTATTGGCTGCTAAAGGTTTCTCTCTAAAAATGAAAGGCAGGCTGTATGATACCTGCATACGAACAGCAATGTTACATGGCAGTGAGACATGGGAATTGTGTGCAGAAGATCTGCGCAGACTGGAGAGCAACGAAGCTTGCATGTCCATTGGATGTGTAATAGTAATATACATGAACGGCAAAGCATAAATGAACTAAGTGAGAAATTAGGAATAAGAGGTATCAGATGCTGTTTACTCGAGAGAAGACTACGTTGGTATGGTCACATGATGCGCATGAAGGACGACAGCTATATAAAAAAGTGCAGGGCGATCAAAATTGATGGAAGCTACGGAGTAGGCAGACCCAGAAAAACCTGGGACGATTTGATAAATTCCAACTTTACACACTTACACCTCTCCAAGACAATGTCACTGGACCGAGAACTTTGGCGCTATGCAGTAATACAGAAGACCCGCCTTGCCTAAGTACAAAGCGAAACCTACAGGCACCTCTTAACTAAAAATACACCCCATCCCACTACCCCCACCCCTTTCTCTGTAAAGTTATGTTGGTACCACAACATCCAGTCCTAAATAAATAAGGTTGTGTAGGTGTCATGACAAAAAAACACACTAGTCCACGCTATAATGTGGCCCTGTAGGTAACACGGTAAAAACCTTCCTGTCCACACTGTAAATGTGGTTGGTGTTAGGAAGGGCATCCAGCCGTAGAAAACCTGCCAGACAGTCCTATACGAGCAAGACAACCAATCTTGCCTCAAGTGGGGTAATTCCCGTCTAAACCCATGCTAGCGTGGAAGATAGACGTTAAACGATGATGATGATGATATATGGATTATAAAGAAAAATATATGCACATCATGCATGCATAGTGAACAATTCTTTATGCTATGAATTCAAATTCCAGATGTCAACTTTGACCTTCATTTTTGGGGGTTGATAAAATACAGAACTTGTCCAGGTCAAGTTTGTAGAACTGATAGGACTTTGGACAAGATGTTCTTGTAGCAAGCTACTTTCCTTTGGTGCATTGATACTCTGTCCGTGCATGATTTGGCTAACTTAGGCCAATCGTTAGCTGCGCACGGATATGTATTTCAACTTCCACCCAAACGGAGAATTCCCCGCTTCTTTTAATAAATTCATTCTCTTGCAACTTTGACTGTGGTAAGGTAAACAACCATTTTGCTTTTGCTCCGCAACCATTAACCAAAATGTAATACAACATGTAACCACGGCCTGTCCAACACCTCAGCCAGTAGACCGTGCCATCTGCAATCTTAATTTGTTTGATTCATTTGTTTTGGCATGCCAGCCCAGCTCAATCCAGTTCTTTGTTAATAAATTATGTAAAAACCTGTTACAACAAACTACATATTGTCGATTTTATTATTATTACATGGCATAATATTATTTAACAGTTAAACTAGTTACTATTACTTGCTGCTATATTGGTGACCTCTGTTGATACAATACAAACTACAAAGACAAATAATTGTTTCTACTTTAGGCACAAGGCCAGCAATTACCCAGTGCATTACTGGTACTTTATTTTATCGACCCCGTAAGGATGAAAGGCAAAGTCAACCTCGGCGGGATTTGAACTCAGATCGTAAAGGGACGTAACTATGCTGGAAAGCATGGCGTCCGACCCTCTACCGATACTGCCAATCCACAAATAATAACTATTAACATTATTTTAGAAACTGCTAGACTCTTTCTGTTCAGTGTTTACTTAATCTAGTGTACAGCTTAACACTCTACACCAGTACCTTTAGTCAAGTTCAGTTTATTGCAAGCATTCAGGCCAGGTCTCCGGTTTAAGGATACATTCCTCCATCCAGCCTACTAATCTTGGAGGCTCTGTAAAGTATCATGGGAATATTATTTCTCTCCTCTCTGACTAAACAGTTAAAAAACTTGTTTCAAAAGTAAAATAAGTAATAGAATAATAAATACAATAAAATGTCATGTACCTATGTAGTGAAACCATGTTCAATGCTAAACCAGCAAAGCTACTTGCAATTGTGTTGATTTCAATCTGTTTTAGATGGAGGTTTGTAGCAAAATCTTCAATGGTTAAACTGGAGGATCCTTTATCACAGTGAAGCATGTAATCACTACGAAGTATTCCAAGGCTTAAATGCTAAAAGAAAAAAAAACATCATCATTATCATCCCATTCTCAGGTTAGACAGATCAGGTGACCATATGTCACTCATTTGGGCTTGGTTTTCTATAGCAAGTACTGGGAGCATTTTTTGTGACACCAGCACTACCTAATTACAGGGTTGAGTGGGTGCTTTCTTTTGTAAGGTAATAGAACTAGTGCCATGACAAAAAAGCACCCAGTTCACTCTTCAAGTGGTAGTGTTGGTGTCATGATAAATAAATATATCTTGTAAGACTGTCCCAAGTCTCTAGGCTCCTCAGGCTGCTGATTATTCTGATTACACTGGCGCTAAGCAACTGAGAGATAAGCCACCCTCCAGGACAGGATGCCAGTCTATCACTGGATTAAACCTAAGATGTTACTGGTACTTATTTTTCTTTTTTTTTCATCTATGTGGATTGGACAACCATGAATGAAGTGTTTTTCTCAAGGATACAATGTTTCACCTAGACTGGGAATTGATCTTACGATCATGAACCCAATACACTAATCACTATTCCACATGCCTTTACTTACATCAATTAGCAAAGAAATTTATTTACATATTACAAGGGGAGCTAAAACAATGAAGGATGACAATTACATTAAGATATTCTGATAGATTGTCAATTCTCTTAAACAGTTTAGGATGATGAACTATCTGTCTATCTAACTATCTGTTTGTTTATTTATTTAATTAATTAATTAATTTATTTATTCATTTATTTCATAAACATTTTAAAACAATTATTTAGTCAAGGAAATGAGATTGAATTAACAGTAAAAGGTAGAGCAACAAAAAAAAAATGCTTTGCAGTATTTAGTTAAAACTTCCTATGTTCTAAGTTCAAATCCTGCTGAAGTCAACTTTGCCTTTCATCCTTCTGGAGGTGATAAAATAAAGTACCAATTAAATACTGGAATCTCTCCACAAATTGCAGACCTTGTGCCAATGTTAAAAATAATTATTTAGTCAAGGAAGATATGACAGTGTCTGTAACACATTTATGGCCTCTGAGATGGATGAGATGAAAGGAGGAGGATGTCCTCAAACTGGAGATCTGGCCTGAATACATCCAAACAGTGGTCTCTAATAGAGACCACTGTTTATCTCATGTAAGTTAAATGCCAAACAATTATGTTGTTTAATTAAAAACTATGTTTATGAATTGTTTATAAAATATGGTTGCATTTATTGTGTAGATCGCCAACATTGGGAAAGATGTCAATGTCTTTCACACATCTGGAGTCCTTCATGCCCTTTGTTTAGTGAGTTTTCTATGGCTGAATGAGTTTTCTACACCAACTACTTTACAGATTGTACTGGGTGTGTTTATCATGTAGATAACTAACAGTTGTTATGCTCTTGATGCAGCTGAAGAGTTCTCTCAACATTTGTTGACATAGTTTCTATAGCTAGATGCTTTTCTTATCACTAATTACCTTACAGGTTGTACAGGGTACATTTTTCGTGAGGTTATGTCATGCTGGGAGGGTCCCCAGCTTGATTTCTATGGATAGAGGCCTTTCTGACACCAATCACTTAACAGAGTGTGCTGTGTGTTTTATCATGGCACCAGCATTAGAGAAGTTGTCAATCATAGGCTCAATTGAATAACCCTCTCCACTCTATAGGGGGGTGGGGTGGGGTGGGGGTAGGGGTTTATATATCTCAAAACTTTACATAGTAATTTTCCTCTAAATTCTTCATTATTTTCAATATGAATTGAAAATCATAGGCAGTGTCTTTCATTAGAAATATGACAATAAAAAGGTTATTAGTTGTAAAAATATTTTGAGAAATAAAATTTCTTTCTTGAGAAAATAATACTATTAATTACATTGTGTAAATCAATTAATATAATAAATTCTAACCTGCTTTCTTTTACCGTCTTGCTTAAGGGTAGCTTCATAGATATCCCATAAGTTTTTAGTGAAATCATCAGCTTCTAAGGTACTGAAGTAACAAAATAAATTCAACGAGTAGTTAAACATACAAGCACAAATAATTTTCATTTCACAATTCTTATTCCACAAAAAGCCAATTATACCAACCCAATTCTATTGACCTAATTATACTGAAAGAACTATTCTTTAGTGGTTTTAACATCAAAGTTATTTTAGAGCATGTTTTTATTCTTAATTACACTATGTTATCACTAATTAAACATAGCCAGTTAAATTCATATTATATGTAAACAAGCCTTCACCAAAAACAATGTGTTTACCAAATCTATAAGAAGATATTGTCTTTAGTATCTCAGCATATGGGGATAAGTAAGTGCTGATGAAATGTTATGTCACATGCATCTACCACTCTTGTCCCAATTACAGCTTAAAATACTCATAGTGAGACTAAATGTATGTTTATTATTTATAGACATAGGAGTTCATTATGTCTTTATTCTGAATTATGTTGTGTCAATGTTATTGTTAATTTAGGGTAAGATTGCTGTATGTATTTGTAGATAAGTCATACATAATTTACTCTATTTTGAGTAATGGAAATTTAGGAAACATACATTTCTATTGCACATATAGAGATCAAATTCTTTTTCTCTTCACTTTTCAATCAATATCCAACTGTTTTAATACGAAACTCATTTTATTTCGAAGTATCATATTACATATGTATGGAATTTTAACATTTTTGTTACCATATTTGTTTACAATAAAAATTAAGCATTTAGAGGGATTTATTAAAATTATTTTTTATGAGAATGGCTTTTATAACATAAATATCTTTTATATCAAATGACATAAGAAAATTTTATCTGGGTGGTTTTATTTCATAAAACCAAAGGTGGGATAGGTATTAAAAGACTTATCATATAAACTCGAATATAAGCCAAGAAATTATCAACCATCTTGTCAACAACAGCCCTGAGTACCTTTTTGAATTCCATGTGTCTAACACATGTGGGCATACCTACAAAGTCAGAAAACAACACAGCTCCCATGACTTTCAGAAACATTTTTTCACACTCAGAGTTGCTGAAGCATGGAACAAACTACCTGCATATGCTTCCTAAATTTCCATTGTTAGCTGTCGAGACACTGCATCCTTTAAAACCTCCATGCTTCCTGAAATTCGCCAACACTACACCTGATGTCCCCCCCTCCGTACACATGCACACATGTATATCATGACTCATACACTGTTCATTTTCCTTACATTTGTACAATATTCTATGTACTATACATGCACCTTTGATGAGTTGTAGTGCACCTGAGCACTGTACACAATAATTTCATTATTATAACAAATAATTGTTTCTACTTTTGGCACAAGGCCAGCAATTACCCAGTGTATTACTGGTACAAATAATATTTAGATATCAGTAGTTAAATATTGTCATTAAGTTGAAAGTAAATTATTTTACTAAACTTCTAATAATTCTTCATTATTTTGATAAAATACAAAGGCAATGCCAGATTAACTTAATATCAATTAACATTTGCTGTGGGCCATGTATTTTTAGAGGCCCCATGCTAAGTGTTTTACACTATAGTACTTTACTGCCTTTAACTTTTATATCATGTATTTTTAAATTTAAGATTCCTTTATATTATCTGCTATAGGCCATCACTAACCTAATTCACCATTGCACAAAGACAGTATATTCTTGTCAAAAACATTATCATAAAAGAAATAGCTATGCTACAAAGCTATGACTGTTTGCAATGCGGCATTAATTAGATTCTATGGGAAACTATTTATCATCTTAAATCAATCTTTAGTCTGTATTCCAGAACAAATTTCAGTTATAATTTAGATTGTATGTTTATTACACCTAAAATATTCTCCAATATTTAAACAATGGAGCCTTTGTGTTGTTTAAATCAGTGGTTGCCAACCGGTGGCCCGAGAAGAAATTTTCCACAGAAAAATGTGGACTTTATTTGCAATTTCTATGTTTTATTAATAATAAAACAAAAATAATATTTGGTTAAAATATATTTATAACACCCCTAAAAAATATTTCTCCTCTGTAAAGAAATAACATCCATGAAAGTATTTTACACATGTGTATCATCTATCGACAATATGACACATGTACACTCCAGTATTGTTTCAATAAATGGAAGTTCTCTGATCATTAGGGTCGGACGCCATGCTTTGACGCATAGAGTTACGGTCCTTGCCATTCTGAGTTCAAATCTCGCCGAGGGTAACTTTGCCTTTTATCCTTATGGGGTCGATAAAATAAAGTACCAGTAATACACTGTCAGGTCGGGTGACCTTGTCTTGCTCATACAGGAACTGATTTTGGCTTCGTTTCTACAGCTGGATGGCCTTCCTAACACCAACCTCATTTACAGTGAGTGCTGGGTGCTTTTTTCCGTGGTGCCTACACGTCCACTTTACAGTGTGGGCTGGGTGATTTTTTGCTGTGGCACGTCCACGACCACTTTGTAGTGGGAGGGTGTGGGGCATATTGTCTATATGTTTCAGCTTGTACCCATGGGAGGTCGGGTACTCTGTATTACTGCGTGACACCAGAGGTCACAAAATTTGTTTTATTTTTAACATGGTGGATACCTAAGTGTATTTGTGAGTGAATAACAATAATATTGTAATAATATCATAACATTAATATTCAGTTTGCTTGCAAGCAAATAACCTCATAGACACCATGTGTTAGATGACGTCATCCTTTTGTTCCAGCGGTAGCTGAGAGAAAACAATAGACAATTGTTTCGGAATGTTTTGCTCCTTATCAAGATTGTGTATTCTGCTCACTGTTACCCACTGGAACTGCTGAGAATACATAGTATTCTCAAATGTATACATCAGCTGATTAACCTCATTTTAATTTTCAGCAAAGCCAGCCATAAAATCGTTGCTAAGCAATGACAACGGTGACAGCAGTGACAACAATGACTTTCCTAATTCTTATGTCAAGGGTAACAAGTTTATCCACAGTCTTTATAAAACTGATAAAAATAGTATGTCACACTGATTACTGGTAGATATGTCTATGACCTCAACTATAAACTGTTTCTAGGTCAATTTAATTTGAAAACAAAAGCAAATGGTGATACATTATTTTGACATGACAGTGTATAGAATCTAATGTTCTCATACATAGTATGTTTTCATAACTGATTAAACACCTTAAATATACCCAATTATCTTAAGCAGTTTATAGCAGTTTATAGCAGTTTATATATTCTGCTTCAGTACATCAGTATAACCCAAGTCAAGTTCAGCTTCAACATATGCCAGCGTATTTTGTTATTTACACTCTGAACTGTGTAGAATATTTGTTAACAAAATGAATTGTCTACCTGTTGCAAATAATTTTGAAAAATATTACAGAGCTTGGATGAACTGAGGGAGAAATTGCATGTAAGAGGAATCTGATGTGGTGTGCAAGAGAGAAGACTGTGTTGGTTCGGACATGTGATGGACATGGATGATGATCACTAGAAAATCCAGTGGAAGAAAGCTACAGTAGAGGTAGAAAGACCTGGGCAGAAGTGGTGAGAGCTGATCTCAAGTTGCTGAGACTTACAAAGGAGATGATAAAGGAGTGTGGTGTGTGGAGAGATGCTGTGCTGAAAAGGACCCTTCTAACCCATGCATAAAAATGTTGATGATGATGATGATTAGAAAGGATTTAGTAAAGTATCTAACGTTTTCATTATTTAGCTTTAGAAATGATGAGAGGTTTCAATATACAGGATGACACAAAAACAACTGGCCCCAAGAACGTTTTTTATCCCTATATATTCATTTTCTAACAGATCAACCTTATATTTCAGGACATGGCAGATACGTCTGAGAAGACAAGACCTCAATGGGAGCTCCAGCACTTGATTTTCTATATGAAACATTACTATAAAAGTACTTCATACAAGCATGTTCTGGAGCAATTCATGCATTTTTTGGAACAGACAGATCTCCCTTCAAAGCCAATATATAAAACTGAGTGAAGAAGTTTCAGACCTATAGGACAGTGGAGAACCTCAATACAATGTCTGAGGACTATCCTACCCACTCTGGATGATCCAAGAATCATACACAAGAAGTTATTGACATAATCCAAGAGTTTGTTGAACAGAGCCAAAAACGATTGCTGTGCAGGAGAAGCCAATCCTTGGGTCTCTCTACAGAAACTTGCAGAAGGGTTATTTTGGATCATAGAATCAGAGACAGTCTTGAGCAAGTTGGCGTTAAAATAGTTCAGGCTTTTATTTGCTAATATATAAATACAATAGTTTCAAATAGAGATATTCTTACCGTTCTTACTATTTAAATTATTTTCTTTTCAAATAGGTTCATACAAACTACAAATATTATGGAACTCTATTCAATAAATTATTTTGATTTTGTTTGATATAATAAATGGTTAATTTTTCATAGAAAATGGAGTAGAAATTTTCAACAGCTGGCACTTTATTGTTGTCTTTGTGGTTAGAGAATTTGGCTCCTGATTGTAAGGTTGTGAGTTTGATTGCTGGCAGTGTGTTGTGTTTTCAAGTAAGACAATTTATTTCATGTTGCTCCAGTCCACATAACTAAAACAAATGAGTTGTACTTGTAATTCAAAGGGGTCAGCTTTGTCACACGCAGTGACATGCTGAATGTCCCTAATAATTAGTAAAGGCATATGTGTTTGTGGTATACGTGTTTTCTCAGCCACATACACGTTAATTTGATGAGCAGGCTGTTCCATTGCTCAAATAACTAAAACACTTGTCATCAGAATTGATGGAAGTCCAATAAACACACACACATGCAGGGTAACCTAAAATAAACATTAAAAATTGAAAGCTGTATATTTTATACTTTAAATTTCAAGTACATAAAATGTTCAAATACCTTTTTAAGGAGTTGTAGAGAAAATTGTAATCATGGGCAACTTTGTGAACCAGTAAATTAAAATCAACTTGCAAAGATTTGGCCTCTTCAAGCAGAGAATGTAAGATTACTGATGGAAACAAAGCAAAAGGTGCATTTTGAGCAGAGGAAGATGAGGTGCTGGCAGCTTCTTTACTTTTCATTAACACTCCTGCAACAAAATAATAGCTGTTTTATTATAAATTAGCAAAATGCCCATTGTTGCCAAGCACACCTTTCGCCACTGTAAATAAAGACCCCCTATCCCACTTTCTCCTCAACATGGCCATCTTTAAATAGCCCCAGAACTCTGCTATTTTAGAGGAGAGAAAGATGTAAACTATATGTTGACAGGCTTCGGGAGCTAAATAACCTTTGTATCGAATTTGATGCATCGCCTGCATACAGACAGACAGACATTTTCGTTTTTATATATGTAGATAATTGTTTCTACTTTTGGCACAAGGCCAGCAATTATCCCAGTGCATTACTGGTACTTTATTTTATCGACCCCGTAAGGATGAAAGGCAAAGTTAACCTCGGCAGGATTTGAACTCAGACCCTAAAGAGCCATAACTCTATGCTGCAAAGCATGGCGTCCGACCCTCCACCCTTTATATCTATAGATAATAGCGAAACTTAATGTAACGTATATATAATCATCATCATTTTACATCCACTTTCCATGCTAGAATAGGTTGGACAGGTTGTCACAATCACAAACTAGATGGGTTAGAGAAGCCTCATCTTATTCATATGTTGTATCTCATGGACAGTCCCCTCTAAATGCCAGTTGTGTAGATCAGTGTGTTGAAGCACTAGTAACAAAGTCATATTATGTTTGTGACGTTAGGTTCAGTATTATAGAAAATGTGTCTTACATCCAATGTAGTTTTTCAACTTCACTGTCACCTATGGTATTCTTCTGGTCATCATCACCTGATTCGTCCAACCTTACAACAGGCAACTATGCTCTTCCATCACTTTCTGTCCTTGACGAGGGTTGGGGCTTGATACCAGTTTGTGCCACAGTAGCACAGATCATCTTTTATGGTAAATCTCCTGGTCTTCTTTGGCTTACATTTTGGTCATTTCCCATCAGCTAGTAACCATGTTATTAGAGCCGAGATATTGCCCCCCCCCCCCCCCCATACATATGTATTTTCTCCTGCACACCACCTTGGATTCTTCTTAAACCCAGTTTCTCCCATTCATTCTCTATATTCATCAGCCTCTCATTGTAACATTTCCAGGGCTCTTCCTTTTGAGCATCAGTGGTGCTAAGTGCATCAATCACATTTCTAACACACTTTTCCCCAACATCCCGATCCAGTGGCACACTGCCTTGCCATGTGTAACACATCACGTCTCTGGTCATCACATTGCAAGTTATTGGCAAACTTTCTTTCTTCAGTCTCTTTCTGAGCTATAAATACCTGCTATCTACCTTCTCTCTTATCTCCTGGTACTGGTCTCTGCTACTTCCATTGCTCCTGGACATCCTTACATGAGCCACTTTTATAGTAATATTTGTCTCTTGACTTTAATGACTATCCACTGTGCTATTCCCCCACCAGGTCACTGAGTATGCTTTGCTCCAGCCACAAGTCTCAGTAGTTTGCAATAGGTTGTCATGTAAGAATTTCCAATTGTTCTCAATGCCATATATATCTAACTCATTTCCCTTCTCATCAAATGCATCCTGTAGGGCCTTCTATACCTATATTTAACAGAAAGGTCTTTTAGCTTCCAAACCTTCCATCTCCATATTTTGTTCGGTGCATCTTGTTTTGTCTTGTGTTTATCCTCATGTCACTAATAACTAACTTGTGTTGGGCAACATATTCTTTCCCAAGGAAGGCCTTAGCATTTATTACTATCTGTCTATCTTGTTGCCTTACAAGTAAGAAATCAATCTGGCTTGTGTTCACCTGATTGGTAAGTGATCAGGTGGCTGGCCAGTTTCCTGAAATTTGTGTTGCAAATTGTTAGTTCATTTGCATCACAGAATTCCAGGAGACTCACTCTTTCTTCATTTCTTGAGCCATAACCATAGCCACCATGAACTTCACTGAAACTACCCTCATACTGTCCAACATATCCATTGAAGTTGCCTGCTAAGATGATGAGGTCTGTTCCATCTGTAGCTTAGGTTGCTAGTAAAAGTTCCTCAGAGAATCTGTCTTTTTGTTCTTTACTCAATCCTTCCTGTGGTGCATAGGTAGATGTAATTGTCATCATTCTATTTCCTACTGCTATTATAAGCTTGATAATTCTATCACTTACTCTAACTACCTCTATCACCTTATCTATACATTTCTCAGCTAGTAGAATGCCTATACCACTTACCCCATTGTCATTTCCTACCCATAAAAGTTTGTATCTAAGTTGTTTTCCTGAGAGTAGTCTCACAGAGGCACTCCTACATCTCATCTCTTGTACACAACATACATCCACTTTTCTTCTCTCTAACAGTTCCACAATTTTTACTTTTCAGGGTGCCAACATTGAGGGTGGCAGTTCTGAGGTTTGTAACTTGACAGTGGTTAGTTCCTTGAGTAGCAGTGCTTTGATATGTATATATATATTCTTCTTGAGTTGTCCCTCCATCAAAGGTGAAGCATGCACAAAGATCTTGTTCCAGACTTCTCGATTTCTCATTGCAGCAAGAAAATCCTGCCCAATGAGGCCTGTGTCAGAGTCCCGATGGCTATGTTTGAATGTACTTCTCAGCATTTTGCATCTGGTGACCAGAAAAGCTATTTTCCTGCAGATTCATCATAGCAGGAAACATGACCAGCAAGAGCCAAGCAACGGGTTCGAACTGTCAATGAAACTTCTGGCAGATTACAATAAAGAACTGTAAGTAGTGTGACTTTGCCAGGAAATGTTGAACACCACACATATTTTGGTGTAGGAAACATCAAGTCTCCTTGAGTGAGTAACATTGAGAGTCCAGGACTCTGAACCGTATAGCAAGATGGCCTCAACAGTAGCCTTGAAGACCCTGCACTTCATAGATTTTAAGACTGGAGTTTTCCAAACGTTTTGCAGTGAATTTATTGTACTCCATGCTCGACCAATTCTGGTGGTTGTATCATATGCAAAATCAGTGTAACCATCTAGATATTTAAATCTTGAACTAGGTCAATAGGTGAACCGTCAGAAGCGTGTAGTTGACTGAGAGTGGATGGATTCAAATGCATGAATTTAGTCTTTGTATCTTTGAGAAACAAATTCACCTCCTGGCAGGCAGTCTCAACATGATAGAGGAGGTCCTGAGCTGATTCGATGGAATCTTCCAGAAAAGCAATGTCATCTGCATAGTCAAGATCAGGGAGCACAATAGCTTGATGATGGCAACTCTGACATCTCTTGATGGTTATACTCTCAGTATCTGTGATGGCAGTGTGAAGGGTGTAGTCCAAACGCCTGTATCAATTGTAAACATGTTGATTTCTCCCTCAGGTGTACAGACAACAGCTGCGGTGATCTCATACATGACACAATTAGCATAAACACAATTAGCACAAACACATCAAGAGAAATTCCATAAGATTCAAGAAAAGTTTTGTGTGATCAACTGAATCAAAGGCTTTAGGGAAATCAATAATCTGTTTCCTTGTCATAATACTCAACAATTCTACATAAAGCGAGATGAGATGTTGTGGATCTACCTTTTCAGAAACCATTTTGATTTGAATGAAGAACTGCATTGATAACTATTCAGCAATCAATCTAATGAGTGGGGCATATCAGGCCTTTCTCCAATTCCAAAAGGTGATCTGCATTTCACAGACTACAGAGGCATATCTCTTACTCAGGTTGCCTCCAAGATCTACAATCATTATTTGCTAAACTGAGGGGCAGTGGATTGGCAGTATCGATAGAGGGTCGGACGCCATGCTTTGATGCATAGAGTTACGGCCCTTTCCATTCTGAGTTCAAATCCCGCCGAGGTTAACTTGGCCTTTCATCCTTACGAGGTTGATAAAATAAAGTACCAGTAATTGCTGGCCTTGTGCCAAAAGTAGAAACAATTATTTGCTAAACTGAATTCATCCAGTTATCTGTCCAGTTTTATATATATATATATATATATAAGAGAGAGCCTGAGGAAAATGGGTTGAAGTTGTGAAGAATGACTTCAAGAAACTGAATCCAGCAGATGAGATGACACAGGTCTAATTTGACTGGTGATATGCCATAATACAAAAGACCTGCCCACCAATAGAAGCACTGTGACACTTAAACGAAATGTGGTTAGACTCTTTTTGCCTGCATTAGATGAAACAGCCCCAGGTACCACAATTGACTGTACCAGTCAACCCACTCATAAAGAATCTTCATATGCTATTGTTGTATTTATTGCATAATTTCATTGAAGGGTACTCACCATGAGAAAGGGCCCAATATGTGGCTTTTTCTATAATCTTTGGAAGATTTACTTTGGAATAGTCAGAGTTTAACATGAAGAATGCCATAATTTTAATCTGCAAAAAGGACATAATTTGTGATTGTGAATTTCCATTTGAAATTAAACAGAGAAGAACAACTTATTGATTGCACTAAATATAATATGATGTAAAATTAACTTTAATTAAAGTAAACAAAAGTTTTCTAAAGTTAAAAACATTATTAATAATACTAAATTTCTTCTGATTAAATACAATAGTAGCAAATTTCATCCCAAAGACTAGCCTTCTCCTTCAGAGCTAGAAAATGTTTCATCTCTACCCAGCTTCTAAGTATCCAGGAAACTTGTACTTGTGTCAGTGTTCACCCAATATGGGCTGAGCTGGTTTCAGCCAGTATGAACTCTCTACATACAGCAATCATTTATTATATCTCTATATGCATCAATCATTTATAATACATACAGGGATCGCAAACACAAGATTCTAAAAACCTTTGCTAAGTACAAACAACTACCGCCCTACGGATAACTGACGCTGCACACCAAGTCCGAAGACGGAAGAGCCCGGCAAAAGAATGGAGAAGGCAAAGGAAAATTTAATTAGATTAATAAAACACCTCACATGTATCTCCTGACCATCATTGAACTACAGACAACTCTCCACCTCTCACTAGGCCTTTCAACTTAGTTAAAATATTATCTCACTGCATCCCAGCTACTGTGGGATATACTATGAACTTAGTTCACCCGTATAGTTTAAATATCATCTCGCTGGGTCTCAGCTGCTGTGGGAGGGACAACGGAATCAATCAAGTCTAAAACTCCTTATTTTTAATGTTACTTGATTGTTGTTAGTTTTCCTCAACTTGTTGGGGGGCGGGCATAGAACGTGCACAGAAATAATAACATAGTAAAAAAAATAAAATAAACTGAAATCACGGTATAAGGTAATATTCATTAACCCCCCCCCCCCCCCCCCAAAAAAAACCCAACAGGTAAAAATGTCACACTTCATTTAAATACCATCAATAATAGCTAAAGTAATTAAACAAATAATTTAAGAAGCTTAATAACCGATACTACATGACTTGCAAAGCACTATATATACATGTCATTACACGAACGTGAGGAAAATCACATTTTATTCAATGTGTTAACTTTTAAAACAATAAGTCACACCTACAACTTTTTTTTATATTAAGAAAGTAAAAAATAAAATTAATTTCCTGCAAATACAATTTATAGAAGAGAGTGGTTAATACTGTCAACAAAGACAATTGAATGAAAATATACTGAAAACTATGAGAAGTTTCTTTTAAATAAATATCATATAATCAAAACAAAGCGGGGTTAAATTTTGTTAGAATTACAGTAAAGGGTTATGTTTAGCGAAAATTAAACAACATTCTTACTTAATGATAATATATTTATAGTGTTAGTTTACAATTTAGTGAAAATTACGATGCTACATTCCCTTTAAGTAAAAACTGCAACTAAAATATATTTAATAATTGTTTCTACTATTGGCACAAGGCCAGCAAATACTCAGTACATTACTGGTACTTTATTTTATCGACCCCGCAAGGATGAAAGGCAAAGTTAATAATAAATACATTTACTTTACGAAACTCTTTCGAACTCGCAAGATTTCCGTGTAAAAAGTTTGTTATGACAAGTAGATACGTAAAAACTGTCTTCCAAATATAACCATAAAGAGGATGAATCGTTTATATAATCATTTCATATTGACTTAAAAGAATATGATATATATATTCTTTCTAAACAAACAAGAATGACATATATTTATATTAAAACGCAAAATAAAATAAAATACACTTACGCTCTAAAAAAAAACCCTTTCGTCTTATTGTAGTAGCTTTGTATGTCAAGCTTTCGTTATATACCATGCAACCCGTGGATATAAATAAGTGTTTATAGTCGTTGTGTTTACTGACCGTGATTTTAAAATATATTGATTAATAATGCTATTATTGTCTCTGGCTGTGGGTTTAAGAGGTTCGCTTCATATCCACGTAATTACGGTTTCGATCCCATCGCACGGCAGCTTCAGCATGTCTTTAATATAGCTTTAGGTTGATTAAAACTTTGTATGGGAAATTTCGAAGGTGTAAACTGTTTAGAACCCAGTCGTATGTATAATCAGTAACCTTTATTATAATATTAGATGCTGTGATGAAGTCGGGGATCAGTGCATCCATAGTCGAACGTAATAAAATACCAGGACATATTTTTGTCTGAGAGTATTCTCCCCTATATTCATCTTTGGTCTTCAGTCTCAGCAAGTCCAATGATGGCCTCTTCTCAATTGCAGTAGGGGGCACTTTGTGATGGTGAAAGTGTGTTTGCCATCAGTCACAAACCACCTATCCTCAGAATTTTCCCTTATTCAACTGGGGGCAAGCATCAAATTAGGATGTGAGGCAGACACCCATGCTACACGAACATGTTCAGACTTTTGAAGTTCACAAGATTGTCCTCAAACTTGATCTCAAGAAGACATTCAATTCCATCAGATGTGAAGTCATCTTCAGCTCAATAAAGGAGGCCTCAGAGCCCTACCACTTTGCTTGGCAGGCTTATCAGAATCCCTCTCCTCTCTCCTCTGGTCACTACTACATTATATCTGCCTCAGAAGTCCAGCAAGCAGACCTCTTCAGGCCTGTTCTATTTGCATTGAGTATCGATAACATTTGTAAAATGGAAACCAACATGGATTTGAATGTCTGGAACCTTGATGATGAGTGTTTGGAGAGACCCTTAGAGGATGATGATTGGAGGACATTGGATCATCAAACAATCTGGTCCCTTCCTCCATTGTATGGAGTATTTTTGGAGCCACAATTTCTGACCTCACTTTTGAGGCCACCTTTCTTTCTAAACTGGCAAACTTCAAGCAATTATTCCAAAACATTAATATAATTGAGCCCCATCAAGGTTTTTTCATACTTAGAAATTACCTACCAATTCCTATGTTTATAAACAGAATCAGTCCTTCATGTAAAATCTTATCATATCTGGAACGTTTTGACAACCTAATTTTTGGCAAACTCAAAAGTTTGGTTAATAGACTTTCTCTGGAGTCATGTGACCAGGCTTGTATTGCCCAAACAAATCGGGGTCTAAGCTAATGCAAATGCTCACTTCTGTCTCTACCCTGTATTATTTCTGGCATCCCTGCTTACTCCCCTTTAGTGGGTACCATCCTCACCTTTCCAACATTAACTTTAACAGGAAAGAGTATGAGGTCCTTTTACTGTAGGAGCTGGGTTTCTCAGTTCTTGGTACAGAGTAGGATGAATTGAAACATGGAGTTTGGGAAAAGTTTCAACTTGCTCTTTAATAATTCAACTAATACTCAAGGTGTCACTTTCTTTCTGTGAGAGCCAAATTCTGGGTTAATGCTTTGCTCAGTCTGGATGAGCTCCAGATTTCTATTGCACTCAGGGGATTTAAATGATGTGGCAAAGCCCTAGATTTCCCAGGTTTTCATGGATTGTCATGCCATCTAAATGCAGGTTTCTTCATTTATCATACCAAGCTGAAAAATAATTAAGTGGACTCTAGTCAGAGTTGATAACCCCTCACAACTTGGAAGCTGTGAAGATGAATGCATCCATAGCTGAATGAATGGAATAAAATTCTAAAATACCAGGAATTATTAGCAAGCTTGGTTTTTAGCCTGTGGTGTTTGAGACATTTGGGGTACTGACAGGTGGGCTACTGACAACAATGTTTTTGTCATTGTTCACTTTCATGGGTGCTTGGTTATTCCAGTACCTAAGCCTCGCTATCACTTGTGGCAATACCGCAAGGGTCTTGGCTTGCCTAAAAGCCTTTAATGGGTAACTTCAGTGCCCCCTGACTGTGTATGATTTTAAAATAAATTGTAGTAATTAATGAGTATAAACCATTTAAAAGAGAAAGAAATTAGTTTAGCATGAAGAAAAGGAAGTATTTAATGGTTTGGGCAGTTTTCTTCTTCCCTGTGGTATTACCTTTTGTATTAATTATATACTAAACATTATGTAGTATGTATCTCACGAGGAGCAGGATATTACACTGGATACTCTTCTCAGAATCATGTGTGAGTCGAAAGGTACTATCAAGAACAAGCACTTACATCCTTGCCAAAACTTTCATTACTGCATTTAACAAAGTTAGAGACCTGGGATTGTCTAATATATCCTCTTTTGTTGGTGTTCTTTTTCTCTTTAACCCTTTAGCATTTACATTACTCTATATTTTCTATTGTATTTTCACAGTAAACACTTTATTTCACATAATTATCTCACATAAAATCAAATCTACGAGATTTTCATATTATTTATTTTAAGAACAATACCATAACATAAGTATGAATATCCAGTTATGGCCAGTTTGAAAAGAAAGAGGCAAGAAAATTCTGAACGGATACAGCTAGCTTAAATGCTAAAGGGTTAAATATTTGAGAGGTTCAGAAAAATTGGCAGTATCAGTAGAGGGTCGGACGCCATGCTTTGACGCATAGAGTTACGGCTCTTGCCATTCTGAATTCAAATCCCGCTGAAGTTAACTTTGCCTTTCATCCTTATGGGGTCGATAAAATAAAGTACTAGTAATGCACTGGGTAATTGCTGGCCTTGTGCCAAAACTAGAAACAGTTATTACCAACTCATTAACCCAAAGAATAGATTTTGTGTCTCTGTCATAGAATATGCCTTAGTATGGACAATTGAACCTAGAACAGGTAAATTTCTTCACTGTAATACCCGCTAGACTTTAACATACCAGAATTATTTAAAGGTATTTATATAGCTGGACAATTTAATGTAAGCAGGTTTTATATTTTGAAAGTTACAATCTATAGAATTTTAATATATTTCTCACATAAAAGATATATAAAATGAATCAATGGGTAAAATATTTGTGTATTTGTATTAACTACAAAGCAAAATAGTTGATTTTCATGTTTTTTCCATTATGGTTAATTTGGTTTGCCCTGAATATAAAGTAATGTTAAATATTTTCTTCATACAATAACACAGTTTTCAAATTCAGCACAGGAATTTGTGTATAATTTTTAATTGAGTACAATATCAATATAAAGAAAATGTTAGTGTAGTATAATTATCAACGTGAATCACTAATTAATAATGACTTTCGTATTGTACATTGTGGCTTGTTTTAGGAATGTTTTACTTCCAGTGTTCAAAGTTAAAGTGAATATTGTAAAGTTACAAGTTAATGAGTAACACAAGTTATTTAGGAAGGTAGGCATTTACTTATTTCACATAAAAGCTTTAGGTAATTGTAATAGAAAGTGCTTTGAAATATAGATTGTTGGATTCAGTGCTGGATTTACCATTGTGCTTAGGTGTGCTTAACCTGTTGACTGTCGCGTATATTTTACACAGGAACAGTTGCTGTGGCGTTTTTTTTTTAGTAAAATGACTATTTTTTTAAACAAACATTTATTAACAACACATATCTGAATGATTCCCAAATGTCACATCAATAAACTGGTAACCCCATCTAGCTTTGAAGTTATGAACTGCTGGAAACAAGTTCATAACTTTGAAGTTATGAATTGCTGGAAACGAGTTCATAACTGTGAAGTTATGAACTGTTGGAAATGAGTTCAAACATGTTAGGACAAATTATCTCATCCATGACACTGGAATGCATACATGTTAGGATGAGTTATCTTGTCTATGGCACCAAAGAGGTTAAACACGGGGCTCCGTTGGCTGGGGGGCATCTTTCCTGCCCCAAAAATGATTTACTTCTTTCAGGGTCCAAGTAAGAGGCCTCCCTCGTAACTTAACTAGCACAAGGCCTCATTTGTTCTAAATCTGGCACTGGGTGGATTGAAGATAGAAAGTTATGCTGGTATCAATTTGTTTTCCTTAGTTAGTTAATATGAATGTCACTCTTAAATAATAAATCAAAATTATTATTTCAATCATCATCATCACCATTTTACGTCTGTTCTTCCACGCTAGCATGGGTTAGATGGGTTGTCCTGTTGTGGGCAATGTCAGGTCGGGTGACCTTGTCTTGCTCATACAGGAACTGATTTTGGCTTCGTTTCTACAGCTGGATGGCCTTCCTAACACCAACCTCATTTACAGTGAGTGCTGGGTGCTTTTTTTCCGTGGCGCCTACACGTTGACTTTACAGTGTGGGCTGGGTGCTTTTTTGTCGGGACACCTACACGACCACTTTGCAGTGGGAGATGGTGGGGGCATATTGTCTATATGCTTCAGCTTGTACCCTTAAATTGTTTTTACTATTTAGACATGATATCATTTGTTGTTGTTACTTGTGTGTGTGTAAGTTTCTATTGTGAGCTGATATAATGATGTTAGGAAGAAGATAAAACATTGTAACACCCCAAAAGACCAATAGTAAACTGAAATAAATTAAATGAATTTGGAGCATGTCTAGCATAATATTGGGTAACATGAATATTTTATTATATAATTTTTTTGTAAACAAGGAAAACATTACATATCCATAATTGCACAAACACGAGTTTTGTTTTGTCTATAGAATAGTTTGAAAATTTGTCATTTGAATCATTAATCTCAAAGGGAGACAAGAGAGACTGTTCCAATTATAGAGGGATCTCCTTGTTAAGCCTCCCCAGTAAAGTCTATGCTAAGTGTCTGGCAAAGAGATGCAGGGAGATTGTTGAGTCCAAGCTAGCTGATGAACAGTGTGGTTTTCTCCCCAGACGCAGCACAGTCGACCAAATATTCACACTGCGGCAGGTCTTCGAGAAATTGTGGGAATATTGTCAAGAGGTATATTCTTGTTTTGTCGACCTTGAAAAGGCATATGACCGCATTACTCGGGACCTGCTGTGGAAGGTTCTGCTGGAGTATGGGATTGATGATCAGCTCCTTGCTGCCATGATGTCTTTATATGAATGCACGAGTATTTGTGTTCAGGTAAATGGTGCTAAATCAAAACCATTCAATGTGGGAGTCAGACTCTGCCAAGGGTGTGTACAGTCACCTCTCCTGCTCATTATTTACATGAACAGGAGTTCAAATCCCACCGAGGTTCACTTTGCCTTTCATCCTTACGGGGTCAATAAAATAAAGTACCAGTAATGTACTGGGGTAATTGCTGGCCTTGTGCCAAATGTAGAAACAATTATTTACATGAACAGGACTGACATACGCAGCCGGATTGGAAGTGGTATCATGACTGGTGGGTGTACAATGTCCATGTAACCCTTTTTGTAGACATGAATGACAACTTTGAAATGGTTCTTTTAGTACTGTCTGTCTATTGGTTTTTAGTTGCATCAGTATATACACACACAAAGCCACAGTGAAATGATTCCTTTCATTTCATGTTGTTATTCTACACATGAGTGTTGCCACCAGTGCTATGTACTATTATTCTATTGTCTGGAAGATATAAATATATAAGGGTCTCATTAATACAGGAGAGAATGTAGTTATTGGTCTTTCTTCTTTTTAACATAAAAATGAATGGAACTTGGTGATTTAGTCATCTAGTTGTTCTGGAAGCTTCTGGCTAATTTTGTTGTGCATTTATAGAGACAGGTCTGAAGAATCTTTGAAGTTAGGGCACCATTCAGCAAAAGCTTTAGCTCTTGACATTCTGTAAGGATTTAGCAGAAAATATCTAAAAGCAGGCTTGTTAATTCAAATGTTTATAGTATTTTAACATTGTGAAAATTTGCAGTATTAGAGTAAAGACTAATTTTTAATGTGATATAGTCATATTACTGCTGTGTACATTCCAAAAATGTCTTGTTAATGTGGTGTGATGCAGTGCTCCTTCATCTATTTCATAGGTTTAGTGAATCCATGAGAGGCCTTCTTTGTTCTTGACAGTTCTGCTATTTAAGCAGCTGGTTTCTTTCACTTTTAAATTCCTGAGCAGCTTTACTGTTCTTCTTGTGCTAAATTCTATATGTTACCACTTTTAACTTGAAGTTGGCATCATAAGCATGTCTTTTAGTTTGACCAAGCATTTTGGCTTTAAAACATTGCTGTATTTTTTTTTATAATGATAAAAACAGAAATTGTTAAATTATATCACAAGATTGATGTCATTATACAACATAACCTCAGTAATAATAGTAAACTTTTGATGAGCCAGATAATAATAATAATTGTTTCTACGTTTGGCACAAGGCCAGCAATTACCCAGAGCATTACTGGTACTTTATTTTATCGCCCCCGTAAGGATGAAATGCAAAGTTAACCTGGGCGGGATTTGAACTCAGAATGGCAAGGGCCGTAACTCTATACATCAAAGCATAGTGTCTGACCTTCTACCGATACTGCCAGATAATAATAATAATAATATATATTTAATGTAAATATTAATGTAAGAGTCGGTCACTTAATTTGGCTGTAATTTTACTGAACATCATTTTAGGTACTACAACTAAACAAAAGTGTAATAATATGGTGTGCTTGTCTGGGGATATAATATTCAGGTAATCAATTTCTCAGATAAAAAAATATATATATTTTCCTTTATTAAGAGTAAACCCCATTGGTTTTCAATATTGACAGTACTTTTTGTAAGCTCTGGCAGAAATTATTGCTATCAAAATGAAATCAATAAAAACACTTATTGATAGTCCTCTTGTATTTCACAATAACTGTCTAGGTTTTAATACCATTAGAATATAACTCAGATGGAAATATCAGATGAAACTGGTAATTGAATACTGCAATTTTTAATATAACTCATATGGCTTTATCGTTTCTGTATAACAGACTTAATCATAAGTTGAGTTGTTAATTCTCAAGTACTTTTTAGGTAAAAAAAATCTTGACTTATTGACATAAGCATTTATTGTATATATTCTCTTTTATTTGTCCCAGCCATCTGGCTGAGGCCATACTGGGGCACTGCCCTTGATATATATGTCTGTATATATATATATATATATATATATATAATGACCGACTGAATACACTGGTGTGGTTTTATTCTCCCCAATTTTTTTCTCATTTTCCCTGTTCCTTACTCTTATCACTTTTTACTTTCTATATATATCTTCTGATGATAGACTAATGTCCAAAACGTTAAGACTCTCTTCCTGCTATTTCAAACATTAAACTAATATATTTCTTCCATGTACTGCGTTGTTTTATTTTGTCAATTTTGTTATTTCTGTTTCCGTTTTACATACGAATATATATATATATTCCATGCTAGCATTGGTTAGATATACTTTTAGATCTCACACACTAAACTTTCTATATATCTACCATAACCTAAACAATAAAATACAAAATGCATACCATTTTAAACAAGTTTTATCTTGTTTATTGTATTTCATTATATTCTAGATTCTCCTTCTCCACAGCTTACTCTTCTTTTCTTGCTATGAACTACATGCACTAAGAAAAAACTACACAATTCACTATTGGTGGGATTGAGTCATTTCTGATGCAATCCCAACTCAGATGGGTTGGTCATGTCCTAAAGATGTCCACACACCTAAGGTACTCCTGTATAGTTAACTCCAGGATGGTGTGCATATTGTGGGAAGGCCACTACTCCGATATAAGGACAAACTGAAGTACAATTTTAAGTTTGTCAACGTACCTCTTTCTTCGTGTGAAGCTGTAAATGATGGAGAACCGTCTGCTATGAAGTTATAAAGAACTTCCAGAAATCTCATTTAGCCCACCTCTGTGAGATAAAATCTAGCACCAGGGTCTGGTCAGGCATTTCAGCCTGCTAAGTACAAAATCCTGTCACCTGCACCAAATGCAGATTGACGTGTAAATTAGCAGCTGGATTGAAGTGCCATTTAAAGTATAAACATAAAACAACAAACTGAAAAGACTGTTGAATCCCCGAGAGTCCAACATATATGTGTGTGTGCATATATTGTTGACTTTCATGGGTCTTTTCCAGTATAGCTTCCCTCAACTCATCCCCATCCTTTGGCATCTCTTGTGAGGTTGAGCAATTTAAGATTAGCTTTCACAACTTCCACTCAGGTCTTTCTTGATCTATATACAAATTATCTTTAATATTATATATTGTGCTACTCATATTTTTGGCAATTTTGTTTTCTAGCTTGATCCTCCTATCACCAATCACTTTTCATTTGGGTCACCAGCACTAAAGAGAATGTTTGATTGGTTTTGTTGTAGTGCACCTGAGCACTGTACACAATAATTTCCATTGTTATTATTATTTAAGGATGGTGGATTAGCAGTATCAGTAGAGCATCAGTACCGTGGAGTTATGGCTCTTCATGGTCTGAGTTCAAATCCTGCTGAGGTAAACTTTGCCTTTCATCCTTACGGGGTCGATTAAATAAAGCACCAGTAATACACTGGGATAATTGCAGACCTTGTGCCAAAGTAGAAACAATTATTATTATTTAAGGTTCCTCTGAACCCTGTATCAGTTTTTAGTCAATGACTGCTCTCAGGTTGCCTTCACTCTGGCTTCAGCACACTTCTCACTATATATCTTAATTAATTATCAACAGAAGTGTTAATTATAGGCAAATTAGTACATCTATTTCAGAATAATACTAAGATCAAATAGGTATATATACCCACCAAATACATGTTACTTTGAGGTTCATTGGATGATATACAAATCTTCTGGGGTTTAATATGATCTGAAAGTCGATTAAAAATGTTTACCATTTTTTTTCTAATCTACAGGGAAATTTGTATTTTCTGGCATGTTTATATGCCAGAATATTAGATGTGTGTATATATATTTATACAGATATAACTATATATACTCTTTTACTTGTTCCAGCCATCCGGCTGAGGCCATGCTGGTGCACTGTATATATATATGTATACATATATATACAACATAAATAACAATGAAATTGTGTTTAAGGCATTTATTGCTTACGATCGTTTCATCCAGATATGGGTCTGGAATCGAATCATCGGAGCATATAAAGGGTTAAAACAAATATATTCCTAATCATTAGAACATTCAAAATGTATTTCTGCTCTGTAGTATATCTGGTATTTTACATTGAGCTACTTATCTTACTGGTAATATACAATATTACCCATATCCTATTTATATTTCTATATAAGTATAACTATTACTATATATATATATACGTGATCTCTGGTGTCACGCAGTAATACAAAAGACCCGACACCCCCATGGGTACAAGCCGAAGCTGAAGCATATAGACAGTATGCCCCCAACCCCTCACACTGCAAGTGGTCATGACAAAAAAAAGCACCCAGCACTCACTGTAAATGAGGTTGGTGTTAGGAAGGGCATCCAGCTGTAGAAATCAGGCCAAAATCAGTTCCTGTATGAGCAAGACAAGGTCAGCTGACCTAACATTGCCCACAACAGGACAACCCGTCTAACCCATGCTAGCGTGGAAGAATCAACGTAAAGCGCTGATGATGATGATGATAAATATATATGTATATATATATATAACAAAGAGGGTGTGGTAAGATACCAGGTGGACTATAAATGCACCAGAGTACTCAATACTTAGGGTAGTAGAGTGGGTAATAGGAAAAGAGTCAGGACCCTGACGGCTTAGCTCTGCCGTTTTGACAGCTAGATTCAAACTAGCTGTCGAAATGGCTGGAGCTCAGCCGTCAGGGTCCTGACTTTATATATATATATATACACACACATAGATAGAAATACACATATTTGGCTTCTGTAGGATTTAAATTCAGAATGTAGAGTACCAGAACAAATACAACATAGCATTTGTCCAGCTGTTTAATAGTTCTGCTAACCCACCACCCTAATAATAATAATTGTTTCTACTTTAGGCACAAGGCCAGCAATTATCCAGTGCATTACTGGTACTTTATTTTATCGCCCCCGTAAGGATGAAAGGCAAAGTCAACCTCGGCGGGATTTGAACTCAGATCGTAAAGGGACGTAACTACGCTGGAAAGCATGACGTCCGACCCTCTACCGATACTGCCAATCCACCACCCTAATAATAATAATGGTTTCTGATTTAGGCACAAGGTCAATTTTTGGGGAAGGGAAAGTCTATTATATCGACCCCAATGCATTAAGGGTATTCTATTTTATTGATCCCAAAGGAAGAAAGACAAAGCTAATCTTGGCGGGAATTGAACTGAGAATGCAAAGGGCCGTAACTCTATGCTGCGAAGCAGGGTGTTCGGCGCTCTACCAATACTGCCAATTCATCGCGCTAATAATAATAATTGTTTCTACTTTAGGCACAGGGCCAGCATTTTGAAGGTGAGGGGAACGTCTATTAAATAAACCACAGTTCATTACTGGTACTTATCAAATCCCGTTAGGATGAAAGGCAAAGCTAACCTCAGCGTCATTTGAACTCGGAACGTATAGGGCTGTAACTCAATGCTGTAAAGCATGTTGCCCGGCACTCTACTGTTTATGCCAAAGGTCAGTGGGTTGGCAGAATTGGTAGAGCGTCGAAAGAACATAATAATAATTGTTTAAAAATGAGGAACAAGGCCAGTAGTTGTTTGGGAGAAGGAAAAGTTATGTCGATCGTAGTATTTGACTCGTACTTTATTTGATTAAATCCATCAGGGTGAAAGGCAAAGATTATCTCGATGGGGTTTCCACTCAGAACAGAAAATCATAAATACCACAAAGTATATTGTCTGACTCTCTACCAATACACTACCCTATAATAATAATTGTTTCTACTTTTGGCACACGACCAGCAATTATCCCAGTACATTACTGGTACTTTATTTCATTGACACCATAAGAATGAAAGGCAAAGTTAACCTTGGCGGGATTTGAACTCAGACCATAAAGGGCCGTAACTATGCTGCAAAGCATGGCATCCGACCCTCTACTGTTTCTGCCAATTAATAATAATAATAATAATAATAATTTCATTTATTAGCCACAATACAAAGACAGGGACAGTGGGGGTTTACAATAATAATAATAATAATAATTGTTTCTACTTTAGGCACAAGGCCAGCAATTACCCAGTGCATTACTGGTACTTTATTTTATCGACCCCGTAAGGATGAAAGGCAAAGTTAAACCTGGGCGGGATTTGAACTCAGATCGTAAAGGGACGTAACTCTATGCTGGAAAGCATGGCGTCCGACCCTCTACTGTTTCTGTCAATTAATAATAATAATAATAATAATAATGGTTTCTGATTTAGTCACATGGCCAACAATTTTGGGGGAAGAGAAAGTTGATTAAATTGACCCCAGTTTGTTACTGGTACTTTATTTTATAGACCCCGTAAGGATGAAAGGCAAAGCTAACCTGGGCAGTATTTGAACTCAAAATGTAAAGGGCCGTAACTATATGCTGCAGAGCATGTCATCCGATGCTCTACCAATTCTACCAATCCACTGCTCTTCAATAATGGCTTCTGATTTAGGTACAAGACCAGCAATTTCAAGGAAGAGGAAAGTCGATTAAATCGACTCCTGTGTGTTACTGGAACTTTATTTTATTGATTTGGCAAAGATGAAAGATAGCCTCAGTGGATTTACACTGTAACTCTATGCTGCTAAGCATGTTGTCCATTGTTCTATTGATACTGCCAATTCAAATAATTCAATAATAATATTAGGATTTCTGATTTAGGCACAAGGCCAACAATTTGAGGGAGGGAAAAGTCGATTAAATTGACACCAGTAGATTACTGGTACTATATTTTATCAACTCTGTAAAGATGAAAGGCAAAGCTAATCTTGGTAGGATTTGAACTCAGAACGTAAAGGGTTGTAACTGTATGCTGCAAAGTATAGTGTCTGACACTCTACTGATACTGCCAATCCACCGCCCTAAATTATAATAATTGTTTCTACTTTAGGCACAAGGCCAGCAATTATCCCAGTGTATTACTGGTGCTTTATTTTATCGACGCCGTAAGGATGAAAGGCAAAGTTAAACTTGGCGGGATTTGAAGTCAGACTATAAAGGGACGTAACTCTATGTTGCAAAGCATGGCACCAGACCCTCTACCGATACTGCCAATCCAATCTAATTTTATAAGAAAAAGGATAGCAGTAAATTGAAATGAGGGTAGTGGAAGAGTCATGGTAACCTGAAAAAAGAAGGGACTGCAACAACAGTTCAGTATATAACCAGATTGTCTTTTAACACAAATAAATGAAAACAGTTTTTTTTTTACTGAAACATTCAGTACTTTTCCTCTCACTTTTATTATTAAAATAACAACGAAGAAGGTCAAAGTCAGATGTAAGCAACAACAACATCAACAACATATTTAAAAAAAACTTACCCCAAAAAACAATTGTTTTTTTTAATTCTGCTTTAACGTTTGCAAGAAAACTCATTAAAAAAAATTAAATAAAATATGATGAGGATGAAGATGATATGAAAAAGAATATTCTGATGTACAGACTGTTTCAGGAATAAAAATATTTGACAGAAAAGTTAAATTCTTTCTCTTCCAATCAATCCTGAAAGCACAGTCTTAATATGTATCATTCACTTATTGTCCAAGCCAGATTCCTATTCTATACCATCTGCCACAATATTACGACTGTTTATGTACGCATGTATATTTGTGTGTAGGCAGGACCATTGTTAAGTAATAGGTAGAGGAGAGAATTATCTGAAACCAAATAAAATACCCAACTTAATACAAGCAGATGGATAGATATTAAAAATGCCTTATATGTCTGAGAAATAAAACAGAGTCAAAGTACTGTCTTTTGTTTAATTCATTACATAATTAAGATGATTATAAAGAGAAAGTATTTTAACCCTTTTGTTGTAGTGCACCTGAGCACTGTACACAATATTTTCATTATTATCATTATACTGAACTACCTGAAACCACACTTGGTTCAATGATATACAAAGTTGTATATTTTAAAGAGTATATGTTTTTCTAAAGATCTTCCATCATAATTTTATGTAAAGTTGAGCTTCAAATACCATTAACTCTTTCTAAAATTCTTGATTATTTTCAAAATGATTTGTAAATTATAGGCAGTGTCTTTCATTAGAAATATGATAACAAAAGGGTTATGTAAGCCAAGAAATGTACCAAAGTAGCTCTATATTCCAGCTAACAAAATACTAATAAAAGATGTCACATAACCTTTTTGATACCAAATTGTTGGTTTCAAAGTGTTTATATTTACCTAAAAATCTTACACCATAGTTTTATGTAAGAACTTTTTAAGTGATGCTTTAAACACCAGAATAGTAATAAGAAAGTCATTTGTATTTCTAAATCCCTCCAAATTCTTGATTATTTTCAAAATTTATTTGAAATTCACAGGTAGTCTTTCATTAGAAATATAGTAATGAAAGGGTTAAAAAGTGCATGAGATTAAAAAATAAAGCCATTACACTACTTCAACTCATAGGAACACGATTAAATTTTGAAGTGATGATAAAAATTATTTCTAAAATCCTTTAATTAAATAAACTTCCCAACAATTTTGATGGTAAGAAGTTTATTTGGATAATAGGATTTTGATTATGAAACCTATATAATCTGCATCAATTTAAAGTGAAGCAAAACCAACCCAATTTTCAATTCTGCTGGAACTGCTTCAGAGTTTCAATATCTCTTCAATAAATGTGGATTTCATTTTTAAAAAAGTATTCTTCAATTCCAAATGAGAAATCACAATGGAATTGAAATACAGCTAAAAATATCAATCACATCTCTCTCTCTCTCATGCACACACACAAACAAAACCTGGCTTTAGGCATTACGTAGAATTTTATTATTTGTTACTTAGCATCTTTGTATAGTACATAGAGACTTGTAGGATTTTTCTGACATCTTTCTCTGCCCTGTACACTTTCTTATGCTTATAGATAGCACAATTTGCTTCTGAAAAAATATAATTATATAAAGAAATAAGGAAAATTGAATACTACCAGAAACAAAGAATTTCTCCATTCTAATATGACCATATTGTGGGTTTTCCTCTCTTGTACTTATTTTACACAAAAATTAAAATTCTATGTAAGAGAGTAAAAAATATATATTTAAACAATATCTAGAATATAATATGGTTAGAATTAGACATAAATGAGGTAGCATCTTATCTAGAATTTTATACAATAAAAACCTTATCGAAAATAAGCTGTGTTGATTGGTATTTTGCTTTATCATTTTATGGTATAATAGATGTGCATGTGTGCATGAGGTAAACATTTAATCATGAGACCAGCAGTTTCAGCTTTTTATCTCACAAGCTTCTTTAGAGCTTGCGAGAGATCAAGTTGAATGGCAGGGCTCGAGGTTGGACCTTTACCACATCATTGTACCTACTCTGAAGCTCATCATACATCGAGTACAACTTTGATTTGCAATTTTACTAATCTTTGCACCACAAACACTCCATATATACGCACACAAATATATATATTCTATATATTTGTTTTATATAAATACAGTATTATAGGTGGGTTCCTGATGTATATCAGGAGGTGACCAGTCAAAAAGGTACTCAATACGTTAGTAGAGTATAAGCATCTTTATTTTATTATAGAAGTAACTTCTACAGGACTAGAACTATTTCAATCTTACGAATGTAGAAGTCCTGTTGAAGTCATTCCTATAATAAAATAAAGATGCTTGTATTACATTGACTCATTGATTTTCAGAGAATCTATAGGAAATTTTTAACAAGTCTATTACATAAAAATATTTACAAAAAATCATGGAAACCAATCCAACTCAACTATTTAGATGTATAAAACATCAAAAGTTGGAAAGAAATACTTACCAAAAATAAGGAAAATATACAAGTAAAGAAACTGCCAAAAGTAGCCTCCCCTTACAAAAATAAAGAAAGAATAAGAAAAATTAAGTTATACCATCTCTACAGGAGTTACCTCCTTTGAACAGAATCGTCTTATTAGTGCTGACAATTTCTCTCGCTCTCTTTCCTGCACGCACACTAATTAAATTTAGTTCATGTGCGCATATATATATATATATATATATGTGTATGTGACAATGTCATGAGGGAAAAAAAAAAAGAACTAGAATTGATCCCAAATTGAAATGTTTTATTTCTTAACTTCCTATCGTTTAAATCCATATATATAAATATATGGCACCAGTTGTGTAGTCAGGTAGTATCCTTCATAGAGTTAATGGAGATGAAGATGATATAAAGATGGGTATTCTACTCAGTAGTAATAGTGCAGCAGCCCATTCTCACTGAGTTGAATGCAATATATTCCAAGAAATACCAAATACATGTCTAACAATGTGAGCTAATTTTAAGAGATTTTTTTTTCACTCGCACAAAACACACAGATTGTCTCTCCTCCTCCTTCTTCCTTGTTGGTTTTAATGAAATATTTATTATATATATTTTTTTTTCATTTCAATCACTTTACTGTTGTCTATGCTATTTTCAGCATTTTGTGAATATGTTTCTAAGTATATGGAGTGTGTGTGTGTTTGTTTTCTTAGGTAAATGAATTTTTTTTTAAAACTTTTTTTTTTGCTTTGTGTTCCTTGTCTAAGTGGCAGGAGTTACTCTGTTAAAGGATAAGAAAATTAATTCCAAACTTAAAAGGGCAAAGTGTTGAAATTAATGTAAAACTTGTCTATGACAAGCAATGTCTTCATTTGTGTGTTTAAGTAGGTTTCTCATTGCTTGTGTGTTCTGTGTGTGTGCACACGTATGTGTGTACATATACATCTATGGAAAAGGCACAGATGTACACATGTATACATACAGACACACCAATAAAGACCAAGGTCAGTCACTGGGTCGGCAGCTTGTAATTTGACAATAACAGTAACAACCAAAAAAAGTAATTTGTTAGGGAAAGGTAAATGAAGGGGTGGTGGGTTTGGGGTCTTATCAATTAATAAGAAAACGGAAATAGGGTTCATATTAATAAAGAATGCGTCAAACTAAACATAATTTTCCCTTCTCTAGGTCTGTTGATTTCTTTTGTTTTCTCATTGTATTTGTATTGATTCATCTCATTATTTCTTTCATGTAGTTGCTGCTGTTGCCACAGATTTCTGTAGTTTGTAGATTATTATCACAGGAATGTTTGTGAGGGTTTGAAGATGATATATCAAGATTAAGAAGAACAAAACATATAACAAGTGAAGTGGGTAAGGAGGCAACAGGTAGCATTAATGTCATTTCAACTCCACCTCTTTCCTCACTGCCAACTCTCCAGATCAAACCTAACTTTTGACGCCTCAAATGTCTAAAAGAATTCTTCTCACTGCCATTTCATGTCTGTAAGTATCCATTGTTGGCTAGGACTGTTATTACAGTTACCTGAAAGTAAAATTTAAAACAACCATTAGATGAAAATAAACAAAAGAATGCAGTTTACCAAATAAGTATTATTGAAGAAGTTAGTAAGACCCAAAATGCAGACTTGGAGTAGTGGTTAAAGTGTTCACTTCATAATCATGAGGTCTCATGTTCAATCCTACTGCATGTGTCATTTACAATATTAATACAAGCTTATGATGGAAGGCAGGAGGCTGAATTAAGTGCAAGAATTGCAGAAGCTGGTGCAGTAATCAACCAGCTTCAGCATTCAGTAACCAGAAGAAGGGAGGTAGGTGTAAAAGCTAAACATGCTATCTTCAGTTCGGTTTTTGTGCCAACCTTACCTATGGTCATGAATCTTTAGTAATGACCGAAAGAATATGATCACGAATACAAGCAGTGAAAATGGGATTCCTCCGAAGGGTCTTTGGAGTAAGGTTACTTGATAAAGGGCGTAGCTCAGAGATCAGAGACACTCCAGGTAGAGCTGCTACATCTCCAAATTGAGAGATCATAGCTCCTATACTACAGGCATGTGGTTAGAATGTCTCAGGAAAGAATCGCTGGACAGATTTTATGGGCAAAACCAACCGGCAAGTGACCTAGGGGTAGACTCCGAGCAAGATGGTTGGATAACATCCATGAGTTTGGCTGGTCACACTTGGGGATCAGTTGAAGTCGGTTGCTTCTAACAGGACCCACTGGAAAGAGTGTTTGAGGACTCTGCCCCCCATGACCCTCTCAGGAATAAGTGGGCAAAGAATAACACAAGTATGAGTCACTTACTATTGACTCAGATTAACAAAAAACCTGTGAATGATGGAAACTGTGAGGAAGCTAATAATTCCAAGGACCAGCCTTGCCACATATTGAATCATGCTGATTCTGGCTGTGAATTATGTTAAGGGTACACATGTCTGTGGAATACTCAATTACTTACATGTTAATCCATAAGACATATGTTCAGTTGACAAAATGACTGAATGTTCATTGTGTCAAGAGAGGATCCATAATTGAGCACATTTATATTCATTAAACACATAAGGCATTGAAATAAATTAGATCTGAATATTAATTGAATTACTACCTAGATAAATATTTAAAAACAAAAATTAACTCCAATGAGTTAAAAAGGTTTTTAAATTTCTAACCATATAAGAAATCTGTGTTTTCTGTCCCCACTTTCTCTCTCTAGATCCATCTCTGTACACATACACACACACACACATATATATATATATATATATATATATATATATATATATATATATATATTAACAGTTTCAGTGAGCTGTGATATGATATCTATGTAAATTTTACTAGGTTCTTATATAAAGACCATCTTTTAAAACGGCTTTGACAGATAGTTACCGATAGACCTAATTTACTGATAAATTTGTCACGATTAAAGAACCTTCATGTTTGTCTGACCTTCAGAGCACTAGAAACTTTGATCTTGGTTTAGATATTTCTCAGTAACTATGTAACTATGAATTACATCAAATAATGTAGAGCCTATGTCAACTTCCCCATAGATTTCTTTTTGATTTATATCTACTCTAGGTACCATAAAGTACTAATTCTAAATAAACTTGTAGTCTCATGTAATAAGCAGGATATTATTTTTGAATTTCAAATATTCTCAGTTTGTCCCTCTAAGTCTGACCATTCAATCATACAAAATTCAGATTACTTCCTCATAATCCAGATCAAGGCTTCTTTACTAACATTTCATTTTCAATTTAATATAACATTACATTTCTTTGCTGGCAGGGAAAGCAGACATTAGATGATGATGATATATATCACAACCTACACTATCAAATTTGATGTTTTGTTTTTACAAATAGAGAGAAAATCCTCTTATCAGTAGTAATGCGAAACTCTTCAAATCATTTTATAATCTGTTGATAATTGATACCAAATAACCCTGGTGACAACAGTTCTCAATCATCATAATCGTTATTTTACGTCTGCTTGAATGGAAGGGACAGGTCCTCTTCAGCACAGCATCTCTCAATTCGCCACAGGTCTTCATCATCTCCTCTGTGAGCTTCAGTGATCTGAAGTCAGCTCTCACCACCTCCGCCCATATTTTCCTTGGTCTTCCTCTACTGCATCTTTCTTCAATCCTTTTATAATAAAATATTAGTGTCTTCTATAGTTTTCAGATCTGTATAATTCATCAGTCATTGGGGTCCAAGCTGTTGACCTCCTCATAGTGAGACCTGGAAACTGATCACTGATCTTGATCAGGTGAATGACAACAACCTGAGCACATCTGTTCCACAGGAACTCAATACATATCTCAACTTCTTTGGATTATCTCATCCCCTTTCATCACAAACTATTGCCACTGAATTTGTTGTGCAGTTTGTATTCATTTGCAATGTGTTATATATATATATATATATATATATATATATATATGAGTGTGTTCATATGTGAATGTATGTATAAATACAACTGTGGTTGTATATGTAGTGTGTGTTTGCTGCTATGAAAGTCAATGTACCTACTGTGTGTGGCATATACGTAGTGCATTTATTTGGAGTGGGATTCTTCTTCATCTATTTTGCCTTCTTATTAATGAGAGGGTTGTGGAGGCAGAGTCTTAGATGCACCTTTCAGAACGTCCTATCAGAAGCAACCGCCTCCTCACTACCTCTCCCCCTTCAATCTACCCCACCTTTTTACTTTATTCCATTCTTTTCTTCTCATCTTGTAAATAAAGTGATGACATTTCTATAGATATATTGTCTCTCTTGAAATATTAGTCTATATTACTCTTGGCAGCAAATCCACAGACTGAATTTTTCTACAAACTCTATTATGGCTGTTTACTTTTCTCAGATTCTGGATTTTATGTGTTTATCAATCATTTACTGCAATGCATAAAGTTATTTGAAGTATAGAGTAACTTTCAATCCACCAATGACAACACTAACCTCTGAATCCACCAATCCCCTTTTAGTTGGATTAGTCAATTCTTATATTATAAACACTCAAAAAGACCTACCTATACTAGGGGTGTCCGAATCATCAGCACTGGGTTTATCCAAACACTGGTTACTGTTTACATGTTTTAAACTCAATGTCTGCAAAATGAAAAATAGACTGTTAATAAATTCTGCCAAAATTAATGATATTAAATTTTAAAACAACAACAAATGATATCTGAAGCATACATTTTTTACTAATAACACTAGTAGAAAGAAATGTAACTATATGACTATGAACAGAATAAAAAGAATACTATAACTAGTCAAAGAAGTTCCTGTCTATTAACGGTTATCTCATGTCCTTAAGATTCTAATAGCCATTGCAGTAAAAATAATGTGTAAGTGGACATTTGAAGTGGAAAGAGCAACCCACATAGCAGAAAGACAAAAATGTTGTTTTCAACAATAATATATTTCTCTTTAGCACATTTGATAGCTAATATTTTCTTGGGATTTGGGTTGAAGATGAGTTATATCTCAGCTAAATCCACAGGTAGTGTTACTATAACAGCTAACCAAACATCTCAAAGTGATATAAGGCTTTTGAATTATATTTGTGCAGCTAGAGCAATAGTGTTACAGTACTAGTCAACTAAAGTATATCATACGACATGTAACCAGCTGATATACTACAATATTAGTCAGTTTAAATATGCAATATAGCCTATTGAAGTACAAGTCAACTGATATATGAATAACTGAGAGGTTACACTTTGTTAAAACTGTCATAAACTGACTTTCCCTATATGACTGCAAGGGTAGTGAGACATATATAACTGGACACTAACATGATGTGCCAGATTTCTCTAAGATGTTGCAGCCTTATCACAAAAAATATGTTGATTCATCAAGAAAAGAATTACACACAAAATCACTAGATCATTGAAATTATATAAAGTTACATCTGAAAAACCAGCAATACTACACAATAATATACATTACAAATTGATTTAACAGATAAACAAATCATAGGAATTATTCCATAATGTTTAAAAATGTAAAAAATATAAATTATTTTATATGAAAAATAGAAACTAAATTTAAAATTCTAATATTTCAAATAATTCAGTAAAAATGTTTTCTTTTCTTTTGAGAATAATTTATAGCTAGCTTATTAGTTTTTGTCACCACAATGCTTTAAAATACCATAAAATAAATGGCCATAACTCAGTTTCAGTATAAAATAGTGATACACAAATTCTTCTCTTAAGCTGCTGACAATGCCAATTAGAATTAGAATTCTCATGCTGTTTTAATGATTAGAAGATAATTTTGTTATAGTAGATAGATTTGTTAATAAAAGCATACATGTATTCAGAATTTTATGCAGATCTACTTAAACTAGAGAACCACTATACCATCTTAAGTAGGTCAAGAGGAAATCTAAAAAATTATATAACTCTGTTTCCTTAAGAAATGTTTCTTCATCAAATTTATGGCACTAACCAATTGGGACATTTGGGAAAATATAATTTTGAGACTAATGGAGCCACAAATTAAGATATATGATATGGGTGCATCATAATCCTCCCCCCTCCAAAAAAAAAAAAATCTATATATAACCCTTTAGCATTTAAACCAGGCATATCCGGCCAGAATTCTGACGTCTTTCTGTTCAAACTGGCTGCTCATACTGATGTTTAGGTATTGTTCTCAAAATAAATAATATCAAAATCTCATAGATTCAATACTATGTGAGATAATTGTGTGAGGTAAAGACTTTACTGTGAAAATATAATAGTAAATATAGAATAATGTAAATATTAAAGGGTTAAAACCACTGCCATATTGGATGATTCTAGACAGATTTTGAATAACAAAGAGCCAAAAATATATAACTCAATATATCAAGATACAATTAATTATATATATAATTGATTACATTATGTCACATGTTGATACATGTTATACGTTGATACATGTCGCATGCTGATACATGTCACATGCTGATACATATCACATGCTGATAAATGCCACATGCTGATAAATGCCACATGCTGATACATATCACATGCTGAAACATGTCACATATTAATATATGTCACATGTTGATACATGTTCTTTGCAGAGACTACAACTGCTAAAGTTTTCATTAAAATACCATACTAAAATTAAATGTCCCAAGTTTATGCATAAGAATGGGTCTATTTGATTATTCATAAAAGCAATAGCTAAAATCTCAAAATCGATAGAGAAGATATGGTTTGTTGATAACACAGAGGTGTTATTACACATATGTAAGAATATTACACTTGATTCATTAGCTATTACAATAGTGGAGGTATGAGATGAAAACAAGCTCATTTTATTATTTCATATTCCACAATATAATGGTTTCTCATTTAGGCACAAGGCCAGCAATTTGGCGAAAGGGGAAAGTTGATTAAATCGACCCCAGTGCATTACTGGTGCTTTATTTTATTGACCCCGTAAGGATGAAAGGCCAAGCTAACCTCAGAACATAAAGTGCCGTAACTCTATATTGCGAAGCATGTTATTCGACACTCTACCAATTCTGTCCATTCACAGCCCTATATAATAATAAACATCAAAGTAATTACTAAAGAAAAGTTGATGTTGCAATGTTTTATGAACCAATCCTAGTAATGATTTTTTTTTTTTACTTGGTAAGTCTGGAGGAAGGGACATTGCCCTTAGACTTTACAGACTGCAGACACACACACACACACACACACACAAAACATACATATTCTTCAAACCAAAAAGTTTAAATAAATGAATCAGTGTAGTTGCTTTCACAACAACTCAACTTTCAAAAAAGATTAGGCAGGCAGCCAAACAATCTCAGATATAGATGACTAAAACTGAAATTAATTGTTATACTCCTGGTAATCTGTTTGGGGGTGATATGAACAAGTATGAACAAGTATGAACAAAAATAATGGTTTCTGATTTAGGCACAAGGTTAACAATTTTGGTGCTTTATTTTATCGACTCCATAAGGATGAAAGGTAAAGCTGGAGGGATTTGAACTCAGAACGTAAAGGCCATAACTTTATGTCACAAAGCATGTCTGACACTCTACCAATACTGATCAGCTTTGTATATAGTTTCATAGCTTAAGTATATATATACTGGAATTTTGTATTTCAGAAGAAATACAGTATGTTTAAAATAAACATTTAGAGAGTTGTAGCTATGCCAAAACACCAGCGACTAATGTCGTCAGGCAGTGTTCAGCTGAAGCAAGGGGGACAATCATGGATGCACATTTCAAACTGAACTGGTTCTCATCAGCACGGGCTCTCCCACTCTTGCAACTGCTGGACTTTGAAAACAGGCGAGAATATATGGTTTTCTCGTCTGTGTAAATGAGGTGATTAATCTCGTTTGCATATGAAGCTGTATAAGTTGGCTCAACTTATAATAAAATTACAATTTAGCTTCAAGCATAGTTGTATACAGATATGCATTGGAATTTTGTATTTCAGAAGAAATACGGTATGTTTAAAATAAACATTTAGAGAGCCGTAGCTATGCCAAAACACCAGCGGCTATCTGTATGTGGTTGATGGCTGAGAAAGAGTTCTCAATACTAAAGTAGAGCTTAAATATTCATTTTATTATGGCTAAATAGTGAGTAACAAGACACTATTTAGCCTTCATAAAATGTGTATGTATATATATATAATTAAGAATGTTTTTTCCAAAGGGGAATGAAAGGGAACTACACTTAAATAAGGCACGTTATATATTCTCTTTCTCTACCCCAAAGAAATATATAAATACTGAAGTTGACCAATATTATTTGACATTCCTAATGATTTCAAATGAACAAAACTGTTATAGTTATGTAGAAGTCATTTATATATATATATATATATATACACACACACACATATATATATACATGCATGCACACATAGTTGTTTTCTTTTAAACAGATAAATTATTTCTTAGGAACAAATTATCAGCACCAGTAAATTGACCAAAAATATTCAAAGAAGCAGTAATGATGCATCAGCACTTTAAAGCTGCAATGAGTGCCAACAGGCATTTTAAAAACTTACATCAATTTACTGACACAAATTCAACTCATTCCACGGAGTAATATAATATTTAAAAAAGATTTTAAATAACATCTTTTTTCTAAGATTCACAGATATGAAAGCATTAGCAATACCACAAGCACCAAAATGGAGATGGTATTAATTAGTAGTAAATTACACATAAGTGTTTAGTTAGATATTACATACTTTAAAAAAAAAGGGGGACACATAAATAAATTAAAACAGTATTATGATAAATATGGTATAGTCAAACCTTAGTAAGAACAAACTAAAAAAAATAGAAATATTCCCCCACCTCAACTAAAATATATAAAGCTTTCAGTTTGCATAAAAATATAGTTTAAACAAGTTAAAGTTAAAATAGATAGAGATGCGGGTAGCAACCTAAATCTTAAAATAATTATTATTTCTACTATAGGCACAAGGCCAAATAATAATAATAATTGAATAAAAATTTGCCCCATTTTTGCACTCTCCTACAACTTTGGCAAACATCCCACAATATTTAAATAATAATTTGTGCAGGAAGCTGCCATCAACCTATGTGAAAAATTATAAATTAACATTACAAATTCCATCTTCAAGGATTCAAACATGTTGATGGTAACACATACCTACACATACAAAATACCAATAAATAACAGTGTAAACCAAAGGAAATCTTAAGGAAAATTGATGTTTTTATAAAGGAAGCTGTAAGTAATTGGCTTAAAAGTTAAAACTTTGTTCACTCTAACAAAGTACTGGCTGACCTTAATCTTGTTCATCACAATACTTCATATATATATAGTTAGCTACAACCAGTGAAGAAATAATGGTAGCCCATCATCTATAACTTACAGCCATTTATTTGAAGACAGAAAAGGAAGTTGAGATTTCCATATATTTACTAGAATCTTTGTCCCCCAAAACCTTCAATTGAAGACATTTTCCGTTTTAACTCAAACATTCTTTATTGGCAGTGATAAATTAACTTTCAGATGCCGTATTCAATATTGTGAAACAATAAATTACAGCTGATAAAGCAGCTTCTTCAAGCAAAAAGACCATAATTGATCTACTGCAACTACAATTTAAATTATCCCACTATGTGATTCATCATATAAATGAAGTGGATGTAAGGATGTAACCCAGTAGAGCTATGAGTGATCTTGCCACTGAATTTAGGGAAGTTGATTTACCCATGGAAGAACAGGATTCTACTTTAAGAATAAGTAAATGAAAGAAATACTCATTAATTCCACAGAGATTTAGTGGCTTACATCAGTGAAGGTATGGTACTAATTTTCAGCTATATTGAGTAAGTCACTGTGAATAAACTGTGTAATACTAAGGTCAAAGATCACTGGCAATGACAGAATGCAACAAAACTATTATTTTCGTCCATATAGAGGAACACAATTTGGATTTAAGTTACATTGTATTCCTTTAATCAAAATGTTTAGAATCAAACTATCATCATGGAAGTCAATCTGCCACAATATATTCCTTTCATTTATGCAACATAGAGTCGGATCATTGAATTGGTAATAATTATAGTAGAATAATTGAACAAAGAGAACATGTGAGTAAAGAAAACTAAAACAGCTTCTTACATTTCCTATCACAATTTCAATAAAAGTTATCCATATTTTAAGCTTAGTAGTTACAAACATTGGGGCTGCAAGACTATATGTTCCTCTAGTATTCCTATTTTTAAATGAAACATTACACTTTTGATCACTGTACCAATATAAGAATTCACCAATTTCCAACAATGGAAGAGAAAGTTGGATCACCAAAATTTAACTTTATGCTTTAAAACCCCAAAACAGCTTTTAACAAAATAAAGCAAGCAAAATTGAAAGCAGAAAAGCAAGACAAATTTAAAGGAAAAATATTTGACTAAACTTAAATATTTTATGTTGATCTACCTAGATTTAGAATAATCAACATGTACCATTTAACAAGTTTACAATATCAGTACTTCAACATGCTTTTGTTTAAAAAGTATCAACAATGACAAAAACTGACGGTACAGTGTGTTTTGTGTAAAATGTTTGGATTTATAAAGAAATTACCTATTCTATCACTGGAGTAGTGCCATTGCAATTTCCACTCATTGTTGAGAGAAATGAGATATACCTATGTATGTATATATCATGCTAGTATACTTTATTACACACAGAACCTCATCTCTGTAATAAAAGGCTAGTCATAGCACTGTATTTAGTCACACCATTGTACCTAGTTATATCTCTGTACCTAGTTACTGACACCACCAGTCATATCATGTAGAATCTGTAACTCCTGTGGTGTGTCTTGGGCATTTTAAATCTGGCAGAACCCATTACCTTTCCAGTTCTGAATGCAGCTGATTTCTTCCAGAGATAGAGAGAGGAAGAGATATAGAATAAGAATCAACCCCACTACTGGACTGGTACTTCTTTTATTGACCTTGAAAATATGAAAGGCTAAGTTGGCCTCAGCTATATTTGAATTCAGAAAGCTGGAATGAATACCACAAAGCATTCTATCTAATGTTCTAATGACTCTGCCAATTTCCTGCCCATACCTAGTCATATTATTTTCAGAAAAAATCTAACCATCTGTAGACTACTACTTAGAAAACTTAGAAATTTAGAAACAGAATATTATAGTATAGGAAGTCTCAATTCAAATCCTATTGGGGTTAATTAATACCCCCTCTTCCCCCCATCAATAAATAAACAGTAATAAGTTATAAGTAATCCAAATGAAAGTATAATGTTGACCAAATATTTTTTCTTGTTTTCATTAATAAAGTTCTTTTAAGCACCACTGTTTAAGTTTGAAAAGTTAAGAAGCAAAGTAACCAGGCTGAAAATTAACAAAGTGAAATGGGGTGAACACTTTATAACTCAAACAGAATACAACTAACAATAAGATTGTTAACATGTGAATATTTAAAAAGGAAGAAAGAACAGCAAAAGACATAAAAAAAGCAAAGAGAAGCAATGTGAACACCAATAATTAGTGTGGTGCAAATGGTGTAATTTAGACACATGCACAGAACTAGGTGTGCTGATCTACAAGGTGATGAATTGTTTGCTTAATTAAGAATAGCTTGTTAAAATAGGGGAGTAAAAAAAATGGAACAATAAATTATAAGAAACACCCTTAAATGCACACACACATTCACCAATTCAGAGAAATAAATATACTCACACATATACATACTTATACAAACACAAAAACTAACTATATTTATATATGTACCGGCATCTAAACATTATGTAGCCAAATTTTGTAGTCTTTTTTTGGATAGATGAAGATAGTTTTGACATGATGTTTTATTGTTAGAATACTGATGTTTGGTGTTTGGTTCTATGTTCATGGTCTGAAGTGGATAAGAGATGAATACCTGCTAACCAGATAGGATAACATTCTACTGCAGGAACATTCACAGATGACTTGTTACATATTCCTGACAACTAGATGAATTGATGCATGCAGAATGATGAGCCTTTCATAGATACACAATGAAATGCCTTCAGTAGCTTCAAATTCACAAACTATAAATTGGTAAATATCTTATAATTCAGCCATTTTGCTTTTCCACTAATAATATACTATGAATAATGATTATGTTCATTATGTCCATCCTTTTTCCAAAAGAGAAATGATTTATGCATGGCCAAAACAATATCAGCATTTTTACTCTCCCAAATCGTTTCTAAAATTCCTTAAGTAATTGAAAAAAAAAAAATATCACCTATGTACATCCATACATTCACTTTCAATAATTACAGCAAATAAAAAGACAAATAAGAAGCAAAAGTGATATTGTAATAACCAATTTGGAAAGTTTTTACTTAGTGCAAATGTTGTATAATATTGATTTTTAACAGAAGGAATGTTTGATTATAACAACTTCAGTATAGAAGTGGTATAAGGTCAACCTCAGTGGGAACAGAGTATGTAAAGGTATACAACTAAACACTGCAATACTTTTCTCAAACACTTTGCTGCTTGTTTGCTGATGTTTTGACAATGTAAATTAAGATAGCTTCTGTTATTTTTTCATGTTTTTTTCTGAGAATTTATAGTATGAGTGCCTTGCAATCTAATTTAATGTCATGTATATAAATGTATAAAGTGTACAAGGGTATAAGGCCATCATCCTCTCTGAAGAAACATGGAAAGGTATTGACTTATACAAGTTATACCAATGTAGGATACATTATGATGTATATGACAAGGAAGGTTTCCCTATACTGTTAATTGACTTGCTAGAAATTGGAGCCAAATCTTCATCATGCCGCATATTACCATCTTTAAAAAAGGACACATTGAATAATGTAGTCCCTGATAAAAAAGATGGGATGGTTGTGAAACCCGTTTGATTATAGGTTTGCTTCATCAGTGATTGTTGACTTTAACGCACATCTTCATATTGTAGCTGTTTTAAATAAATGAATTTTTTATCCTGTTTGCATCGGCCTGCCCAAGACTGCCAATATTTCAGCATTTATGCAAGCATAGAAAAGCAGATGCAAAACGATGATGATGATTATCATATCTAAATTAAAATTTTCCCATGTAAGAACATTTTACTATTTCATATATGAGCTGATGTTGCAAACATCAGCTCATATATGAAAAAGGTCAGTTGTTATATTTTACCAAATTGCTCCAAATTATTGATTATTTTCAACATTAATTGAAATACATAGGCAGTATATATTTATTGGAAATATGGTCCCAAAAGAGTTAAGATATTCTATCTTACCTAACTATTTGTGTGTAATCTATTAGAGTTCATTCTTCAATATCCTGCTGTCATCAATACTTCAATACTATGTTTAAGATTCAAATACTTCTAGGGTTTTCGTAATCTTATCTATCTCATTGGGTAACAAACCTAATCGTGTTTATTTGGCTACTAGAAAAATAACAGGTCTCCTACTGTCTGTCATCTGGTTGCGATTAATGTTGAAATCCAAAGAATTTGAAAGTCTTTAGATTCAACATTCTATGAGGCGATGAGTTTATATTTCACTAGTGTCAATTATACTTTCCCTGACAAATATTATCATTATCATTGATATTACTCTAATACACAGTTCTTTCCTGTTTAAGAATTTTCTCAAGAGTACTGTAAAATGTCTTAATTAAATTACCATATTAAATTTTTGGTTCTGTTTAGCATCATATCATATAATCCCTACACTTGGCCTGCTTAGTTGCCCTTATATGCTATATTTAACAAAATTCTTGAAAACACCGAAAAACATTAAAATACAAAAGTACAGCTGGCTTTACATTTTCAGTTGTTAACAGAAACCATAGAATTTTGTGATAAAAATGGAAAGTCAAAACACTAAACTTGTTTAATGTATAATTATAGAAAAAACAAACAAAATGTATAATTGGCAATTTAACCCTTTCTTAACCATATTTTTAAAGAAATACACAGATCTTACTTCCATTTAATTATAAAGATTAATTGGCACATTAAGTCAATGTATGGTTCATAATTTAATAAAAGGTTTTAACACAAAATTATATACCAAGGGGAGGTTCTAGCATGTTTAGTTTCAAAAGAGTTGATCAAACATGTCTTATAGTTTGCATATTCTAATACACATGTGTGTGTTTTTATGTGTGTTACCATATGTCCTGGGTGTTGTATCAGAACGGATGTAGAAAAAATTAAAGTCCCCCCTCCCTGCATATAAAGAATAACATTTCCCAAATATTAGAAAAGAAATATGAACCAGTCAATAGGACTACAATCAATTTGAACTCAACACTTATGAGGGGTTGTCTAGTACATTATCTTGTGAGACATTTTGTATATACATATTCACACATGCATGCACATATACATACACATACAAACACATACTTGCAATTAGTTGTTTACAAGACCACTTCAGCAGTTAAATAAAATATCTTATATCACCAGAAGCTATATAGATTGCATATGTGAGTGGTGCATGTGTCTGTGTGTGTGTGTGAGTGTGTGTGTGTGAGTGTGTTTAACTATCCAGTAAAGAACAATGTACCTAACAACTACAATAGGGGAAAATATGCATATGTGCATGTGTATATGAGCATATGTGTGTGAATGTGTTTTTGTGGGGGATTGGGTTAGGTGGCAGTTGGGGAGGTATATTAGAGAAGAATTGAAACAACTTAAAAAAAAAAGCAAAAGGGGAGAAAAACACCAAAAAAAAATCCCCAAAAGAATAGAACAATAAAAGAAAGAGAAGAGGAGATGAAATGGGAGGAGGAGGAGGAGTAGGAAGAGGATGAAGTGGAGCTGTACATCAGATCCAGTTGTGAATGTCAGTGAAAACTGTACCTGTTGGTTGTATTCCCACCCGCCATAAGCATTAGGACAAGGTGTCAGTATCACTTTTTCCCTGCGTGTAAATATGTGGAGACACATGTTCTCATCTAGCATTATCTGTTTCTTCTTGGTGAAGGCAAACACCTACGACAGACGTCAGCAACAAGGTATGATGGAATGGATGCCCACGGCATGCAAACAAACAGAACGGACAATGGTTACATAGAAAAAAAAAAATCAACACTCATCAAACTAAAAGAAATTAAGCATGTCTAGCATATATATATATATATATATATATATATATATATGAAGGATTAATTGAATGGTTGTATAAATTAATGGGCCTGCAATAGAGCAACCGGTCTTCTGCAGCTAATAATACAGGGATTGAGTTATTTTCATTGTTTTGTTTTGTTTTTGTTTTTCTCACCTTTTCAGTGGAGAAAAGCATAAAAAAAACAAACAAAAAAAAAAGAAACATCGGCTGAAAAAGAATGTAACAAACTTAACTCAGATCTAAACCTGCAAGCAATCACAAGATATACACACACACATACATACATACAAACACAGAAAACAAAACAAACAAAAAGGTACAGAATAAAATTACAAATCATAAACAAAATGAAAAAAAAAAAAAAACACAATCATAACAGCAGCAGCAAAAAAAAAAGAGAAGAAAAAAAAAAAAACGTTTTTGTGTCGTCTGACTGAATGGCAATTGGAAATTGACTGCAAATTAGAAAGAAAACTTGAGCTATATTCAAATGGCCAGGTAAATAAGTGAAGTGAGTTGAAAAATTTGATGGTTGAAAAATAGAAAAGATTTGGAAGCATATTTCTAAGTTATACACCTAAATACATTTGTATGTGATGTGAGTTTGTGTGTGATGTGAGTTTGTGTGTAATGTTAGAGATGTATCTACTATCTACAGACACTATAAGTTGGGATATAAATTTTTCTTCAATATATGATTGCACTAGAGCAAAAATAACTTTGTTAGCTAGAAAGAGTATACACTTTATTAAATTTAGCTGAGATAGAGCACAAAAGAATAAAAATGGCGATAGAAAAAAGGATTAAAGTTCTTGTTAGTTAATCTATGACTTTTATTTCTATAACCCGCTTGTTAATCATTTAATAACTTCCATTTCTATTAGTTAGTCTTTCTATGGTTTCTTTGCAAATCTAGTTGTTACAAAGCTTATATTAACAGAAAAAAAGTAAAAGAAAATTATCAAACCATGTTGTATTATACACCATAACAAATTAAAAAAAAATCTACCTTATACCCCCAAAACGTGATCAAACTGGACAAAATCACTTGTCGTTTGCTTTGAAGCTTGAATATTTACTAAATCTTGATCTATTCTGTCTGCTTTGGTGGTATGCGTGTGTGTGCGTGTGTAACTATGTGTTGAATGGCCTTGCGAACCCGCAATTGACCAGGCGTGGTGAGTGCCGTTACACACCCTGGAAAGGTTAAACTACATGACAATAACACATTGCAATCCTCGTAACTGTCCTGTTATCTTGCCTTGGCTTGTCACTAAACACCTAGAAGTTGGGATGGACTGGATGCTATGTATGTAGCACAAGATTTTTTTTTATTTTTATACTATTTTGCTGCCTTCTTATAACTCTTTAATTCTTTCCTATAACAATTCAACACTACCATTACAGTTCTGTCAGCTTCCCTGTTTTGTTCAAGATTTGGATTGCTTTCTGAAAGTTGCCCTAAAGTACAAAGTACAAGTTGGTTTTACTAAAGCTTTTAAATAAATGTTTTGTTATAAAATTGGTTGTGGAGGATGTTGTTGTTTACTACCTAAGTTATATACATGTTTTGTTAACACCCAAATTTGTACAAAAGGTGTAGAAAATTATCAATAAGAATCCAGGAATTTCAATTAATGCCATTGCTAAAGAGCTGAAGGTTTCAGAACAATACAAGTCATATGTGATGTGTAGAGGCCAATTCATGTCTCCAAAGACAAGATAACTGTTTGATCTGCATAAAGTGCTTATTGAACACATTAAAATAACAAAAGCTCCAATTGCTTAACCCTTTAGTGTTCAAACCACCCGAAACTATTTCCCCTTCATTTGTTCAAACCGCCCGAAACCAGCCGATAACACCCACACTAAAATATCGTTCGAAAAATAAACAAACCATCATTAAAATTTAGTCAATTCAAGATTACTGTGAGATGAGGCCCTTACCACGAAATATAGTGAAACAACTTAAAACAACATGTGCTTTTTTAACGTTGAAAGTAGAACAGATTTTTTGTGTATCAACATGGCTTGTGAAAGTAGCGATAACGACTTTGAAGGTTTTACACACGACGACATTTAGAATGAACAAGAAACAAAAGTTAATATTAGTGATTTATCTTCAAATGAATCAGATGTTTACATTTCTGAAATTTCATCTGACGATGATTGTTGTTTTGAAAGTGAAAACGAAGGAGATCTCTATTGAAAATATTACAGCAACGTGGTTGAAAAATACCACACCAATATATGTTCCCGATTTTATTCAAAATACTGGTCCACAACACACATTAGCTCCCGATGTTAAAGCACTAGATTATTTCTTTTTGTTTTTACCACAAACTTTCTTCGAAGTTGTGGCAGAAGAGATTAATCGATATGTCCAACAACAGATTTCAAATCGAGGAAAACCCGATCTGTTTGGCGACCAACAGATGCTGTGGAAATGCAAGCATTTTTTACTGTAAATATTATGTTCGGTATAAAACAATTTCCAAGACTGTGGAATTACTGGAGCACTGATATAAGGTTTAGTGATCCTTATATATCAAGTATTATGCCGAAAACAACGTATTTAAAATTAAACCAGTATTTGCACCTGGTTGATACTTCAAATGCCCCTATTAATTAATTTCACCTGCCCATAAAAGTCAAATTTGACCAAAAAAATCAGGTAAAATTATATAATTGTAAATTATTGATATTTAAACATCTACTGACAAGATTTCAAGCCTGCACATAGAAAATTAAGAAAATTACAAACAAATAAAATTGATAACCCTCTTGAGTATGATTAACTCAAAATAATGTGAACAGATAAGCATGACATTTGAAAATTAATGCAAATGCTAAAGGGTTAATAATGTAGATTTCATATGGTGATTATGTAACACATTGAATACCAGCAAATGTACCCTGTTTTTCTATTAATGGTATATATATATTTATATAAGTTAATCCCAGCTTCAATCGGGGGGTAACCACAGTAAGTAAGGTACTCAATACAAAGCAGAGTATAAATATTCAATATAGAAAGGCTTCTACAGGACCAGAACTGTTTCACTTGGGAGAAGTCATCAGATGATTTCTCCTGAGTGAAACAGTTCTAGTCCTGTAGAAGCCTTTCTATATTAAATATAAGCAAAGGGATATTTAATTTGTTGGTAATTCAACAAATATATATATTTATAACAGATTCGAAGCAGTAATGAGGGACAGAGACCATGGATCTCGGGAATTTTACCCGCCCTAGATATATATATATATCTAGGGCGGGTAAAATTCCCCGAGATCCATGGACGAGTTCTCTCCAGCGGTCTCTGTGCCTCATTATTGCTGCCATGTCCTGCGTTTCCAAGAGACCAGTGTCTATCCTTAGGGCATCAACATATGTTAACCTCGGTCTTCCTATTCCAGTGTGACCATGTAGGGGCTCTCACAGGAGCACTCAGTGCAATGTCAACTCTGGATGTTGGTGAGCATGTCCAGCTAACCTCAGTTTCCTCTCTGTCACTTTTGAGCTGACTTTTGGGAGGCTGCTGTACAGCTCTGAGTTCTTCATCCTCAGTATATACTGATTAATGTTCAGAGCCATTGTCAGCATTCTCATGTAGCACCCATCCACCATCTGACAAGAAGCCAGAAAAGATTACTAATGTAGGCGGGAAGCCGCTAGAATTGGTTGAGGACTTCCTGTACTTGGGAGCAAAGATTGGGAATTCGGAAGATGATATGGTCAAGAGGAAGAGCAAAGATTGAGAATACGGAAGATGATATGGTCAAGAGGAAGAGCAAAGCTTGGGCGGCGTGCCACAGCTTGAGATCGGTGTGGAAGTTGGACCCTCGTAAAGACCTGAAAATCCGCCTCTTTGTTGCTGTAGTGGGGTCTGTGCTGCTGTACGGGTCTGAGACTTGGACACTGACCAAGAAACTCACTCAGAGATATATATATATATATATATATATAATTAACAACAAATATAGTGAAGAATTTAGCGTAAAAGTCGGTGTTCATCAGGGCTCAGTCCTTAACCCCCTCCTATTTATATTGCCCTTCAGGCTATAACAGAGGAGCTCAAGACCGGCTGCCCATGGGATCTTCTATACGCAGATGATCTAACGCTCATAGCTGAATCAATGGCTGAACTAGAGAAGAAATTCCAAACTTGGAAGCATGGCCTAGAATTAAAAGGCCTTACAATTAACTTGTCTAAGACTAAAGTTCTAGTATGTAGGAAGTAAAATAGGGCACTGGTCCCCTCTGGAAAATGGCCATGCTCAGTGTGTAGGAAAGGAGTAGGCAGAAACTCCATTTTATGTCCCAAATGCAAAGTATGGGTGCATAAAAGATGTAGTGGGATCACAGGTAAACTAACTAAGAACATAGATTTTATATGTGGCCGGTGCTCAGGTGCAATAAGTAGTAGCAATTGCCCACATGATACTAGCTCCTTCCATTGCCCAGATGGTTCTATAGAAACAGTGGACACCTTCCGTTACCTGGGTGACAAAATCAGCAGTGGTGGAGGGTGCTCTGAAAGTACAGTAGCTAGAGTCAGAGCGGGATGGAAAAAGTTCAGAGAGCTTATACCACTATTGGCCGCTAAAGGTTTCTCCCTAAAAATGAAAGGCAGACTGTATGATGCCTGCATACGAACAGCAATGTTACATGGCAGTTAGACATGGGCATTGTGTGCAGAGGATCTGCGCAGACTGGAGAGGAATGAAGCTTGCATGCTCCGTTGGATGTGTAATAGTAATATACGTGAATGGCAAAGCATAAATGAACTAAGTGAGAAATTAGGAATAAGAGGGATCAGATGCTGTTTATTTGAGAGAAGACTACGTTGGTATGGTCACGTGATGCGCATGAAAGACGACAGCTGTATAAAGAAGTGCAAGGCGATCAAAGTAGATGGCAGCTACGGAGTAGGCAGACCCAGAAAAACCTGGGATGATTTGATAAATTCAGACCTTACACACTTGCACCTCTCCAAGACAATGTCACTAGACTGAGATCTTTGGCGCTACGCAGTAATACAGAAGACCCGCCTTGCCTAAGTACAAAGCGAAACCTACAGTCAGTTGGCACCTCCTAACCAAAAATACACCGCCATCCCACTACCCTGCCCCCACTCGTTTCTCTGTAAAGTTATGTTGGTGCCACAACATCCAGTCCTAAATAAATGAGGTCGTGTAGGTGTCACGACAAAAACCCTCAGTCCATGTTGTAATGTGGCCGTGTAGGTAACACAGTAAAAACCTCCCAGTACACACTGTAAACGTGGTTGGTGTTAGGAAGGGCATCCAGCCGTAGAAAACCTGCCAGACAGTCCTATACGAGCAAGACAACCAATCTTGCCTCACGTGGGACAATTCCCGTCTAAATCCATTCTAGTGTGGAAGATAGACGGTAAACGATGATGGTGATGATATATATACCATTAATAGAAAAACAGGGTACATTTGCTGATATTCAATGTGTTACATAATCGCCATATGAAATCTACATTATTAAGCAATTGGGGCTTTTGTTATTTTAATGTGCTCAACAAGCACTTTATGCAGATCAGACGGTTATCTTTTGTCTTTGGAGACATGAATTGGCCTCTACACATCACATATGACTTGTATTGACACATATGACATATATATATATGTATGTAAAAGGTAAACAGAAATAATAACACAATCGGTACAGTATATGGAAGGAATATATTACGTTAACGTTTGAAATAGCAGGAAGAGGGTCTTAACGTTTCGGATGCTAGTCCTTCATCAGAAGAAAGAATGAGAAATAAGATGGAATGAAGGGACGGGCAGGTTGGTTATATATATATATATATATATATATATATATATATATATATATATATATATATATATATGTGTGTGTCAAGACAAAAAGCTCCTTGTCCACACTGTAAAGTGGTCATGTAGGCAACACAGCAAAAAGCACCCAGCACACACTGTAAATGTGGTTGGTGTTAGGAAGGGCATCCAGCCATAGAAACCAAGTAAAATCAGTTCTGTGTGAGTGAATCACAGTCCCCTAACCTGATCCCTCACAAAGGGACAGCCCGTCCTACCCATGCTAGCATGGAAGATGGACGTTAAACGATGATGATTATATATATATAGAAATATAAAACTACTTATTAAAAATATTTTATTATAATGATGATGATGATGATGATGACGACGACGCTTAAGTTTTGTTTATTTGCCTATTATATATATATTTTGAAAGCTAGTGGTACTACAGAATGGGCAGTGCCAACTGACTAGAGCCAGTACAAGAACAAAAGATGGTAAATATACATTTTATCCTCTACCTGTAGATAACAACATGGTAAATGATGTATAAAAACAAAAAAAATCTATGTTATTAAAATAATTAAAAAAATACTGATATTAAAATTAAAAATGCCTGATAACCAACTAATCTCTACACATGCAGACTAAATAGATATATTCTCTCTTTTTTTTTCTTTGAGGAGTTTTTAGTCATCAGATCTTTGTCTGGTCACTGTCATACCTCTTTGTCATATTCCCAGATCTGGTTCCCGCCCAGACCATGGCACTGAAATAATTTTACAGGGCCACCCACAGCTGAAACATCGAGACACACATCGTCTGTTTGGAGAGCTTGCTTTTTTGTATAGGAAAAAATCTGAAATCAATCAAGTGAGGTAAGAACTTGTGATTAAGCACCGTCAAAACATAAAATTGAACAACATTTAAACAGTTTGGTTAGAATATACAACAAAGAACAAATAACAAAATAATGGGCATTATTCTCTACAGAATTCTGATATATTTTGCAGTATTTACTGTTTTAATAAACTGTTTCAGTATCATTAAGAATGATAACAGTAACTTACATCTCTTTCATTTTTTTTTTTACAAGTTAACAAAGAATAAGGTGCAACTATGAAAGATATATAGAATTTGTTAGATGTAGGACTTAGTGAGTTTGAAATGACAAGATTTACTATCTGGTTCTTTATTATGGTTGAAATGTACTGTTGAAAGAAAAAACAACCTATTGTCACTACTGTCATTAATACATAAGTTATTGTATTTGCCAATTTGCCAAAGATGCAAAAAATATCTTGTCAGTAGTACACATGTTAACTGCGATTAACCTAAACTGTCAGAATTTTGACAAATGTATGTGTGTGTGTGTGTGTGTATATATATATATATATATATACATACATACATACACACAAATCTTTCTACTACTTTTAAAGATTTAAGCACATTACTCAAATGTCAATTAAAAATGAATGTTTTAATGTAACAATGATTTCCAATATTCTGTTGATAAATTTAGATTAACCTGTTTTTAAAGTAATTTCATTTAACTTATGGCGGACACACACATTGTATGTGTTCCGTTGTTTTTATGTGCTCAATACATACATGTGTTAAAGTGTATATAGCTCCTGATATGGTGATGGTGATGATATTTAGCCTCAGTTTAGCCTTAATGAAAGACATTCCTTCTGTGAATATCCTACCTTTTGATTTTCACACACTGTACCTTCAACTATATTATCAAATGTGTCCTCCGTTTTTTTAAAAATAGGTTTTGATTTTAGAAATTTCATCAATACTGAACAATACTGGGCAATGAGTTCAAAAAAATTGGTATTAAAATATTTAATGTATTTAAATACCCTTAAACGAAGATAATAATATAAAAGCCACATAGGCCAAGAAAAATATGATAGAAACCAAAATTTCTAAAGTTTTGCAGTCTACTTTCTCTGAAAAACTTTAAAGACTCAAAATTAAAAGACACACTGTGTTTGAAAGGAATTCTAGGTTAGACAACTGTCTATTTATTTTATACTCAGTAAAGATTCTATATATAAAATTATTTGAGATATTCCTAGATGGAATGGTAATTCTATTTTTGATTAACCTGGATATATTTATCTTTCAAGTCTATTTTTTTCATATAAAATATATATACTGATTAATTTGGCATCAAAGAATAAATTTCTGATTTTGATGCATCACTGTATAATTCACTGTAATGGAAAATGTATGTTACCTGACCTGTCTTACTTCAGACCATGATGATCTGTTCAACCCATGCAAGCATGGAAAATGAAAGTGATGATGATGATGATGATGATGACAAATCTAAATTTAACTAGCATAAATTAACATTTTAAAACATTTTCCACAATTCAAATATCTGTGGTTTCTATTTCATGAAATACAATGAAATACATTTTTATTACCTATATAGTCTAATGGAACTCCATTTTCAGAAAAAAAAAAAAAAAAAAATGAAATTAAACTATTCACAAATATATTTCCAAGAGTATTAAAAAAATATTCCTTTCAAAGATTTGCAAATTATTTCCAATTTAATTGAGTTGTATATTGTCATTGTATATAAATAAAGTTGTTTTAAACATCCATTGTACAAACATCAAAGGACAAGAAAAATGCCAATTATTTTGTCTTATTGTATTCTTGAAAGCTGTAACATTGTGAGATCCCCAGAATCCACACACACACACACACACACACACACAGACAGACAGAGAAAAAAATGTAATTGAATATATATAATACTAAAATTATATATATTAACACACAAAGACATACACACATACAAACATATATATATATATACACATATATACGAACATATACGTATATATATACACATACATACAAACATATATATATATATATATATATATACAAACATCATATATATATATATATATATATATACAAACATCATATATATATATAAACATATATAAAAACACATTATTTAATCCAAAAGCATTAGTCATAACAGGAAAAAGTTTATTACTGTTGTTCTTTGCTAGAGTAAAATGAATCAGGAGTGACACAACAATGAAGGCTGAAAGCTGAAACATTTAGCACTGTGTAGACTGGAGAATAAAAAGTTATTATGAATTTCATAACAAGAATAATAAGAAAAATTTCACTTCAAATTTATTTAGCTAGCAGGCTATGCAGTAAATTTTTTTATATGAAGTCATAATTGTAACTAGTTATAGAAATAACATTGTGTTGATCTTCCTCTATACCATAGGTTGAGTTGATCCTTTTTTGACATCTACAACCTGATCTTCCTCTATAATACAACATATGAGATGATTTCCATTTATATCTCTATACCATAAGGTTGAGATGATCTTTTTCTAAAATTGTGATCATCATAAATAGTTTATTTCCACTTCTATATTTTTCTATCAAGTTCATATTTTCTACACTATTTATAAACATACATTCTGTTATCTAAACATACATTCTGTTATCTAAACATACATTCTGTGATTCCACTGGTATACATCTATATATCTAAAACAGAGAATGTCTGTTTGTCTGACTCCCTAAAACTCGAGAACCACCCAACCGATTGTTTTCAAACTTTACACATGTAATACTTATGGTCTGTGAATGTTTTGAGCAAAAAATATTTCAAATTTCCAATGCCCTAAGGACTGCATTAGGCGATTTAGCAATCTCTCTCTATAATTCTTAGTCTTTCTTTTTAAATAGATACATAGATATAATGTTGCGCCCTTATCATATCTGTCTGTATGTCTGGCTGTCTGCATTACGACATTATGACGCTATATGTGTGTGTATCTGTATATATATATATATATATATATATATATATATATATATATATTAATAAGAGGAATTCCAACTTTGTCTGATTTACTCGTTTTATTTACAATCCTTTAAAATATATATAATGGTATTATAATGAAATAGTATGATAGAATATTAAATTCTAAGTGTTAATTGAACAAGTACTTTCATGCTTTCGCAATCTTCAGGTTCATGATATGTGGTGACAGTCGAGTTTGCAATTTTCAGACAGTTGAAAATTGCAAACTCGACTGTCACCACATATCATGAACCTGAAGATTGCGAAAGCATGAAAGTACTTGTTCAATTAACACTTAGAATTTAATATTCTATCATACTATTTCATTATAATACCATTATATATATTTTAAAGGATTGTAAATCAAACGAGTAAATCAGACAAAGTTGGAATTCCTCTTATTAATATAATCTTCTATACACAATCATACACACCCGTGTATATTTACCTATCTATATCTATATATATATATATATATATATATAGTGTGTGTAACGTTTTTCAAAATATTTACTTCTGCATTCACAGATTGATTTTTTTTAGTTTCAGAAGATCCCGTTAAGGGTGAAAGCAGCGATTCTTTGCTTAAACTTTAATCTGTTATTTTAAGATATACATATATAATTATATATTCGTGTACAGATATTTTTGCATACGCAATAACAAAATATAAACAAACGTATTTATTTCATCAGGCTCGATAAGGATAAATATATATCAAATATATAAGAACCCTAGAGCAAATCCCGAGCAACGCCGGGCCATTCTGCTAGTATATACTAAATGGGTAAAGAATTGTATAGGTAATTTGTTAGCATACCTGTTTACAAGTTAAAAGAATGACTGTTCATACTCTACTACTACCATTGAGCTGTGTTTCCATTATAAAAATATATCTCTAATCAAATTAACTATAAATAAGTACCACGGGAGAAGCATTTCAGCATTGTAGGCAGTGAGGAACAATTTCAGTCACTTAAAACCTTCAATAGATTGCAGTATCTTCTGGTATCAGTGGGGAATGAAAAGAAGGAAAGGTTTGAGAGTGTATTCCTAAAGGGAAAGAGGTCCAAGGCATAGTCATTCAAGACCAAGTCAGAATTTTAAGGCTTGACCAGTACTTTATTTTATCAACCCCAGAAAGATGAAAGGGCAAAGTTGACAGTAGCAGGAATTGAACTCAGAACATAAAGAGCCAGAACAAATACTGTAAGGCAATTTTGTCTGATATTCAACCAATCCAGTGCCCTTTGGAAATAATAATAATCAGTTCCTTTGATAATGTACCCAATACTAACCAACCATGAAAATCTAGAATATAATCAAAAACATCATCATAAATTTACAATTCCATGGGGAACTATAAAAAATTATGGAGAATAGTTAAAATAGAACAAAGAAAGAATAATGAATAAAATGGTTCTTACCAGTTAGCAGTTTTTTTTGTATTTTTTTTTTGTCATTCAAATCAAAAGAAGTGTTTGATCACAATAAAAGAAACATGAAACTAAACAATATATTACTTAACTCACAACTTCCTGGGTGAAATACACAACAATTTTGTATTTAATAACACAAAACATTTGAAATAAATTACAAAAGAAAGTCATAAGGTAATGTTCAAAGTTGAACTTAACCCAAAATATACATTAATAATAAAAGCAGAAGTCCACAACTTTTTCAGTAACTTGGCAAACATTTTCTGAATGTGATATAAATAGAGGTAACAACAAAAATAAATTAGTAGTGCTATTATTGCACATATTTTCAATGGTAAATCAAAAGATATTGGGTGGAGGGGATAAATGTCAGGGACTTCAGCATTATTATTAACATTCATTAAAAACAAAACATTTTATATATATTTTAAAAATACATGGCATATCAAAGTAAAAAAACTGAGTGGATTGATGTAAAGATTAATATGAAAATAAATCTCATTGAGTAGATTTGTAAAATTGTCCTCCATTCAATTACTTTATATTAACTGTCATTTATATTAAGTAAAATGTATTTAAATAGCTTTAATGATAAAAGTTTTGAAAAATTTGCTGAAGTTGTTTCAGTGCTATTTTTAAAACAGTGTGTTATTGGACAATCAATATTTTTCAGATGGTATGTTTTCTTGGATTAAGTCAACAATAAAAACACTGTAACCACCATTAACAATAAATTACAGTACATTGGGGTGGAAGTCAGTGATAGACTACTGCACTTATCCTGATAATTGATGAGTGGCTTACTGGCTTATTGGTTCTTGGTGTGAATCTCGTCTAAAATGACAGCATTCCATCCCTTGTGAGTTGATAAAATAAGAACCAATGACATGCTAGAATATAGAGAAAAACTAGATCTTATCTAGTATGTTGCATGTGTGATTCATCTGCAAACATCAAATTGGTTGCAGTCTGCTGTAGCAGACTAACTGATTGAACCATATAATGGAATTTAATCAACTTGTAGATAAGTTGAATCCACTAAGAAGACTGTTCAAAACAATGAACATAAATCAATCAATTTTAAATATTAGCTTCAATTAATTCAATTCATAAAAAGTTACATTTAATTATTGCAAGCATAAACACTTTTCTCTGCACATTTCCTTGATACTGGTTGAAAAGATACGTATATTTAGATATCATTTCTAAGATTTTTTTGTACAGGAGTTCCCGATATTTATGCTCTACCTAATACCAATGATTGCATCAGAACTAGGCTTATTTCTTTCTCATAGAGACAATTCAATGCTTCTTACAGAGTTTGTATACATTGGTAGACACCATATTTTACAATATATATCATCAAAACAGAATTTACTTTAAACTTTGAAATAGTATTTCAGTTCTTTTTTGTTTTTACTTTAAAAGTATATCACTTTCAAAATACTAATTTAGTTTGATGTTATAAATTTACCTAGTTTCTTCTTGGTGCATAGTATAACATTTAGGGCTTTGTTTCATGTCTCAAGTGAAATGGTTTAAAGGTCAATTTCACAATGAGGAATGAAAACATTAACTAATCAGATAATTATCTTAACAAATGAAGTTAACAATAGAACACCAATCCACTAAATGATCAGTTTTAGGCAGACAACACAAATGTAAAAATATAGGTTTTAACAACAATCTATTTATAAAGTATCATTTGTTGTCTAGATTAGTATTATGTCCCTGGAAAATTGGATATCTAGTAATACTTTCTGGTGCAGTATTAAGACAAATAGCAATTTGCTCTATTACAAATCCATCCAACCCATGCTAGCATGGTGAAGTGGACATTAAAGTGATGATGATGAAAGACATTATAAAGCAATTTCTATATTCTTACAAACCAAATTAATTTGATAAAAAACTAAACAAAACCAAGGCACATTATTACATATATACTGCAAGAGTATACAATTTGTAATACATATTTCAATAGTCTGAATGTCTGAGAGGAGCAAAATATATTTACAATGTAGATATTTTGTATTATACTTGTATTAAAACGAAACTAATCAATTAGATAGAAAATAGCAATGTAGTGCTATATATAGCATATATATCACTAGTCTCCACTTTCATTTTAGGGAGACAAACTTATGTGCTTTGTGTACTGTAAGACTGAACTAAACAAAATTTTATAGACATATTGGAATGTTCAAATATTCACCATCTTCATCATGGCTATTGTAAACAACTGTAGACAAGTGCATAACACTAGATTTTGCTACAGGAATCAAACCACACATGAGAAGTTCACTTAATTATTTATGATTCATAGTGTAGTAAATTAACTGCTACACTGCAATGTATCTATAATGCTCAGTGCTAGCTAATCAGCCAAAGGAATGTTACAACCTGTACAATTTAAACTGAACAGGTGTTAATAATATGCTTACAAAATAAGTGAAAAAGTCTTGAAATTTTCCAAACTAATGATACATAACTTTATAAAAAACACAAGTAAATTGTAATTTCACTACTAAAATATATAGCCATAAATATTTTATATCATTAAAATTTTGTCTACCACCTTAAACTGATATCATTATTAATAATTATTGAGGGTGGTGGATTGGCAGTATCAGTAGAGCAGCAGACATCATGCTTTGCGGCATATAGTTATGGCTCTTTACGTTCTGATTTCATATCTTGCCAAGGTAAGCTTTGCCTTTAATCCTTACAAGGTCGATAAAATAAAGCACCAGTAATACACTGGGATCAATTTAATCAACTTTCTCCCTGTACCTAAATCAGAAACCATTATTAATTACGATTGAGGGCAGCAGATTGGCAAAGTTGTTAGAGCATTCGACAAATGTTTAGCAGTATTTGTTTTGGCTCTTTATATTGAGTTCAGATCCCACTAAGATCAATTTTGCTTTCATAATTCCAGGGTAGATAAAATAAAGTACAAGTCAAATACTGGGGCCAATACAATTGACCCCGCTCCCTGCAAAAAATTGCTGACCTTGTGTGTAAATTAGAAATTTTTTATTAGCAATCATGGAATTGAATTAAAACCTTACCGAAACCTAATTAACTAATGCCTTGGTTAGTCTAATTTTGAATCATTTATATTACAAATTATTCCTTGTAATGTAAGTATAGTAATAATACTATATATTTTAAATTTGCATATTTTTCTCATTAAAAGAAGGTTAATTAAAAATGTATATAAAGTAAAGTGAATAGTAAATAATACAAAAATGTATTTTGTTCTGACCTGATTTCCTCCAAAGCCATGGCAAGATACCATGCCAACTTTTTCACCACTCTTCCGTCCCATGCTATCAAGACACAACCCACTTGCTTTGTTTCGGATCTGGAAAATGACAGTGGAAAGTGATAATAGTTAATATGCAATATCCTCAGCTGAAAGCAATGATGTATTGTCAATGTTGATAACTGGTATGTTTACTGAAGAAGTCACTGATTTTGTTTGTGTTTAACTCTAGTCTGATTATTTCTCTTTTTTTCAAGCAGCAGAACTTGCCTATTGCTTTAAGTGTAAACACAACAATAGTTTCATAGCATTTAGACTATGGACTATCATTAACTTGTCAAGCTAAACCTAGTGGCAACCAATTTATTATTTTGCTAACAAGATAAATCAAAATAATATGAAAATCATTTAAGGTACATTACTCTAAACCAGTGGTTCCAAAAATTGTAGAACTCATAACTATATTTTATGAACAATCCCAACAAGACTAATTTTAATAAGACTTTAAATGAGACAAAAATTGTTTCACAGAAAGAATTTATTCATATTACGAAAAAAAGAAAAGGAAAAAAAAAAGGTTTTTATTACACTTTATTGAAAGAACCTGTATCTCACAGAACCCTTAATTACTTTCATTTCTTTTTTTCCCAGTAATCATTTTGGAAAACACAGCTCTAAAGTATCTGATGTGATTACAACAACAGATTAAAACTATTGTAAAAGGCTCACCTCTCCAACAGAATAATAATCCAATGGCATCTGAGATTCAGGGTAAATATTCTCAAGGTACCAACGGAATGACTTGCACTGTTTCTTTTTTCGGAATTCAACACGTTCACTAATGTCACCAAAATCAGCAGACCTCACACCTAGGATCAATTAAAAGAGAAGATTCATTTTATTTTTTTTACATTATTTACATCGATTTGAGAGCCAAATCAAATGATTCTCAATTAATCTTCCTCATTACTTTCTCATTAATATTATCTAAAGCATTGTTAGACAAGCCTCTATACAAACAGAACAGTTTGAAGATAATGTGTGACTATTGACTTCCAAAGCAATTTGCCGTGAGTATGTTTTTCTACCCAAATGTGCATGCAGGGACACATACACAGACCACATATTTTCTGCAATGTTTTTGTCAACAGGAGAACTAAAGTCATAATGAGTATCTGAAGTTCATTGTGTATGTGTGTGTGTTTGAGAGAGAGAGAGAGTTGTTTATGCTAAAAAAATGTCCAGCTATCATAGGTCATATGAAAAAAGGTGGTAGCTTATAGACTGAAATGACATAGCCTTGTATTATGGTCAATAATTAATTCGTAACGTGTGTAGAAAACACAGGACAAAGCTGTGTAAATATTAATTAGCAGTGGAAGAAAACAACATAAAATAGAATCTGAAAAAGTAGAAAATATAATATAAACAAGTATGTGCATTAGTGGAGTGGGATAAATATGACAGGCTGATCACAATAGCATGTCAGTTCCTATTAACATGCTAGTTGGCATGTTACTTTCATTAAAACACAGTGTACCTGTATCTTTTACCTGTCATCACTCATACTGGCTCACTACTCTTACCCAGAGCCCCCTAACTGAACACTTCATTAAATCTCACCTCCTACACCTTACTCTAACTCTCTCATATGCCTGTATATTTGCCCATCTCTCAACAAGGGATCTTTTAAAAGTTCAAGCTGAACATCAACCAAAGCCACCTCATCAAACTATCCCTACCCCAAGTCTACAACAATAGTCAGTGATTGGTGCAGATAATATAAATCTACATAATGTCTAATATACAGATTGACCAATATATTGTATGATAGATTTAGTTTACCATGATCTAGTAGAAGAAGCAATATATATATATATATAAGCAGCTATATAAACAGAGGCAATGTATATAGGTGATCAGCAATGGAAATAATATGACAATATATAAGAATTACACAGCAGAGAAAGTAGGTTAGAGTAGAATCAGTCAATATGATGATTATGAGATATATATATTCTAAAACAACAGAATATATATGACTCCTCCTCAAAAAAGTAAGAGAGCAGTAATATTTGCAAATTATATTTATAAACAATGAAACAGTAGAAGGAGCAATAAACAGAGAAATAATACATAAGAAGCAATATATGAATAAAAAATAGTTCAAGTCATATAAACAGGAAAGAGAAAAGTACATAGTACAAAAGGAAACAGAAACAGCAAGAAACATCAGAGCATATGTCTGAGAATATAATACTATTGGGCTTCTACCAAGTCCTAAACATCAACAATATTCTCTCAATGATTTGGTGATTAATACCAAATTGGGGTATAGAGTGGGAATCTATTTTCTGCACTTTTTTCCATTAATTTTGAAGTACAATTGTTGTAGAAGAAAGTTCAAGTGTCACATCACTGATCAGGATTTCAAACAGCAGCATCCCCAAAAGAATTACTGCTACTGCAAAGTAGATTCACAGCTCTAATTATCTGTTTGTCAAACATGTTTCCTAATTCACGGTTCACAGTTAGATATAGGAAGGAAATAAATTATTTGCAATTAAAAAGGGTTTTCTGGAGCATTATAATGATGAGGAAGAACACCTGGATATTATAGATAGGGAGTGGAAGTAAAATAAATGTATTTTAAATGGTTCATTGATATATATGAAATATTTTACTAGACACTGAGACTCATGGAGTGGAAACAGCATATCTAATGGTAGGTGGACTATGTACAAATATGACAAAAGCAACAGAATGAAAATAGTGTATCTTTCTAACAAGGACTGGAAACAGTGTAGAATATATTGAGGTAAAATTATGCTCAAACCTTGCCAGCTCCAGTTTGCTTTACTTATATAAAAGTTAGCAGAAGTGTTAAAGTATTGAACAAAGGGCCTTGTAGCATGGTATTTAGTCCAGCTCCCTGCATTCTGAGTTCAAATCTCAGAATGCAGGGAGCTTTCCAGGTTCAATAAATAAAGTACCAGTCTAGAGCAGTGAACTAACAGAGTTGTTAGAAGGCCACATAGAATACTTTGCAGAATGTATTCTTAGTTCACATCATACTGTGGCTTACATGGGAAGTAAATTTTATTTGTTGCCTGATTTAATATAACCACCTGGCACTTAGGAGCATTTAGCAAAGCCCACTTTCATATAATAATTTAGGCTAGACATCTACTTTGAGGATACTTTCCTCCCTCCCTTCTATTGGTTTTTGAGACCCCTAAAAAAAAAAAAGGGTCATAAGCACTGCCTTTGCTTCTGATTAAGCTAAAAAAACCATGAGAAGTAATTGACACGAAGAGCAATCAGCTGTAAAATTGTTTAAAAAAAACAACACATTTTCAAATTTACAAAAGCTATTCTATTCATGCTACCCTGGAAAACTGGATGATGATGATGGGGATGAGGTGTTTGATGAGCAGAACCCTCACTAGCCTCTAAAGACCTACAGAAACCAGAGAATGTATATCAGGAAAACAAAGCATTAAAAAAGAGTGATGGGTTAAATGGACATAAAAATAGGTATATTTGTATGCAAGCAATAGAAAATAATAAATAAAATGTGCTCTCTCTCTCTCTATATATATATATATATATATATATACCCACCCTGTAATGTGGTCATTTTGTTGCCATAATAAAATACACCCAGTTTACGCTGTAAATGTGGTTGTTATTAGGATAACTCATCTAATCCATGCTAGCGGGAAAAATGGATGTTATATGATGATGATGGTATATGTGTGCGTTGCACCACTTTGTATTTGTCCATAGTATTTTGAATTTATCCTTAGTCCAGTACACATGTCATATGCTGCTTTTGTAAGTACTGTTTGCAACTTCATTTGTGGTTGCATTTCAATAAATAAAATCCTTGTTATTGCCAATAGTCTTATTGCAGATATCATAGTAATAAGTTTATATGATCTATATCCAGAACAAACATTAACTGTTGCCTTTAAATCACCACTCCTCAGTCACTGACGATATATGCAACATTAGGCATTAAGATTATAGCCAGGTAATAGAGAACTATTGTTTCGAGTTAATGTGATAAACATTTACAAAACTATTCCTACATCCTCAATTTCCCCAAGCTTCTTCCCCACCCACCCAAGTTCCCATCCCAGACCCTGAAGTGATCCCTCTGGAGCCACGACAAAAAGTGCCCAGTCCACACTATAAAGTGGTCATGTATATGTGAAGACAAAAGCGTCCAGTCCACGCTGTAAAGTGGTCGTGTAGATGGCACGACAAAATGTGCCCACTCCACACTGTAAAGCAGTCGTGTTGGTGACACGACAAAAATTTCCCAGTTCACATTGTAAAGCGGTCGTGTTGGCGACACAACAAAAATTGTCTAGTCCACATAGAAAAGTGGTCGTGTAGGTGTCACGAAAAAAAGCACCCAGCTGTAAAGACCAAGCCAAAATCAATCAGTCATGTGTCAGCGAAACAGTCCTCCAACCTGATCTCTCACAAAGGGACAGCCTATCCTACCCATGCTAGCGTGGAAGATGGATGTTAGACGATGATGATGAAACAAATACTCCTTATCTTTTTAGTTATTTCTATTGAAACTGATGTACTTTCTACTCTTGAAGAAGCCTTGGTCAGAGGAGGTACTTCCAATTCAAGAACATTTACAATGCTAAAAAGTCAAATATATAGCTTTAAAGACTTTATAGAAGCAAAATCACTCTACAGACTGACTAATGTATAAGAGAAATCCATATCAGTAAACTGAAGAGAGATAGTAGTTATTATAAAAGTAACTTTCAAAGAAGACAGGGATCTCTATAATGTAGTAATAGCAGTCAGTATATTTTAAGATACTCATGATTCTATTTATTCTTCTTTATCATTAATTATTCATGTATTCTCAAAACTGGTATTGTTGTCGGCTTTAGAAATGTTTACCTATTGATAAGACAAATGTGAAAAACATTGTTGTACAATAGCATTTATATGAAATCTACCACATTCATAACATGCATTTCAGAAAATGACATTTACAGAATTACCTATGGAAATTAATTTCAAGATTTAGAAAAAATGTGTACATTACCAGGATTTATTTTATAGAAAAATTCTTTGTATTCATCCATCCAAACTTCTACAATTCGCATTGTATTGTGGTTGATGATACGTGCTACACCGCCTGGCCAAGAATAAGGTGAGGTCTTCCTGAAGACATGTCCAACTCTAGAGCAAGTGACAATAAATATTTGCCCACCACACATCCAAATCTAAAAAAAAACAAATACAAAAAAAATTCATTTTCAAATTATACAACAAAAGAATAGAAGAGTTGATAACTAGTTCAATAAATAACTATCAAAGAGATAGAAGGAGGCAGAAAGATAATCCATTAATTTTTACCATTGACACAAATTGTTTTATCTCTGGCATAAAGCAATACTGCAGAAGACCCACCTTCCCATGTGTACTGGTTGAAGCAAACATCTAGTGGTCTCTGGTATGTACCACTTCTCCCCCTCTCCCTTCCATACACCTGTCATGTCTGCACCCTTCACCAGCTAGGTACCCCACCCCTAGACATATCTCACCAATCCTCAGCCTACAAACATGCACCTCCACTCCTACTTTCCACATCTCATGCACCTCTCTTGACCAACCCATGCATACAAGCATGGAATGCTGAACATGCTCTCCCACAATGCTGCTGAAATAGCTAAAAACTCTCAATTCCCCCTGTATGGTGGTTATGCTGGTGACACAACAAAAGTTTACCATATAAGGTGCCCATGTTGGTGTCATGACAAAAGAGCATCTAGGCCTCCCTGCAAAATAGTTGTGTTGCTGATGTGGCAGAAGGCATGCAGTCCACCCAGTGGAATGGTCATGTTGGTGATGCAACAAAGGGTGCACTGTAAGGTGTTTGTGATGGTGACAACAAAAAGCACCCAGTCCACACTGTAAAGTGGTTGGCATTAGGAAGAGAATCCAGCCATACAAACCATGTCAGAAACAGTCATGTCTGAGCAAGACTGTCATCTGTTGTGACTTGTCTCATAATGGGACAACATGTATAACCCATGCTAGCATAGAAAAATAGATGTTAAATGGTGATGATGATGATGAGAAAGAACAGCAGACAGATTTAAGCCTTTACCATTTACATTACTCTATATTACTATCATATTTTCATGGTAAAGGCATTACCTCACATAATATTGAATCTATGTGATTTTGATATTATTTATTTTGAGAACAACACCTTAACATCAGTATGAGCAGCCGGGTACAGCCAGTTTAAATGCTAAAGAGTTATAGAAGGCATCTTTTATATAATAATGTAGGATTTAGAAAAAAAAATTTACAGGGAACCTGATGATCATCCACCATTTAACACATATTTTCATGCATGGGTTATAGAATGTGTGGACAACAATTATGAAGAGGAAATTAACTTTTCTTTTTAGACATCTGTTCATTTATTGAATACTTTCGATTTGTATTTGTCATGGACTAAATGAAAACTTGTAAATGAAAATATTTTCATCACACCATTTTATGTTGATAATGAATAATGTCAATCTAGATAATGAATAATGTCAATCAAGATAATTTCATTGATTTTATACTGAAACATCATTTCTATTACTATGAACTGACTGGGGAAAAAAAAAAATTAATTCAAAAAAGAAATTGCATCATCATATAATTGTAAAATTGTAATCTACACCTTCAAAAATCTCTCTGCAAAATCTCATTTAAAAAGAAGCATTATTAAAAAAAAGTTAGGAGGAAAGTAATTTTGGTTGGTTGGGGTTGAGGCTTTGGGGTAGCACTAAATTGTAGTTTAGTGCACCCAGTATCTTCTGATGAGATGAGACAAATGTGATAGCTAACTTATACATACACACATATATATGATGTACACATTCACAAACATCATCATCATCATTTTTATGTCCATTTTTCCACACTTACCATTCAAATATATATGTGTGTGTGTATAGGAAAAGAGTCAGGACCCCAACGGCTGAGCTCCAGCTGTTTCGACAGCTAGATCTGACAGGAGTTCAGAACTAGCTGTTGAAACAGCCGGAGGGGTCCTGACTATTTTCCTATTACCCACTCTACTACCCATAGTATCGAGTACTCTGGTGTGTTATGGTCTAACTGGTTCCTTACCACACTTCCTTCGTTATGTGTGTATATATATATATATATAAATACACACACATTATATACATACAAACATATATATGTACACATATGTATAGAGTGTTAAATGACTTTACATATGTATGAGTGCTTATACACATGTATGCCTAAACACACATACCAATGTGTGACTTTTATGAACCTCTCTTACTTTATTGCACAGCTATCAACTTGGCACATTGCCCATACACATCTGCAGATGCATACAGACACAATAAGCCCTCAAATAAAGATATGTTCTAATGCAGACCAACTATCTTCATACACTGACCAGAAGGGACAAAAACACAATTATATTTTATTTACCTCCATCAATGCTTTTTCACTTATTTCCCCCCTTTTATAATTCTTCTTTTTTCCATTTCTTTTTTTTTTTTAAACACATGTCTGTGTCCCATTTTCTTCTCTTATGCAAGAATACTCTCTTTTCTCTGCTTTATTTTCAGATGAAAGATTAGTACCTGAAACTCTTTTCCAAATCTATCAAGCTTTAAACTAATGTAACCTCTAGGTTTTCGTCTTGACTTTTCTTTTACACACACACACATTTCCTCTCACTATATTTAGTCAGAGGAGAAAGAGCAGCACTCATGACCTTTGCAAACCCTCCAAAACTGGTGAAGTTGATGCAATTGTTGATCAGTTAGAACTTCTCTAAGTTGATACATCGAACATATGATGACATCAATATAAAATTCACTTACTCGGAATGACATCTCCAAATTTTCACCACCCCAGATATCCATTCCTTCATCATAGGAACCAATTTCATAGAAATAATCTCTTTCAATGGCAAACAGTCCACCTGCCATGGTTGGAGTCCTGCAATAAATAAAACATAATTAAAAGCAAGGTAAATAGCCTTGTGTACTACAGAAAATAAGGAATTTAGGTAATGGATTTGGATACATAAATACATGTTGTCCAAGTTTTCATCTTTTCTAGGGATCTCACATTCACAATATAAACATCCCAAACAATGGGTCTCTTCCTCACAACAGTTGCTAATCATGTACAAAGCTTAAGTGAGCTCCACAATGGCTTGCTGGCTACAGATTGGCATGGTGTTGCTCCCCAATGCACTCCAATCTCTGGCTTACAGACATTGCCTCTTCACTGATACTGTAATGGCCTCTGCTCATTAGTTCTGACTAGTCTCATGTCCCCTCTCCTCCAGGCTTAACCTCAGAAATTCTATTTCAGCTCATGTTTTTCTTGCAGTAATTCAATTTGCAGTGTTTTTCCAAAAATATCAACTGAATCCATTATACAAGTTTGTAAAAGCCTGCAAGGATCCCAACCCTTTAGCATTTATATTACTCTATATATACTATTGTATTTTCTTGGTAAAGGCTTTACTTCACATAATTATCAATATAATATTGAATCTATGAGATTTTGATATTATTTTGAGTACAATACCATGACATCAGTATGAGCTGTCAATTACAGCCGGTTGGAACAGAAAGAGGTGAGAGAATTCTGGCCGGATACGGCGAGTTTAAATGCTAAAGGGTTAAAGAATATAAGTATTAGACTGATTAATATCAACCATTCAAGACTTTAACTTCATTTTTTATGGAAAGTCAGCTTAGCAGACCAATTCATCTCAAAAAAGAGAAAAGTTGAATCTGGCTGTGTACCCTGTTACTGGTGATGCAGTGTGTTAAAAGCCAATACAATTAACTCTCAGACAAGCAAACCAACGACCTAGCTGCAAATATATACTGCAGTGTAGAAACAACTTGCTATTGTATGCTGAGCACTTCATCAGCTAAAAGTGTTGTCATGGCTTACTGTAGCAAGTTGCTTCTATACTGCAGAGAAGCTAGAGTTAATTCAATTCACTAGGGACACAATGCAGTGCCACTAATAACATACAAATTGCAGACCACCGTGTTTTCTTTCTGGTACTTTAGAAATATATTTATCAAGTTAAAATATATATATAAATAATTCGAGATATTTTTTTTATCAAACCCTTCATGAAAATAACTTTTCATTAAAAATAATTTAATATTTATGAAAAATAACCAATAACGTTTCTAATTCTAAAATGATTTTATTTACAAAAACATTTTACTGATTTTCATTAAGCTATAAATCATCTACGTTACTGTGGTAGAGCTAGTCATGGTAGTAAATTTGAAAATATGAGTCTAAACTAAGAATAATCCAACCTACAAACTATAAAACCTAAATTTTACTACAATTCAATGGCTGTGAAGCTGAATGAAGACTGTAAGAATTGCATCAACTCTAAATTTGCATGCCATTAGAATTAGTTGGTTGATCTGTGAAATATTATGCTTCTTGGAGTATTAAAAAGATACCTGTGCAGATGTCTTTGTTTTGTGGAGCAGGCAAGAGCTGACACAAAGACATTGAATACTTGATTCAGTCACTCAGGAAACCCAACAATTGACATATGTGAGAAATTTTCAATGTAAATAAAGACATTTTTCATTCATCCAATCACAGTCAAGCTCCTCTTAAAAGCCAAGATGATTTGACCACCCTGAGAAGTATTGCTGACATTAGTTCTAGAGGGAGAGCGGGAGCACTTTAAAGATTTTTCATGTTAAACTATATGATTTGAAGGGAATCTTATAAAACAGCCGATTGATAACTCCCTGAACAAATACCAACTCCTGGTTTAGTCATGCTGGGAGCAAGATAACTTTTCTGATGCTGGTGAATAAAAAAACAGAGATAACAGAAAGTAAAAAGGATTTTTTAGTCCTGCAAGAGACCAAACAAATCTGTAGTACTGAAACTATAATAAAATGCACCAAGTACACTCTGTAAAAAGGTTGGTAATAAAATGTGTAAAAATCTACAGGGCGCGGACGATATTTGTTCGCAAGATTACTGTCTAGGAAAAAATAACACAGTAGTTTTATTTTTTAAGATATATTTATCAAACTTGGGTCAGTTTGTCTTCATGACTTGTTCTTTCGATCTCACTCGATAAACCCACCATTGACTTTGATGACGGCCTTCGTCACTGTCCCCCGACTTAGGCCCCTAAAGGCACTTGTGATCCTGGCCTTCAGATCGTCTTTCGTATTGCAGCTAGATCTGTTGGTGTCTTGTTCCACTGCGCCCCACACAAAGAAGTCGAGGGGGTTGCAGTCAGGCGAGCTAGGAGGCCAGATGTCAGGTGAAGTGTGGTTGACAAAGTTCTCTGACAGCCAGATTTGGGTCTTTCGGCTGGTATGGCAGGGCGCTGAGTCTTGCTGCCACACGTACGGCCTACCTGCAGCTACCTCGTCGATCCAGGGCTTTACTACCTCGCTCAGAACGCGGATGTAGCCATCGGTGTTCAGCCTGAGGCCCTCAGAGAAGAAGTGAGGTGGTGTGACGTCACCTTGACTGCTGACGACACCTAAGACCAATGTTGTCACTGGAAACTTTGTCTGCATGAGACAGCGAGCTACCTGTTGTTCTGAGAGTTGATCTTCTGGTCTTGGCAGAAGTTTTTCTCGTCGGAGAAAAACCACAGCATGTCTGGCTCCAGTGGGTGTTTCAACTTGTTGATCAGCTTCTTTGCGTGCTTCAGTCGCTTTTCTTGCATCGCCTTTGACAGAAATTGCCCTTTCCTCATCTTGTATGAAACATAGTGAATGTCTTCATGTACCACCAGCCTAATGAGCTTTTCATCCATGCCTTTCTCCCTTGCAATGGCACGCATCGACTTGCTAGGTTCATTGTTGATGATATCCAGAACTTCAGCGACGAACTCGGGCATTCTGAAGGTGTCAGATTGTCGATCATGTGTTTTCCTCTCTGATATTGCTTCGTAGTCGAATCCTGAATCTTCCAATTCCTTTCCGACTTTTTCCACCATTCTCCTGCTGACGCTGGGAAAGTCTGAAATTTCCTTATTTGTCCTCCTGGAACGGATTCCAAGAAGAACTCCGTGTCTCTTCCACAAATTTGGAGGTTCAAAATTATTCATAATCAATTATTCTGAAAATAAATAATGGCAATATAGTCACTGTTTTTTGAAGATAAGAGTGACAATGGAAGTAAAAAAATTTGCATAAAATTAGCAGTTGAAAATTGCGAACAAATATCGTCCACACCCTGTATAGAAACCATGTCAAGAATTGAATGTACAAATGAGACAGTATACAAGTGCATGGGAGAGAAAATATATAATAGTGTGTGTGTGTGTGAGAGAGAGAGAGAGAGAGAGAGAGAGAGAGAGAGAGAGAGAGAGATGCTAGTTTTTTTCTGCTGTGGTCATTTCTTTTTGCTAATACCACTGATGTTCTGAAGAAAGGCAAGCATGTCACAGGATTTCTTTTCTTCTCTCCTATAAATATGTGCCCATTGAATTTGTGTAGATGATTATTAGTTTGGCTAAAATATCACAATGTTTATTGAGTAATTTTGTCAAAATATTGTCTAAGTAAACCCCAGTATGAAGCTGGTATTTTTGCTATTGAATCTGGAGAGATGAAATATAATATCTATTAAGATGAAAACTGAGTTTAGAACAAGGAAGTTAGCTGATAAGAAATATAAAGCAATTTGTTTTAAAAAAATATTTGAGTAATATAAGAAATAAGTATCTCCACCCAAAAAACAGATATATAGAAGTATGTGTGTGTGTGTGTGTGTGTGTGTGTGTGTGTGTGTGTGTGTGTGTGTGTGTGTGTGTGTGTGTGTGTGTGTGTGTGTGTGTGTGTGTGTGTGTGTGTGTGTGTGTGTGTGTGTGTGTGTGTGTGTGTGTGTGTGTGTGTGTGTGTGTGTGTGTGTGTGTGTGTGTGTGTGTGTGTGTGTGTGTGTGTGTGTGTGTGTGTGTGTGTGTGTGTGTGTGTGTGTGTGTGTGTGTGTGTGTGTGTGTGTGTGTGTGTGTGTGTGTGTGTTTGTGTGTATGTCTCAACTCACTGAATATTCTGACATATTTTCAAAAAGAAAATCTAAAATTAAGAATAAACAATTAATGTCTAAAAAGTGAAATAGGTTATCTTATTTCATTTTCAGAAATCATCTTACAAAAGAAAAAGCAAAATATTGTTATCTTAAATTACAGTTACAATATTTGTTTTTAGTGCTTCACCTTTAAAAATCAGATAACACTTTAAATAACTTACTTGGTCGGTAAAGCACGGTCACCATCTCTTCTCTGCATCTCTCTTTGTGGTACAGGATACCATCTGAAGTTTAGCTTCCAGTTAAAGCCACCCCAGGTCATATCAGAACCAGTGATGTATTCAAATGTATCATCACTAATTACATCAATTATTGGACAAACAACAGATTTCCTAGAGGAAAAACAAAGAAAACAACAATTTTGGTAAACAAAAACAATAAAATGCATTGAAAACTGTAGAGAGGGTTGTCTTATTAGTAGCCATTTTAATTAATCTTCTGATTCTCTTGGGAAAGAAATATCATATATCACATTCACCCTACAAATCAATTAAAATTGACTACATGTTGAGATGCCTATATTGAATATGTAGGATAGACAAATATTTATCCCAGCAATTGACTGAGTATGGGGGATAGATAAATATTTTTCCTTTATCATTTTGAGAAAATGGCTGCATAGATAAGGGAGTGATTTTTAACTAGAAAGTTATGATAATGGATACCCCCCCCCCCCCGCCCCCCTGAATTTGTCACCTGTCATTTAACAAGCTTTTGGCCAAACTCACTCATATAGTTGACAGTAGTAGTAGTAGAACAAGTAAGAACAGATATAATGACTATTAAGTAAGAGTACAAAACTAGTATGAAATAAATTCTTTTCAATCGGTATTTCTGCTTACAACAAAGAATGAAATGTTATGAAGATATTTCAAATGGTATAGAATGTTTATGATAACGTTTTTAGGCCAATCACTTACCACAAAAAGCTAGCCTGTTGTGGGGAGAGTGTATATTATCTACTGGTTATAACTCCTGGCAGAAACATCACAACTTTACAAGTGAGAGGTGTGGGTGGGATTTGAACTCAAAACATGCATATACTGCAAAGCAACCTATCTGATTCTTTAACAATTCCACCAATCCACTGCCCCTGGGTTCTTTATTAACCCTGAAAGGTTGGAAGGCCAAGTTAACCTAGGCAGTATTTGAACACAGAGTCCAGAGAACCAGAACAAGTATCAAAGAATATATTCTGACACTAACAACTCTACCAATTTGTCACCTATGAAATAGATATTTTGTGGTTAATCTCTGAGAAGTCAAACACTTTTTCTGATAATGAATGTATTACTATCATGCCCATATTCTAATGTTAACATTTCAATGAAAGGATGCTACTGAACTACATTCATCCACTTGATATAGTTCTATCCAGTGGGAGATTTGTCTTTTAGCCACATAACACCACAAAAATCAGATTTAAGTACTGGCCCAGTAAACTGCGAAGAGCACTATTTCATTATTTCTTTTTTTTTCTTTTTTTACTGATTTTACAGCCATGTTGAATTACATCCTTTTAGTCAATCATGCCAATCCCAATGCTTATTTTTTCAAATCTGGTATTTTATCAATTAGTTTTTGTTGAACCACTAAGTTATGGGACATGAACACAGTCACACGTAAACACTGACATGGTCACATACACACATACATGATAGGCTCCTGGAGATAGAGCATACCAAATTTTAATCACAAGGCAATGGCTAACCCAAGGCTATAGTAGAAGACACTTGTCCAAGGTGTTGTGCAAAAGGATTAAACCTGTAACTATGTGGTTGTGAAGCGAACTCCTTAACCAAATAGCAAAGGGGTCATCTCTTTGTTTAATTAAGATCTGGTCAAACTCTTTGTTCCAAGTCTTTTACCATTATTACATAGCATTTCCTCATCCAAATAGATCTGCCATCTATTCTTATAGTATGTTTATAAAACACAACACACACATAAATACATTCCTTTTACATGCACTGATTAATAGTTTTGATAACCAGTTGTTTCCTCGATGCATCCACATTTAGTCTTGTATATATTTAAGTAATACCGTTCTTTAGATTTACACAAACAAAAATCAAAACCATCAAAATGAATGTTATTGATATATAACAGGCATTAAATCTTGATGATGATGAGTGTGTGCCTACACACACTCACATTCATATGTGTGTTGTGTGTGTGTGTGTGTGTGTGTGCGTGTATATATATATATAGAGAGAGAGAGAGAGAGAGAGAGAGAGAGAGAGAGAGAGAGAGAGAGAGAGAGAGAGAGAGAGAGAGAGAGAGAGAGAGAGAGAGAGAGAGAGAGAGAGAGAGAGAGAGAGACAGAGAGAGAGAGAGAGAGAGAGAGAGAAAGAGAGAGAGAGAGAAAGAGAGAGAGAGAAAGAGAGAGAGAGAGAGAGAGAAAAAGAGGCAAATTTTGCTAGAAAGCAATTAATAAAAATGATTTAAATTTGACAGTAAAGAACAACTGATTTAACAACAATAACAGACATTACCCACAAATAATTCTATTTCAATGACAAATCTTCATATTTGCATTCATATCACACCAACATTATGATATAGTTATTTCGGTCATTCAAGTCATCTTTTGAAGCTATTTAAGCCAGCAACATAATCTAACATTGTTATTCAAACCACAGAAGCAATATAAACAAGCCAGACTACTTATTCTACCTTACTTATGGATTTGTCTTAACAATGCATTGGCTCTTTCTGTTTCATGACAGTAGAATTCTTTCACAGAATGCATCAAATTTCGGAATTAATATCATTCTCCAAGACATATTACAGATTAACATTTCCATGGAAAACATCAAGAAAGAGACAAGACCACACCAGACCAATAATAATAATATTTTGCAAATCACTTCACATCAATGTATAATACTGCACTCAGAGAATAATATTCTACTAATCTCTTTGAGAACACTATTCACTAAAATAAGCTCCAGTTTAGCCTACTTTTATTCCTCTATCATGTATTATCCCACCTACTTCTACTGGCCTTTCTATTTATCATTCTTCATTTCATTTTCATTGTTTGCCACAGCAAGCATATTTAACACTTAAGGCATACCTACAAATAATAATCCTCATCCTTTAATAAACTGCCACAGCTAAATAAAATAATTGAAATACTTCAAGGAAATGTTAAAATATCAACATTCCTGCTTCTTCAACCTTTTAACATGTCAAGCAGAAAGACACATTTTATGAAGCAAAGGGCAAAAATAAGATTCAAAAGTCGACTATCCAAGAATTAATGAGGATAAAATTCACAAATAATGAGATTCTCTTCAAGAAGTCAGTTTGATAAATTATACTCTTCTTCTGTATGTATCTCTCTGTCACATATATAATACAGCAGAGTGGAAATAAAATTCTGCTTTGCAGCCACATGGATTCAAATTTAACCCTTAGCATTTAAACCAGCCATATCCGGGCAGAATTCTCTCACGGCTTTCTGTTCAAACCAGTTGTAACTGGCCACTCATACTGATGTTAAGGTATTGTTCTCAAAATAAATAATATCAAAATCTCATAGATTCTATATTATGTGAGATAAAGCCTTTACCGTGAAAATACAACAGTATATATAGAGGAATGTAAATGCTAAAGGGTTAATCCAACTGTACAGCACTTTTTTTTATACAGTAGCCATGGGCCAACCAAAGCTTCATTTCACTTATTGCATTTGTGCACAATAATGTCACAAATGTCATGTAGTCTTTGGAATTTATGCTAAGAAATTTACATAAAACAATGAGGTACTTGCACAAATTTAGAACAAAACCACCTTAAAAAATAAAATAAAATTTGAAAAAATTAATAAAAATGAAGGGGCAATTAAATTGACATTGATATGATTGTATATGTCATCAACCAATGGCAGTGGGTATAGTTTCCTGGGTATAATTAAGTGGCACCTACCGATTTTTATGAATTTCTGCAATTAAAGGTTCTAGCCAACCAGGGGAACACTCACAGTGTGCATCAAGGAATGTTAATATACTACCATTAGCTACAGCAGCACCTAAAAGGAGAGAATCGTATATATTATACATACAATAAATATACAAGAATAATAAAGGAATTTAAGGCATTTTGTTAGTCTTACAACATGTTTCAACAAAGGAAATATGAAATATGGTAATTGGAAGAATTATAGGAATAAATAAATAATATATATATATATATATATATATATATATATATATACATGTACATTTTGTATATTGGATAATATACAGGATATTTATGAAAAACATTTGAAAGCCTTTCGCTATGAAATTTTAAGCTTGTGAACATCATCACATACCTAGCCTCAGCAAAAAAGGAAGAAGTAATTGACAATGCCATTGTTTCTCACTTGGTAGTGTTTATCAAGACTATATACCTTCCTGTTTCTGTTGAGGCTAAAGTGAGCTAGAATCTTATAGATTTTTGTTTATGTTTATGAGCTGATGAAACTCATTTGCATTCGGAGCAGTAGCTGGTCAGGCTTAAATCAAAATATTTGTATTGGTGCTCCTAATTTAAGTCTGGACATATTGGACAACATGGAGCATATGGGTTTGGTGCCAGAAATGAAGAAGGATCCATGGCTGGGATGCTAGTCTGTGGCAGGAATAACACTCAGCTTCAGCTGCTACTTATTTACAGCTGAGTAAACTAGAGCAAAATGAAATGAAGTGCCTTGCTCAAGGTTACAAAGCACTACTCAACATAAAAATTGCACCCATGACTTTATGAATGTGAGCCCAACACAATAACCACTAAGCTATGCTAGAGAGAATATATTAATCTATTAAGAACTATAAACCATACAAGTGTTTCAATACATTGACATTTACAAGACAGTTATACAAATGTAAGGTATTATTTAATAAATTATCACATACACACACATACATGTATACACATATGTATGTAGATATAAAAACTGAAGCTTACTAATACTTTTGACATTATTTAATTGATGATAGCAACAATTGCTTTGAATTTGAGTAACATAAGGAAATATTTGTGAACTTCTAAACTGAATAATGTGCATTGTTGCTGTTGTTAAACCATAGGTCATCACTGATCCTAGAGACCAAAGATCAAACCCATTTCAGACATGACCATCTTGTTTTTTTTTTTTTTATTTTTCTCAGACACAATATATCTAGGATGATATTACCCATTGTGTTCTCTTTTCTAAAAATGGCAAGGTGTCATTGTGAGGGAAATTTTATTTGGCTAATATTTCTAACAGGCTGTACAATATTGAAAGACATTGTTCTAAACACAAAGATGACAGTCTAAAATTCCAATAATTTCTAAATTCAGTTTCTCTATGTAAATGAGAAATTAATGTGGATACAAAATGTATTAACATAAAAGTTATGAGCCACAAAGAAAAATGAATGGAATTTATGAAATTTTGTGAAATAGGAAATAGAAATTATTAGAACAATTTAGCATAAAACTTTATTTGATTGAATAGAATTGTTTAATATTGTTTTTATTACCACAATGGTTGGAATATATTGTAATAAAATATAACAATAGCACATATCAGTAGAACATATGTTATATTATATCTAGATGATAAATGTCTTAATACTTGTGGTAATGGTTCTTGTTTTTTAATTATAGATAGCTTGGTCTGATTACAAAGCCATTAAATGAAAACACTGCTGCTTGATCATAGAATTGTGGCAGTAGAACACCAACTTAAGAACTCAGAAATTGCTTATGTCACTATATCAAATTGGGTTATAAATTTGTGATGCTGAGATTGACAGTGTTGTATTACACTATATGAGAAAGTCACATAGAAGATTTCATACAAAAGACCATCCATGTAGCTGAATGTGTAGTAAGTAGAAAATAACAAAATACTATGACTACTAATCAACTTAGTATGTGTAATGATATATGATTTACTTATTTAACATACATAAAATATATACAGACAGAAACCTAACAATGAGAAACCATGCAAGATAATTTCAAATAATTTCATATGATAATGCATATAGAGAGCAGACTTCAAGTGGTTTAAAATAATGAGGTAGGGGAGGAGGAAAACAGTTAATTGAACTTCCTCCACATCATGCAATATTCATAGCCAGTCATGTCATTTCTTAAACAACTATTAACGCACTATTTAGGTGACAGATTACAAATAAAACCCTTACCAGTTAAAACATAACTCCTCTTTCACTTTCCCATTTTTATACACTATCAAAATGTTATGATTTTCCCCACCAACATCAGAAGCATTGGCATGCCCCAATCTTGATTCTACTCACCACTTCCTGAAACTCCATGTATTTTACAAAAACAAACATCCAATATCATAACCATTTATGTCAACTTTCCTCACTGTACATTCTATATCACCTTCAACTAAAACGTGGAATTTATGGCTAATATGCAATCTATAATTCTCACCACATGTTTAGTGACCTGATTAAACAAAGAAAATTAATGTTTTTCAATTATCTCCTTCAGCTTCTTTAACACAATATTCTGTGAATATTTCAACACCAGAATTTGTTTATCTTATTTAGTGGTGAATTGGTCAAAGCTTCAGATTAAGTGCCTTGGGTATTTGTTATGGTTTTCTCCACTGGAGTTCAATTCCCACTGAGGTCAACTTTGCATTTCATCCATTCTAAATAGATAAAATTCCATTCCAAAGGCGATGGATTGATGGAATTGTTAACGAGTCAGGTGGGATGGATGCTTTGTGGTATCTCATTTGGCATTATACATTCTGAGTGCAGATCCCACCTCTTTCTGCCAGAAGTTGTAACTGGCAGATAGTATCAACAATGGAAAAATAGTTTCCTTGGTCTCCTCTGATGACTGGCTCCTCTCCTTTTTGTTGCTTTGAAATCTTCAAAGAATTCACTTTGCGAAAATCTCACTCAAACGTTTAACAGATCTTTACATTTTACTCCTCCTAAATACCAGATATGCAGCTCAACAGAATATGAAATCTGGAATCTTTAAATGACTTGTGTTAGCTGAACACCCTGTCCCTGCTTCTTTTTCCAGATCACCTATCTTAACCCTTTAGCATTTACATTACTCTATATATACTATTATATTTTCATGGTAAACGCTTTACTTCACATAATATCGAATCTATGAGATTTTGAAAGTATTTATTTTGAGAACAATACATTAACATCAGTTTGAGTGACCAGTTACAGCCAGTTTCCACAGAAAGAGGTAGAGAATTCTGGCCAGTTTTGGCCGGTTTGAACATTAAAGGGTTAAAGATAAGTTGCTTCCTTTTACCCCTCATCACTACCTTACTGTCACAATTTTACACTATATTCAAGTGTATAGGAGTCTTATGTGAATCTTAACATTTATTGCTGTTATCATTGATTAGTCTCAAGTCGACTTTGATTCAGCAGATGTCTTTTCTTTAGCCCTTTCATTATGAAACTTCCCACGATTTTCAAATGATTTGGAGGGATTTAGTAATATAACAAACTTTCTCATTATTAAACTGGTGTTTGGAACAATTTAACAAATGCACTGTCATAAAAATATAGTAAGTTTTTAGATAAACAAATATATTTAAAAAAAAGTTTTGTATTGTAGAACCAGGGGTAGTTTTAGGCATTTTAGTTGCAGGACAAAACAGAGAGACAGATACAAACATATATATACAACAGGCTTCTGCAGTTTCCATTTACCAAATTGTACTCACAAGGCACTGATCAACTTGCAGCTATAGTCAGAGACACTTGCCTAAGGTACTATGCAGCAGAATTGAACCTAGAACCATCTTTTGATATTATGCATTAAAATGATAAACTCCATAATAGGGTGGAGTATGGAATGACAAACCACCTACAATTCCTACTAGCATACAGAACAGCATTAAGATGTAAAACCGCCAGTCTGATCAAGAAGCCTTCTGATCGAAAATCTTCCCTCTGTAGCCTCCATCTATCTCTCACCTCTACATCACTGATTCTTTTAGCAATGCTCTAGTGGATATATCTCTTCAAGCCTTACTGGCTGTTCTTCCTCCACATGCCTCCCCAACCTTACTTGAAAGATACCTGAAGCAAATGAGATGTTCTAGCTAATCAGCTTTATTTACATTTGAGAGAGAGAGAGAGAGTGAGTGAGTGGGTGAGTGAGTGAGTGTGAGTGTGTGTGTGTGTATGTGCTTTATGGCTCAATAAAAATGGAAATTCTACAAAATCTAATTGTTCATAAAGCTAAAGACTGGATTAAAAATGAAATATATCATGAAACTTGACAAGTAGCCCAGCTTGATGCCAAATCAAACTGGGTAAATATATTCAGCTCCCATCACCTGCCAGATTAAATTCTTTGTAGCCATAGTAAACTGAATTAACAATAAACTTGCACGCGTATCATTAATTAGAAGTATCTAATCTAGTTTCACCTTTAAAAATCAATTTTGTCTATAAAAGTTAACAAAAGAGATTTGTTAAACTTAAACTCTTGCCCTTTTTAACATATATTTAACATTTTTCTTATTCTAGATGCTTCCCTTTTCTTTCCTACACACAAATATGCATGAACACAAAGAAAAGTGTTCATGTCCCACCTGCCAAACAATGGAAGTCCAGTCATTACTTATACTCTATAACAACCCAGTAAAAGTGATTCACAAACAAGTCACGCTAAGTTTACCACCCACTGTCCAACCAAGGACTAATAAACCAAGCACATGTTCTGCATGTAAAAGCTGTCAACAAATTCTGTCAGTTTTATCATAATATTTTTCCAATTTCTTTCAGACAGATTGAACTGTCATCAACAATTTTAGCAACAATGCTTAACAAGAATCTTCACATAACACATCACCAGCACAAGATTAAAAGATAAGTATTTCCAGTCACATAGTAAATACTTTTACAATAAAATAATTTAAAAAAATCAGAAATATAAAAATATAAAAGCAGAAATAGTGATAAAATAAATAAATATAACAGAAGTGAAAACATTAGTACAAAGCAAATTTAATGTGTAATAACTTACTATTTAGAATTTTATTACAGAGTTCTTTTACAAACAAAGCTAAGTATAACATGAATTTGGGAGATTTAACATAATACTAAAATCATATCAAATCTATGCCAGTAGAGAAAAATAGATGTGTAATTAATGATGATAGTAATGATAATATTCCATATCAAGTAAATATCTTCTGAAATATTTGAGATTATTTCTATCGTTTTACATCAATTTGTAGGTAAGGTGAGTAGAGGTTGCTTGCAATTTTGCATCCACTTTGCAACAACGCTCTGTTCAGAATAAGTTTTTTTTTTTTACTGAATGTACAGGCATGGCTGTGTGGTTGATGAGTTTGCCTTACAATCACATAGTTTTGTGGTCAGTCCCAATGTGTAGCACCTTGGGCATGTGTCTTCTATTATAACTGTGCATTGACCAAGATGAGTAAAATTTGGTAGAGACCATCGCTTGTGTATATCATCATCATCAGTGTTCAACGTCCATCTTCCACACTAGCATGGGTTAGACGAGTTTGTCCCATCTAGAGGCAAGTTGGGTCGGGCAACCATGTCTCACTCATATAGGACTGTTTCTGGTTGGATGCCCTTCCTAGCATTTTATACATATAATGTGCCCCCAGCCTATTTCAGTATTCAGTAGAGCGGGCGAGCATGAGATGCAGGCCTCTATCTGGTCAGTAGCTCTGCTTCAGCACTGACTTGGCTTGTCATAACCCAATACAGCCCTTGTTAACGGGGACAACAGATGTTAAACGATGAAGATTGTGATATATATCATCATTTAACGTCCATTCATCATACAATCTGCCCTTCATTTTGAGGGAAAAACCTTTTGTAGTTAGCAGTGGTAGTAGCTCCTTGAACTTTCTCCCTCCCGTTCTTACTCTGGATACTGTACTTTCGGAAAACCCTCCTCCACTGCTAATTCGGTCAGCCAGGTAGCAGAAACTGTTGACTATTTCTATAGAGCCCTCTGGACATTTGAAAGAGCCAGTATCTTGTGGGCTACTTACTGCACTTGTGCATCGGCTGCATATAAAACCTATGTTTTTGATAGCCAGCCTGTGATCCCACTATATCTCTTGTGTCCCCATAGCTTGCATTTGGAGCATAGGATGGAGTTTCTACCTACTCCTTTCCTGCGCACTGAGCAAGGCCATTTCCCTGAAGGAATCAGGGCTGTTTTCCTTTTTACATACTAGGACTTTAGACTTTGACAAGTTAACTTTAAGACTTTTTGATTCTAGGCCATGCTTCCAGGTTTCGAATTTCTCTTTTAATTCTGCTATAAGGGATAGATCATCATCATACAGAAGTTCCCATTGGCAGCCAGTCTTAACTCTTCTGTTATATCCTGTAGGACAATAATAAATAAGAGAGGGCTAAGGACGGAGCCCTGATGGACATCTATCTGTATGCTAAATTCTTCACTATAGTCATTGTTAATTCTAATCCTATGGACTGTTCCTCTTTACATGGCTTGTACTGCCCTCACAAGCCACTCATCTACTCCTAGTTCCCTTCTTGCAAAGTACACTAGCCTCCTTCCCCCATTCTGCCATTCTTTTCTCTTAATCGTCTCCCCCAATCTACTGTTACACCACTAAGTCTATCTCCTTCTCTCCAGAAACCTCCTCCAAAGACAGATTTCACTTGTCGCCTTCAATAGGTTATCTTTAAGGAATTCTCACTGCTCCTCTATATTGTATGTCTCTATATGCTCTTCCTTACTGTCAAAAGCATCAAGCAACACACCTCTATATGTATTATTGGCTGTGGGGTCCTTTAACTTCTATATTCTGCTCCTCCAGGTTGTACTCTGTTGTCGAGTTCGTCTAGCCCTGACTATAAGGTTGCTAACCACTAGGTTATGTTGGGAGGTGCATTCTTCACTAGGGAGAGACTTTGTATTTACAACCATCACTCTGTCTCATCTTCTGGTAAGGATAAAATCTATTTGGCTGGTGTACTCCCCTGATCTATAGGTGATCAAGTAATTGTCTCACTTTTTGAAGTTCCTGTTACAGATTGATAGATCATTGGCATTACAGAATTCCAGGAGCCTGAAACTTTCCTCATTTCTAGCACCAAACCCATAACCCTCGTCGATCCTTGCTTATTTGTTGCTTCTTTGGGAAGTAGTGTGCAGGAGGAATTTGTAGAACCTGACTTTTATAATGTCTGGTAGACCAGATTGGGATGCATAAGCAGATATAATTGACACAGTTGTTGTATTTAGTACTAGTCTAATTTTAATGATTCTGTCGTTCACTCTGTTTACTGCAGTACTTTATGTTTACTATTTGTTTATGTTCTTTAACAGTTTGACAAAAAGAAATAAAAAAAAGGATCAGACTTGAAAAAGTTAATACTAGGGTTGATATGATTGACTTGAAGGTGGTGCCCCAGCATGGCTGCAAGCTAATGACTGAAACCAATAACAGAATAAAAGAATACTGCATCAGACAAAATGCTTTGTGGCATATAGTTACGGCGTTCTGAGTTCAAATCACAACAAGGTTAAATTTGCCTTTCATTCTTACAAGGTTGATAAAATCAAGTACCAGTAATGCACTTGGGTTGATTTAATCGACTTTCCCTTTCCCTTGAAATTGCAGGCCTTGTGCCAAAAGTAAAAACAATTAGTAGGCAAATTGAAGCCAGTAGAAATATCTGTTATACACAGAACACAACATGATAGCTGTAAGGATTGAACATCATGATCATGTGGCGAACAGTTTAGCACATTCCCTTCCCAATCATTGCATCTTCTATAATGTGATAATGAGCCCTTTTAAAATTAGAATATTTAACTGGATACAGTATTTGACAGCTAGCTATAGGTATTAATTTCAAACCCATGATAGGCATTTTCTTGTACCGGATCTTCAGAGAATGTTAACTGAAATAGACTGGTCTAATGACTGGGATAAATTTATCTTCCATCTGCTTTCCATTAAAAAACTAGAACTATACAACAACACTTAACAATCTCTTAGAGTTGGTGTCATTTTCACCTTAATATTGTGCCACGTTGAACATTCACTTCCATATATATATATATTCTACAGAGCAAATTCACTGTAGTAAAATTGGTAATATGGTTACTCAGAAAGTAATAAATGTGACATTCTTGTTTTTACATTCTGACCAGTAGCAAACTGGATCCTGTTTGCACAAACAGGTTTACTATATATATATATTTTTTTTTTTTTCATTTTTTTTTTCATATAATGGCAACCAGTTGTTAACATTTTTGCAGTACACTGAAGAGAGAGATACTGAGAAAGTTATGACATTAGTCAACCGATATAGTCATATAACTCTGCTCACTCATGTTGAGTTGACCTTGTAATGTTTCAGAGTAAATCTTAATGACTAGTTTATGGCAAGATATTGTTCTGTTTTAATATTAAGTTTAGAAGATTGGTAAACTGTATCTACTATGATAAAAGTGAAGAAATGCACATAAGTGTTTATATACATATGCTTATGTGGATATATGAGTGTATGTGTGTAATTATGTGGTTGCTTATGTAGATATATATATGTGTGTGCATGTAATAATGTGGATGTTTATGAAGATATATGTGTGTTTGTGTGTGCGCATGTTTTTGTATATATATGTTCTCATTATTCTGTCCATACACCACCATTCTGCTACCTCGATAATAATTTAATTTGTTATCAAGATTGTATTGCTCTGGTGACCTTAGCCTCTGAGAGGTTAGTCATCACTCCTGGGTGCAACTCATCTACGTCAGAAGATCCTGTGGCGACTGAGTTTAGGAGACCAGTAAAGTATTCTCTGCAACCATGATCCTCCCAGGATTAAGTGAACAAAGATCAGATAGGTGGCAGAGTGGTGGTATATGGACAGAAAAGTGTGAACATATATACAAAAACAATTACACATACACACATATATTTGTGTGGTTGTTTGATGTATTGGACATATCTACTAATCCGTTCTCCATCCCTCTTCCCTATAATTCTTTTACCTATAACTCTTTTTGTGGCTGTTTAAGCAATGTATAGATAACTTTCTGTGCCTTTTTTATTTATTCACTTCACCTCCTTCAAGCTTTATCCTCTCACACCACACTGCTTGCTTGACCAACCTCCTTCTCACTGATTATCAGGCCGTATCCACTCACACCACACTGCTTGCTTGACCAACCCCCTTCCAACAGATTATACCTCAAGTTCAGTTTATGCTTTTATTTCCTCACACCATGGAAGGTTTGTATAATGAAATGTTATATCCAATATACCATACAACAAATAAACTTTACAAATTTTATAGTGATTTTTTTTTCCATTGGTATGGACCATATCTAGTTTCCACAGATTGTGGATGTTATTTTAATAATATATTTTAGACCCTCATAACGAAGCAATATTTTATTGATGATATTGGAATTTCGTTATACACAACCCGTGGTTACAATTTTTGTAGCTTAGTGAAATGGTTGTTAAAATCTTGACAGCTCATTACTGCTTATAAATCAATATTATATTCTCCTGAATCATTGATACAAATTAAAGAGGTGGATTCAATTCTTCATGTTAATTTTCGAAAAAATTTTTTTAGCAATTAGTCAAAGAAGGGACCGTCCCCATGTCTCAAGAGGCAATAAAATTATCTCAACAGAATGAGTGAACCTGCTAGAAATAGCAGCTAGATATCTCTTAAACCACATCTTACCTCATATATTTGTCTCTTAAAAAAAAGAAAGGGATAAAATGACTATAGATATACTATATATCTGAATATATAGTATAATGATTGTACTGAATTTTTTTCTGCCATGAATGTTAGAATCTCACAAAAGCATTTTAAAATTTATATTTAGAATCAATGAAATACAATAAAAAATAAAAGGAAAAATAGGTGGAATGATGATGATGCACATTTGGTGCATATTACTAGGTATCACAGTAGAGCCCTGTAGAAGGGTGATATGCACAGTTTGACCATGCAATTTTGGGCCCTAGAAGTTCTAGAGCTCAAAATTAGTATTGGATTATCATATTGAGAATGTTTTTTATTCCCTCTCGCTGTTTTAACATGTGGTGAGCGAGGTCAGAATTTTCATTTTTCTTTGAGAAATGTTGATCAAATTTCACTAATAATATTGTGCAATGAACATTATTTTGTAGACTAAAGTCTGATGTGATTTTTTTTCTGAATACAGTCAGATAATTTAGGTAGTGTTTACATTTTCACAAGCACTGCCAATTCATTCCCACCCCTCTCTCCAGCTAACGAGTGTGCTTACAGGAATTAGTTTTCACATTTTGTTTGTTTTTAATCTAAGTCTACATGCAATTCTGAGAAAGTTTCATTAATAATTAAATAAATTTTGGTTAATTTTTAAGACTCAGCAAATGCCTTATTGAATTTGCAACTTAGCATATGTAAGTGTTGGATTTTTATCAAAAATATATGACAAGGAAGTTCACATCTAGGAAGTTGACATTCAGAATAATATATAATTGTCCACAGACAAAAATGTATTTGACATTAAAATGATCAAGCAAACTGTAATTGTGTTGCTCCTTCTATAGAGCTCTATATGGATACCTATTAAATGTATTGTAAAGCTCCAAATATACCATGGATACTATTAATTTGTGTAATTTGAAGACGGTTATCACTTCTGTTTCAAAGATATGACATCACAAATATGGCTAATTATTCATTCAGGCCTAATTAGGCAAGATTTCAACCAATTCACTGACCATTCAAATCATAAAATATTTATCCAAATTTCACAAATGAGGTATCAAAATGTTTCTTTTTGGATGCTCTCCAAGAAAAATACAGTAGAAGTTAGATTTAAATATTTTCAAAAATTCATAGCTATACCTACTATTACATCTATTTTTTGCACATTACTTCTTTGGTCTGCTTTTTATGTATGGCTGAATGTCCACTATCACCAATCATTTTACAAAAAGAAGTTAACTCATAGCAGAGTGCCATATACGGCTATGTTTCTACATGATATTAAACATTATTTTATAGGAAATTAAAGGTAGTGTTTTGATTAACTTACCTTTTAATCGAGCTCTGATCAATCCTGTTCTTTCTTCTAACCGAACAATACGTACTTTTGCTCCTAATTTGGCAACATAATCATCTAACTTTTTCCCTAAGTAATCTGTAAAAAGAAAAAGAAAAATGTATAAATAGATATATCATGCAAGTAAAAATATGGTCATAATTCATGGACAGTAGCAATAATGGTTTCAAAAATTGGCACATGGTCAGCAATTTGTAGGCAAAGTCAATTGTATCAACCCGGTACTTAACTGGTAATTTATTTTATTCTCTGCAGGATCTGAACTCCAAACATAAAGAGCTGGAACAAAAACTGTTAAGCACTCTAGCAACTCTGCCAGTCCATAATAATGCTACTGTCTTCATCATAAATATCATTATGGCCATTACTATAGTTGAACATGGTGTTTTCCACTAGAATATGTTATTAGTAGTAGAAATTGTTGCATGCTTTTGTTTAGTATCAAGTAGTGTTAAGAAGGCGATAGACAAGAGTTTAATAACCAACAAATGATCCTCCATATACATTTTAGGCAAAGCAAATAGAGTCAAAGTGGCATGGAGTTCAAGATAATTGATTACTATACTACTGTGATACACAGTTTGTGAAATGCCATCACCTTTTACTTAAAGTCCAAATTGGATCAGGTCTCACCTGGTCTTCCACTTGATCTTACTACTAATACTAAAAGCATTATTTTCAGGATTTGAACATTACAAATTTCTAGTCTTTGGAAAGAAAGAGAAAAAAGTGATGATAATCATCGAAATCATGATCAGCTTAACATTGTGTGTGCGTGAGAGAGAGTGTGTAAGTATGTGTGTGTGTCTATGCCCTCCACATATTTTATAAGTATTGGGACAATCATTTAGATAGTGTAAAGTTAGGCCAAGGTAGGTAATGATAGATCAATAACCTTCAACTTGTAACAAAACTAAAAGGAAATGAACGAAAAAATAAAATTATACATATTAACTTGTTTAACCTCTTCATAAACATATTTCTAAAAAAGACACTGTATATGGGTTTCAATTAATTTTGAAAATAATATTTTGAAGTAATTTAGTAATATAACTAACTCTTTCATAATTAAACTGATGTTTGGAACACAAGTTGTTACATGAAAACACACTCGAAGGATTTTAGCAGAGAGAACGGATGTTAAATGATAACGATGATGAGGATAAACACTTTGAAATAAACAACTTAGTATCGTAAAACCAAGGATGGTTTCAAATGACTTGGTATCAAAAGGGTTAATCTGTTTGTTTCCCAATTACTTAATCTGTCAATAATTTCAACTCGTCTAGTCTGATGTTCTACTACTATTCTGAAACACCACCCCATAGTTTTGTTTGATGAGTTTTTCACCAATGAGGGTGGTTTGTTTTAATGAAAGCTGGAGAAGAGGAACTGAGATGACAAATTAATAATCAGCTCCAAGATGAAATTAACAGAGTTTTTATGAGTTTTTACCAACTATAATCAATATTTTCTTAGACTTCTGTATTTGTATAAAATCAATGTATAGTTAACAGCAATTGTAGGACCATTGGATAAAAAGAAATATCTCTACCAGCTGACAATCTATTACTATTAGTCTTACTAATGTAAATTACAAATATTTTAATCTTCCCATCATGGACTGACTCCTTATTCCCTTGTCCAGATGTTTTAATCTTATTTTAATTGAGACACAGAAAACTCTTTAGTCCATTGTTTTATTTCAGCTGAAGGGCTTATAACATCATTCTTGCAGACTAATGATTAATGGGAGGAAAAAGTGGGCAATGAAGAAAGTAATTCTATAAAAGTAACACTAAGTACAATATTTTCTATGGAGTCTAGGAAGTTGGTGAGTAATGTGTAAGGATTTGTTATCAACTCACTAGAGACTGTCCATAATTTTCATACAAAACTTCCAATTTTGAATTGAATTGAATTAAATTAGAACCTATCAACATTTCTTTTTATCAGAGCCTTTTCGTTGTGTTCTAAACTACTTGATAAGGAAAGGATTAACTAGAAGTGAAACAGAAGAGAAGTTTCAGTTAAGAGTTGGGGCCCAAGTCGTCGAGCTCCTCATGGGGGGCCCTGGAAACTGATCGCTGATTTTGATTAGATGAACAAGCTGAGACAGCAACAGTCTCATACACCACAAAAAGAAAAAGTTTCAGTTAAGATTTGACAATAGGTTCATTGCATGATGGTGGATTTTCAGATGATTATGATTAAATAAAAAATTCTAGTCTACCTGGAACAGACAACAGAAAATCTTTCCATCTCTACTTATCGTACACAATTTCAACAGTGATGTAAATAAAGTGATTTTAACAAGTGAGTAAAATAACTGGTTTCCATAATGAAATATGAGGAAAATAAAGTTATTCTATTGGCAGGAATAAATTAGATATCAAAGTTGTAGCTCATTTATCTTCATAGTTGTTTGTAAAGTGAAGCTGGGAGTTCTTGAATGAAATGCTATGTCTAAATTTTAAAATCATTTAAAAGGAAAAGAAATGGTAAATATAAAAGTGTCTTCTTACAGACTGGAGGATGTTCTGAAAAGATTAATTGAAATGTGCTTAATAATGATATAACTCTATATGAAATAACAGATCATTCTACCATATAAAACAACACTTGATATTCTTTATAGGAATACATTTCTAGTTTCTGAAAGCAGCCATTTATCTATTTACATGGTTCTGTGTCTGGACAAAAGCAACACAATCACAATTTCAATGTTCTTTAGAGTAAACTGAAGAGACTTCTATTCAGCAACCACATAAGCAAGATTAAATTTGTTTGAATAGTTTGATATAAAAAAAACCCAAAGTTCTTGAGAATAAACTGGAATTGAATGTGTTGGTCACAGGGTGTGTAAGGGACATATAATTCTTACATTAGATTATCAGTTATAATTAAGATCAAATAGAATTTCTGTGATCAAGTAGCTAAAAAATGATAACACAAAAGGTTATAAGTTCAAATCATGTTTACAAATTCTAATTGCATTGTGTTGTATTCCAAGACATTGTGTAGTGTCCTCAGGCAAAGCTTTGTTTTTCTTTTAGTAGTTTCATCTAAGCTATCTAAGACATAAAATGCCACTCATGTTTCACAATGAAGCAGATAATGATAAGGACATTCAATAGTAGAGTAATTATTTCTCACAATTCATGGTAATTTCTAGATAGACAAACTTAAGTTTTAAAAAATGCAAGATATAAAAAGAAGATATAAAGTTAAAAAGGGAAAGATTGGTAAATTGTAATAGATTTGTAATTTTGTCAAATACTAAAACTAGAATGCAATTTTATTTTCATTACTATTAAACTATAGTGGTGGATTGGCAATATTGGTAGAGGGTCGGACGCCATGCTTTGACGCAAAGGGTTACGGCCCTGTCCATTCTGAGTTCAAATCCTGCCGAGGTTAACTTTGCCTTTCATCCTTACAGGGTCAATAAAATAAAGTACCAGTAATGCACTGGGTAATTGCTGGCCTTGTGCCAAAAGTAGAAACAATTATTATTAGACAGCAGTGGATTGACAGTATCAGTAGATCATCAGACAACGTGCTTGCTGCATATAGTTATGTCCCTTTATATTTTGAGTTCAAATCCTGCTGAAGTTAGCTTTGCTTTTCATCCATACAGGGTAGATAAAATAAAGTACCAGTAATGCTCTGAGGTAAATTTAATCAACTTTCCCCTCTGCCAAAATCAGAAATCATTATTATTAGACTAATGCAGAAGCAATTATTTACAACCATATGACCAAAAGAAGCTATAACAAGAAAGTATACACAGTAACAAGATTGATAGCAAGAACCGCAGTAACTAATCACTAACTTCACTATTGTAAACAAAATCATAACATCACACAATACAGAGCTCATTCTAAAAACACAAGCAAATCGACTGTCATTAACAAAAGTCTACTTGACTCTAAGGGGAAAATTTTCACGTGATGTGGGAATTTTCCCAAAGAACCTGGTTCTCATGAAAGCCTGTACAGTGCACTACATATAAATGGAGTTCCACTGAATCAGGTAGAAAAGTTCAAGTATCTTGGGGTCAGGTTCACGAGTGATGGAAGGCAAGAGGCTAAATTAAGTGCAAGTATTGTAGGTGTTGGGGCAGTAATGCGCCAGCTTCAGCATTCAGTAATCAGAAGAAGGGAGGTAGGTATAAAAGCCAAACTCACTATCTTCAATTTGGTGTTCATGCTGACCCTTACCTATGGTCATGAATCTTGGGTAATGACTGAAAGTATACGGTCGTGAATACAACTGGCTGGAATGGGTTTTTTCCAAAGGGTCTTTGGAGTAACGTTACTTTGTAGAGTGCGTAGTTCAGAGATCAAAGAGTCACTCCAAATAGAGCCGCTACTTCTACAAATTAAGAGATCACAGCTCCGATACTATGGTCATGTTGTTAAAATGTATCAAGAAAGAATTACTGGACAGATTTTACGAGCAAAACCAACCGGCAGGAGACCCAGGGGTAGACTCCCAGCAAGATGATTAGATAATATCCATGAACATGGCTTGTCTCGCTTGGGGATCCAGCCGGATCAGTTGGAGACGGTTGATTCTGACAGGACCCACTGGAGGGAGTGTTTGAGGACTTTGCCCCAACGACCCTCTTAGGAATAAGTAGGTGAAGAAGAATAAGAACCTTTTGGAGAGGCCTTTTAAAGATGCTTTTTCCCTAGACAAGAAGACTACATTACTTATTCTTTGAATACAAGGTATATAGCCTCTCACTTTTTCCTCTAAACAACATGACTGTACTAATAGAAGTGGTTCAATAAATGCATGTGAGCCAGAGATGGCCTGGAACCAAGGTTACTTTACAGTCTATTTTACTTGTGATATGATATTAACCTATACTAGCAGAAAAACCACCCGAAGGGTGGTTTTCTGCTAGCATGTGTAGTGTGTATATTGATATTATACACAAGTATATATACATGTAGATATGATACATCAAATAAAATCGTAATTGACAATATAAACTGAAATTGAACGAAGACGTTGTTACACCACTGTCTTATGTAATCAGTAACGTAATCCATGATACATTAAAAAAAGACAATATTATATATAAACTGCATTAGGAGAAAATTAGTGACAGAAAATTAGTATGTTTATTTGAGTGATCGCCACCGGAAGTGTTGACATCACACACTCTCTCTTTCTATATATATGGTAGTTGAAGTGGTGGTGGTGGCAACGATATACCGGAAGTGCAACTTTGAAAAGAAGTCAATTTTAAATTATTTATTTTTACTAATTTGGTAGATAAATTATGTAATATTCATTCACTATTTATTCAAAGTATCCAACTTATTTTACTAACGGGATAAAAAAATATAAAATGTACACAGTCCTGCAGACCCTCCTTTATTATAGTTTAGATTCCTTACTTTTAACATTTGTAGCAATATGTCAGTGTTCAAAATGACCTGAAAGAATGGTAAAGTTATTGTTGATAAGCTAGGAATATGTTACCATATTTTTTTAATTAAGAACTAAATCAAGAGAAGAGTCCATTGGCTAAACTCTAAAATATTGTTGGTATTACTATAACTTATTTTATCAAAAATACACTGTAAAAATCTACAGGTATAGCTCTCTACTATCTCTACCAATTCCAATTATTTTATCCATTATGATAAATTTGAAGTGATTTTGTTTTTATTTTTAATCAACATTGAAATAAAGAAAAGTTATGAAGAACCAAGTTCGAAGATTACATGACAAAGAACTTTCCTTATGAAGGCTTGAGAAAAAGGAAAATAAAGACAGAGAAAAAAAAATGAATGTGAATGTTAATCACCTTTCAACATCAAATAACTTTCAATTATTGAAGACTTCCTTAATGATGACTCTTCAATAAATTATATTCTTCAGAATTTCTTTAACATGCAAATAGCTAAACTAATACTAACTCTAATGTGTCATAGTCACACAATTTGCATGAAGTGAAGTATCAAACTTCATATAATTGATGACAGTATTAGAAGTGAAAAAAAAAGAAATAGAAGAATGGAAACATTTTCCAGCCAGATGAATAAATTACAAAATGCTTCAAGATCATCCATAAGTATTAACGAAAACTTTAAAGATATGGAAAAAGAGAAGAGACTTGAAATGCTGTATATACTATGCAGAGAAATGCTGATAATATTATATATCTATGGCATTCAATAGTGAAAGTGCATGCCTTAGTGGTTAGAGTATTACACTCATTATTATGAGAATGTGAGTTTGATTCCTGGACTGGGTGATGTGTTGTGTCTTTGAGCAAGACACTCAATTTTACATTGCCCCAGTTCATTCAGCCAGAAAAATGAGTTGTGCTGTCACTAGTGCTAAGCTGTATTGGCTTTAGCCTTCCCTTGGACAAGATTGGTGGCATGGAAAGAGCATATCAGTATCATCCATGAGTGATTGCTGGTCTTCCACAAAAACGCCTTGCCTAGGTCTGTGTCTCAGAGGGGGAACTTTCTAGGTACAAATCCCATTTCTGCCCTATCATGATGTAACTGAATAGTCACTTGTGTTGCTATAGTTATAGTAATATTTGAAAGTATAGTTACACTATATTGTGGGCCCTGTTTGTGAGGCGAGCCTTTCCGAGACTCGTCTCACTCACCGAGCTGCAATCCTGGGTCAAGCAAAGACCGAGAAAAGTGGGCGACTGGCACATTGAATGTGCCCAGGCGCTCACGGCCCTCTGGCAAGCGGATCCGGCAATCAGTTGAGACTCAACCTCAACATTCTATAGAGGGTTGGTGCGCAGTAAGTGCGACGACGCTCTCGGAGAGGCTCTGGGCATGGAGGAAGACGAGCTGGCCAGTCTGTTCGGTAGGACGTTTGGCCCGGGACCGATGGACAATTTCCAAAAGTCCCTAGCTTGGCAATGTTACCGAGGATCTCTACCCGTTCGGGACAAGCTCTACAGACAAGGGCGCCCGGGTAGGGACCCCTCGGAGAAGATCTGTCCGAGATGCGTGCGTGACGAGGAAACGGTCGCACACGCATTCATACACTGCCCAGGCGTTACTGACCTGTGGGGCTATGTGGAGCGACTACTGTCGCGGGTGGGACCAATCCGGTTGACCACCGAGATCTTTGGCAACTGGTATTTATTTCTGGTTCCTATAATATTAAGTGAACAAGAAATAAATTGATCTTTGGATGGGATACTAGCTGATCACAGGTAGCTTTCCTATAGAAGAAATAGGACTCTATCCAATAAAACACTTAATTAATTGGTAGTTCCACAGTACTAACACTTTTTGTAGCAGTTAATTATACCACCTATGACACCTACTTAGAAAATGGTTGAGTGGTATACCAAGAGCTATATGTTTCAGCTATGGATGGACACATAAGCAATGCTACCTACAACATTTAACCCTTTAGCATTTACATTACTCTATATATACTATTATATTTTCACAGTAAAGGCTTTACCTAACATAATATTGAATCTATGAGATTTTGATATTGTTTATTTTGAGAACATTACCTTAACATCAGTAGGAGTGGCCAGTTACGGCTGGTTTGAACAGAAAAAGGGGAGAGAATTCTGGCCGGATACGGCCGATTTAAATGCTAATGGGTTAAAGCACTAATCTTTTATCCAGTTTTCTCATGCTCTATCATTCTAAATAGCCACTCTGTTAGTTACACTGCATTGGGTATTTATGTTTTACAAAACTGGGACATTGTCTAATTGTAATTATATGATATCTGAGTAAATATATCAAACACTATGATGTAACCATACTATTGCCATGTCCCTACATAGCACCACACTAACATACCTGTGTGAATGTTGTATAACTGCAATATAAATATATGGTTCTCTCTTCCAGAAAACTACAACGCTAGTTACATTTCCAAGGAACTACAATATGCTTTGCTTCTTCAGGTAATAGCATAATTTTCATTTCAAGGTAATTATAACAGAAACTAAAGTTCTTTAGAGAAATCACATTAACTCTAACTGTTTTGATACAAAGCCACCTAAAATTCACCCTGGTTCTACAAACTATTTATTTTAAAGTGTTTATATTTATCTAAAAACATTCTAGTATAATTTTATGCAAGAAACTTTATTAAGTTATGCCCCAGATACCAGTTTAAAAATGAAAAAGTTAGTTAAACTATTAAATGCCTCCAAAGACTAAATTTTCAAAATTATTTGAAAATTACAAGCAGTGTTTTTCATAAGAAATGTGGTAATGAAAAAGTTAAATACTTCACAACGTCAACGAAATAAAACTACAGTACCATCACAGTATAAGAAACAAAATTTTGCCACTTCAAGTGACTGAGTTTTAAAAAGTTGTTAGAACAAATTGAAAGCGTCCATTTATATATAGATTAGAATTTCAACTTCATGAAAAATAAATCCTAATACAATCCCAAATGAAAATAACTTTTTTCAGTCTTTCCAATAGGAAAAATAAAATTAAAAACTAGTAACATAGAGATACAAAGTTTCCATTACATGCTAAGCTTATTTCACTATTTTGTTTCAAGGACAATAAAGTTAGCACAGATTGTTAAAAAAAAAATATTAACTAATTGCTTTGCAGTTGAAGAGTACTTCACAGTCCTAAGTTCAGAAACTGCCAAGTTGACTTAGTTTTCCATTTCTTTCATATCTAAACACATTTGAAATTGATTTTGTGTTTTCTTTTTTTTCTAAATTCTAGTAGATGGTATCTAGAGTAAGATCAAGAAGTAAACTAAAAACTATAATTTATAGTTAATAGAGGAAATGTCAAATAGTAGATATAAAGAGAAACAATTTTGTAATTATGCTTCATACATGTCTGCATAAAATAGCTTCCATATATTAATGGAACTGATGGCACAATTATCAATAAATCAGTAGGTGTAGACTAACACTAGAAATGTTACACAGTCTATTACAAAATAATAAACATTATATATCTTTAAAGGTTTGGTAGGAAAGAAGGAGTTAAAGCCATGGATTTCACAGGCTTTCTGAGATTGGTAAGATCAATTCAGGTGTTTTTCTTAAACAGCTGTAATTAGATGGCTGTAAGAAAAACAAACAAATTCCAGTGGGAAGAAATTCTAAGAGGAAGGACTAGGAAAAATGGTTAGTATGGGACTTAGGGGTAGCGTAGATAATTTGGGCAATAAGACAAAGGAGAGAAATGAGATGAGACTGCCTGACTGGAAATAGCCTGAGATGAGTCAAACTTTGAGAAGCAGAAGCCAATGTAGTAGCAACACAGGAGGTAAAGTGAAGACACAGCACATCTATGAGTCAGAAATAGATATGTGTTGGTGAGTAACTTCATGCTACTCAGTAGAAAGAAATGTGAAATAAGTGTCGAAGGGCATGGTAAATAATTTAAAATATTCTGAAACAATACATCATCATCATTTTACGTCCGCTTTTCCCTGCTTGCAAGGGTTCCACGCATATAAATATTTACAATTTAATTGAAACACATTGGTGCTGTATAGATTGTTAAAGATACTATAGAACCTTTCAGTATGAGATGATGAATAATATCTATGGCTTTGTGGGCGTTTATTTTGGAGTTACTGGGCTAACTCAGCACAAACAGACATATATTTAGAAATATGTATAAGATATATAAATATATTTTGGTGTTATTGAGCTAATTCAGCAGAGACAGACCTGTATTCAGAAACATGTATTAGCTATGTAAATATGTATAGAAATATGTATTAGGTATATAAATATATTCTACTTATAAAAGGTATTTAATTTCATCTTGTGCTGTAAAAACTGCTTCAAAAATATTTCTTTCTAACACAGGGTTTTTGTATTATGGACTTTTAGCACGATTTAGGAAACACCTACAATTATAAGTTTTTTTTTTATATTCTCAAGAGAATAATTTGCAATAAAATAATAACTTACAAAAAAAATATGATTATATACAAAGATATTATAAATAGAAATGTTGCTTCTCATAACTATGAATTTAAATGTGGTTAAAGGATATTGTATGGGTACACAGCATAAAGACATATAGAGAATAAGACATGACATTCTTAAACTAACAATTAGTATATTCTGCATGGCAGTAGAAAATACAGTGTATTGATTGGCAGCTTTGATTTATCAACCAGATGAAGAATTGTATGTATGTATGTATGTATGTGTATATGTACACACATTTCTTGAGCTGAAGTTAATTCTTAACCTGCATCTGATATTATAAAATGTAACAATATTGATTTTTTTTCATCACCTAGCTTTAATCGTGAAAAGAAAAAGAAAATATTTTGAAAGGTGAATTATTATTTATGGTTATCTCCAATGGTTACAAGTAATATTCATTTGGAAAGATTGTACTCAACATACACTGAAAAATGAAACCCTTTCACTGATAGTTTATATTAGGAGGTTTCAAATTCACATGCATCTATCTTGTGAATTATGATCAGAAGAAATTAAGGATGGATAAAAGGAAATATAAGTAAACAAAAACTATTTTGATTGTCAGCTATTACAATAAATCGACTAAATAATTTATACCATGCTTAGATTTCTTCATTTTATAAAAAAGTTTCTAGCTTCAAATCAAAACAGATAATTGCTAATATAGTTATATTCTAGACAGTTTAAAAATGATCAAAATAAAATAGTTATAGCCTTCTTTTACTGGTTTGCTATTTTCCTCTCGGTGTAGTGCGAATGACACAAATTACTTTTCATTTAAATCAAAGGTAAGAAAATATGCTATCAAATATTACTGTTCTCTAACTTTAATCTATCTATCTATCTATCTACCAATCTATCTACATATTTTTCTACTCACCCCCCACCCTATCTATCTAATTACATCTTTACCTGTATGTCTGTTTGACTGACTGACTGTCAATCTATAGCTATCTATGTATATATATTTACCCCTGTATCTATTTGTGGACAATAACTAAGCAAAAATTTCAATAGCAGCCCCAAAAGATATATATATATATAAGAGAGAGAGAGAGAGAGAGAGAGAGAGAGAGAGAAGAACAAAGCCATCGTAATTTAGTGCATATATGTTTGATAATGATTAAAGAGAATACAGCAAAACATATTTTAATTGATTTAAATGAATGTAAAATGAAATATGGTGATGGTCAGAGTGATAAGAGGGAGTGGGTCAAGGAAAATCAAGGATTCAAACATCTTTACATAGAATGTTGTAATCAAGGAATTATTAAATTAAATAATTTGTACATTGCCCAATGGATGGTTGAAGAGGAAGATGATAGATGCTTTTGTTCATTTGTTCCACATAATGAAAAAAAAAAAATTTTTTTTTTTACATGCACAAGTTTTCCATCTACCTATATATATATATATATATATATATATATATATATATATATATATATATATATATATATATATATATCATCATCATCATTTTACGTCTGCTTTTCCCTGCTTGCAAGAGTTGGATGGGTCCTATTCAGCACAGCATCTCTCCACTTGTCACGGTCCTTCGTCATCTCCTTGGTGAGTTTCAGCGATCTGAGGTCTGCTCTCACCACCTCCGCCCATGTTTTTTGTGGTCTTTCTCTACTGGAATTTCTTGGCACTTCTTTACCATGCACATCACATGTCCATACCATCTCAGTCTTCTCTCCTGCACACCACAACTTATCCCTCTTATACCCAGTTTCTTTCTCAACTCATCTATGCTTGGTCATTCACGCACATTGACATTGTACATCCAACGGAGCATACTTGCTTCATTTCTCTCAAGCCATCGCATAACTTCTGCAGTTGCTGCCTATGTCTCACTACCATGCAGCATCGTGCATCTCACACAGGCATCATATAACCGTCCTTTCGTACGCAGGGAGAAACCCTTCTATTTCAACAGAGGAAGCAGTTCCCTAAACTTCTTCCAACCCGTCCTTATTCTAGATACTATGGCCTCGGAACCCCCACCCCCCGCATGCTAATCTGATCACCTAGGTACTGGAAGCTATCAACCACTTCTATAGAACCCACCTGCATTGGAAAAATGTGTCTATCACTGCGATTACTACTGCCAACTTTCCTTGTACATCTACTGCATACATAGTTTTCCCTACCTATTAGTTTGCCTGCTATCCCACTACATCTCTTGTGTACCCAAGATCTGCATTGCGTACATTTTATGGAATTTATGCCAGTTCCTTTCCTACATATCGAACATGGCCATTTCCCTGATGGAATCAGAGTATTGTCCTCTCTTCTACTTATGTGTGTGTGTATATACATATATAGAGATATGTAGTGGCCAACAGCTATGTCCATAATAAAAAAAAACTACATCTATCCATTTATATATCTATCTACATATCTATCTATCTATGTTGCTCTTTGTCTAAACTTTTGTGTGTCTGACTGATTGTCTGCCAATCAAGGGGTACAGTGGATTAAAACAAAAACAGTACTATTCAGTACTATCTTTGTCTTATAATAATTAGTTATTGTTGTGTTTTGTTTCTATAACATATTGAATTGTATTGAATTATTTGTCAAATATCTAATCTACCCCAACTCCTTGAAATAAAATGATGGATACTATTTTTGCATTTATTCGCAATTTATTTAAAATATCTAATTAAAAATTTATAGTATTTCACATTATGGTTGCTGCTAGTGATTATATAATAACAACAACAAATAAATGTTGTTTTCTTAAACTTTGATTTGATTTCTACTGGAAAAAAATACTAATTTATCTCTTCTCAATTTTGTAACAATATCTTGTTCTCTTCTTTCTAAATTTGTTCATAATCCTGCTTTAAAATTTGTTCATTTGTTTTGCTGTTGTTCAATTTCCATTCAAAGCAAAAATGAACATATTTTATATTTACACAAATGGAAGTATTCCTATCTTAACTGCTTTACTATCATATACACCTCTTTACATCTAGTTAGTGCAAAGAAGAGTTTTTATTAGGGTGTGGGGGATAGAAACAAGAACAACATCAGTAAAAGCAGTGCGGAAAAAAGTGAATGAGTACAGAATTTCTACTAATTATTAATTTGACAATGGCTATGTCTTTTAAAAAATTGCCATTTTTATAAGCATACTTCTGGTCTACAACAACTATCTATCCAATTATGTCTATTATTTCATTGATTTTTCTTAGTTTAGTTCTTGCTGACCATATGTCACTACTTCATCTTTCACTCAAATCTCACTACCATAAAATGCTAGAAAATAGCAATTCCCATCAAGTATACACCACTAAATCTCATATTGTCTAAATCACTACAATTATCTTTGGTGGTGAATTAGTACATTACATGGCTTTGTTTTTTTAACATGTTGCACATCTGTCTCCTCATCCCAACTATTAATATAAACATGTATATGCGCATGTGTCTGTGTGTGTGTCTGTGTGTGTGTGTGTGTGTGTGTGTGTGTGTGTGTGTGTGTGTATACGTTAAACAATGGTATATATATATATATATATACCATTGTTTAACGTCCATGTTCTACGCTGGCATGGGTTAGACGTGTGTGTGTGTGTGTGTGTGTGTGTGTGTGTGTGTGTGTGTGTGTATACTATATATACACACATACACATAAATAGATAGAAAGAGAGAGGGAGAGAAAAGGAGGATGAGTGGATAAAAAGAGAGGGGAGTGAAGAAAAGAAAACCATGAGATAAAGAGGCGTAGAGATTGGTTAAAGGTAAGCAGCTGCAATGCCAGGTGGAGGCTTTCTTGGTTTGGGTAACTGAAATAATGTATGTTAGTGGCATCAGTGCAGTAGAATAATAATAGATTGGTGATTATTTCAGCAGATATTATGGAAAATGGAGAATGTTGAGTCGATAGGAAATGAAACAGTTGAGAGGTTATCTTTAACATTACAGTGTCACTGGTCAACACACTTAACTCTCAAGTGCTACAGTATACCAAGTTATAAATATGTGCTGCAGAAAAAGAACAACTTGTTTTATAGTGGTAGTATCACTGCAAATTAGACCAGTGTTTTGTAAGCTTCAAGTACTAAGTTCAAATCAATGTATTCTGAACAACAGCTTAGAGTTGGACAGTTTATACTAAATTCCTTTTCTCTTTCCCTATATACAGTATATGAAAATAAAATCTGTTACCCAATGGATTTTCAGACTTACTCACTGCTCCTCAAAACATAGAATCAGTTGACATAGGTAGGTATATAACTTAACTGTGTTAGTCTTAACAGAACATTTAGTTATTTATCATGAAGAATAATTCTAATTATATCTCAGCACTTACTGTCATTTGCCCTATTTCCATTTTGTTTTTATCTATTAAAGGATCCTGAGATGCCCTTCACTTAATGATGTCCATACAACACAATAGGTTATATGTTTTATAACTACTTGAATACATAGAAAAATAAAGAAACATATATAAAAAGGAAAGAAGAAAGAAGTTGACAAATAAAATACCCCCCCACCTCTAATTAAGTATTGTCACAGAAAAGAAAACAATAAAAAAAATTTGGTTCATTGTCAAATTCAGTTATCTCAGCAAATGATTCTCATTTTACTTTCAATTAGATGCTAATGAGAAGAGACATTAGATGTGAGTTTGGAATGTTCTTAGTGTGTGTACCTGTATGTGCTTATGTGAGAAGTATGAAGTATTCATTGTTCACAAAACTCAACGTAATTAATCATAGAATGTATTTTAAAGCTATGTCAAAAAGTAAAATATCTCAAAAAATATCAAGCAGCACTCTCAAGGTTTCAGATAATGTGTCAATAAACACTGTTCAGCTATCATGCCAAACCAAATAAATGAAATTTCTTTTCCCCAGTGACATAATTATCAACAAAATAATTTAGAAACACTGGATGTATATGAACATAAAATTATCTATGCAATCATGATTTCCCAAGTCAGAACATCTGTCTGATTAAAGATTGAACTGAGAAAATAAAAATTTTAGTTAACACAATAAAATTGCAGTCTAAAAGATACAGAGTGAATTTCACATTAATTTCATTCTCATTTCTTTCTTTTGAATGTTGATAATCTTCTTCAACCCTTTTGTTACCATAATTCTAATGAAGAACATTGCCAACAATTTGCTATTAATTATGAAAAAGGATAATAAATTTAGAGGGATTTAGTAATATAACCAATTTTCTCATTAAGCTGGTTCTTACATGAGTTTTTTTTTGATAAATATAAACACTTTAATATAAAAAGTTTTGTGTTATGAAACCAGTTATGGTTTCAGGCAGTTTAGTATCAAGAGGGTTAAAAAAATTGTCTTCAAGAGTTTAAATTATACAAAATGAATAAAGTTGAACTTTACCTCTTTCACTGGCATCATCTACCATGATAACTTCTTCCAGTAATTCTGGGGGAGATCTGTTGATGATACTATGTACAGTCCGTAGTAGTGTAGACCAAGCTTCATTATGAAACACTATAACTATACTTGTTTTTAGATATTTTTCTATGTGGTACGTTTTTTTCTTGCACCTAACAAAATATATGAATATATAGAATAAAAATAAACATTTTCATGTCATGTAATATCAGAAAAACAAAAACATTTTTTTATATTTAAAGCATTAACATTCACTTCAATCTCTAATTATTTTTAGTAGCGTTTCTTGATGATCAAGATAAAATAAAACAGAGGATGTTATTTAAGGTTGAAGAGTTGCAACTAGCCAAATCAAGTTGGTGTTGATCTATTGACTGAAGATTACCCAGGTCTGTATCCACTGAAGAGCACTGAGCTGTATCACCAAATGACATTCAACTATTACTGGGTCAGTCCACCTAACTGTAAATAATACCAGATTCACTGAGAACACTGCATAACTAATGTCAGATCTACTGAGCTGCAGTGATTAGCTCAAATCTTTACATTGGTATGTATAACTCTAATGGCTGACACTAATGAAGTTAATAGAGTTAATTATTGATTGATGAATGTATTAAATTAGGAAAGTTAACTTCTAATTTATCATACTTGCATAAACTACATCAATTTTGATTTAATACTAATTCTTTTTTAGTTCTGTTTCAGTGAAAGTAATTAAACATTTATTCTTTAAAATTGTTGTCCATACATTTTTTTCATCAAGTATAGGCAAGAAATTTATTGCAAATTTAAATATTTTCATAGCATTTATAGGAGCAAAAAGTAAACTTCGCAAAGACCAAAAGTTTTGTAAGTAGAAAAGACAGGATTTCAGTTCTATCAGGGAAGTGGCCATGCTCAAGATATAGAAAAGAAGGCAGGATTTCTATATGATGTACACAATATAAAAGATAGGTACTGTGATTGTAGGCAGACAAACGAAAAAGTAGATTTTGTATGTAGGATATTCATAGGGGTAGTTATTAGTAAGAACTCCAGTGTAATAAACTTTCTTTGAACCTAGGAGAGCTCCATAGAAGTAGTTGATAGCTTCTATTACCTATGTAACCTAATTAGTAGTTGAGGAGATTGGTCTGCAAGTATAGTAGCTAGTGTAAGAACAGGATGGAAAAACTTCAGTGACCTACTACCTCTGTTGACAAAAGGTTTCTCTCTACAAACGAAAGGCTGGCTGTATGATACCTGTGTGCGATGTGTGATGTCGTATGGAAGTGAAACGGCCAGAAAATGAAGAGAACATGCTTCATTGAATGTGTGATGTTAATATGCATCAATGGCAAAGCATGGATGGACTGAGAGAACTGGGTACAAGTAGAATCAAATATAGTATGCAAGAGAAAAAGCTGCACTAATAGAGACATGTGATGTATGGGTGATGGTTGTTAGGTGAAGAGGTGCCAGGAATTCCCAGTGGATGGAAGTTATAGTGCATAAAAATGAAAGATCTAAGCAAAAGTAGATAGTGTGGAACTCAAAAGGCTGAACCTCTCAGAAGAGATTTTAAAAGAACACAGTAGGTGGAGGGAAGCTGTGCCGGGAAAGACTCATCCAACCAATGCAATCATGGAAAAGTTGACTCAAAAGGATGCTGCTGATGAATTCCACTCCTCTTACCACTATTGAAACTGGTGTAAAGTGAAATTGTTATACCTATTTACAGCTACGCAGACTGAGATTAATAGAGAAAATAGTGCAACAAAATGAGTATATAATATTTTTAATTCATATGGTCACAACTATTATTCCAATAAATTCAGAGCTACTGATACATTTATGAACTAAGATGTTGCCTGTTACATGACAGGAATATACTTTTGTCATTGTCAGTAATATTAAGTAATTTTAACTGTGTGTATCCAATTTAGAATAGATACACCATATCACTGGATGTCATAAGAAGTGACTAAAAGGGTTAGTGTCAGAAAGTGCATCCAGCTGTAAAATAGCACCTCAAAAGATACCATTCAACCTATGCCAGCATGGAAAAGTTGACACGATGATGATGATATTACATAGGTACAACCATCATCTTTCTTATGTCTGCTTTATCATGGGTTATACAGATCTTTTCCAAGATAGTTTCCCTCCACACATTGTCTTCCTTTGTCATTTCTTCTGTTAGATTCAGTGTTTTGAGATTCATCTTCACCACTTCTGTTCAGATTTTCCTTGACCTCTCTCTCTCTCTTTATGGCAGTTTCCTTTCAGTGTGAGCTCTGAGCACTTCTTCACCCATATGCATTACATGTCTATACCAGTGCAGCCTTCTCTCTTGAACACATTTGATTCCTCTTATACTCAATTTCTCTCTCAATTCATCCTTACTTCATCATTCCGGTACATTAATATAATACATCCATTATCCCTGCATTTACTGCCATTAATTTCACACAATAATGGCGGTGGATTGGCAGTATCGGTAGAGGGTCGGACGCCATGCTTTCCAGCATAGTTACGTCCCTTTACGATCTGAGTTCAAATCCCGCCGAGGTTGACTTTGCCTTTCATCCTTACGGGGTCGATAAAATAAAGTACCAGTAATGCACTGGGTAATTGCTGGCCTTGTGCCAAAAGTAGAAACAATTAATTTCACACAATAATTTCAACTTTTTCAAATTTCAGAGTAATTATATCAAATAATGAAATGAATACTAATTTTCAAAATGAAAATATTTATCATATTAAAATATAATTAAATAAAACAAATTTCTCATTTGTATATTTGCATGAAATGTGTTTAACAATAGCAATAACTATCAATTAATTACAGATATACTATGTAAATTAACTCTATATAATGTAATGTGACAATTTTAGGATGGCCAAACAACCAACAATGAATATTAACCTTGATATTTTAAAGTCTATTAGGAATGCACAGAAAAATATATATGGAATTGTATACATTTACATTTTCAAATATAATCTTAGCCTGAGGACATGACAAATGATAGTTTTATTGTTTTTGAAGACTGTTGAACAGTTATTAAAAACAGCATTTGTATTTAACCCTTTCATTACCATATTTCTAAAGTAAAACAGTCTATGGTTTTCAAATAATTTTTTAAATAATTGGGAGAGATATAGTAAAATAGCTAACTTTCATTATTAAAAGTTCTTAAATAAAATTATGATAAGGTTTTAGATAAATATAAACACCTTAAATTTAACAGCTTTGTATCACAGAATCAAGGGTAGTTTCAAGTCATTTGGTATCATAAGGTTCAAAAAAGTAATATACTTACTCATTTAAAAACAGAAAATATCTAGTCAAAACTAAATGATGTTTTAGTACAAGAGCTTACAATCAATATAGAAATGAACTAGACAATTTTTTAGAGTATATAAACCAAGTATCACTCAGATAAAGAACCCATTTAGAACTATATGTATCCTCTACAACTTATAAATGTGGTTTTTGCAGGTCAATAGAAATCCGTTATTGTTTAGCCCATGGCATCTCTGATTAAACAGACCTAAGATGAAAAGAGTTCAAGCTACGACCATCCTATCATTTTCTATATTTAGGACTAAAAAAGTCTTAAGCCATTTAAGGCTCATTAGGCCAGTGCTTTTCCCGGTTTCATGGCTTGAACCGACAGAGTACAAGATACCCCCCCCTGGACAGGACACCAATCCATCACAAGGTTAAAACCCCAGCTATTGTTGGTACTCATTTTCAGCTGAGTATACTGGAACAATTTGAAATGAAGTGTTTTGCTCAAGAACATAACACAGCCCAGGAACCACACTCACGACTTTATGATCGTAAGTCCAACACTTTTACACTAGGCCATGCACCTCTACGTATTATATTTAGGACTGCCTTGTCTAATTTGTCCTACCTTTTTAAAGATGACAGTGTACGAATTGAGTGTTAAAATAGATGCTATTTCTAGCAAGTCGAACAACAATATAGAACCTCCTTTGATGGCTTTGTCGTAACAAGTGTAGGCCATAAATGTGAGAAAATTGCTTGGAAAACAAGAGCAGATGAACTCAGTCAAAATATCAGTAGGTGATCAGAAAATGTGACTAGTTTTGTTTGATGTATGAATTCAAACAGCATACTCTGAGAATAATAACTTCAGCCAAGATTAAAAACTAGCCGGCATTCTGGCTGTATCATAATTCTTTTACACTATATCACTTTCTCACTTAGTGTCGGTTACCGCATCCTCTTATTCTGGCAACTATACATATATGCATATATAGCAAACATATTTTCTCTCCTTCTCTCTGTATATAATATATATATATATATATATACACACACATATATTGCATAAGGTAGAAGGTGCATTGTCTAGTGGTAAGGTCTTAAGATCATAATGTAGTGGGTTCGATTCCTAGACTGGGTTGTGTGTTGTGTACTTGAGAAAAACACTTTGTTTCATGCTCTAGTATACTCAGCTAAAAATGAGTACCAGCAATAGCTGGGGGTTTAACCCTGCAATGGACTGGCATTCTGTCCAGGAGGGTTTCATGCACTATCACTTCACACCATGGAAATTGGGATAAGCACTGACCTGATGAGTCTCTGAGCTCATGACAGACTTTAGACTATAGATATTGTATATAGTTTCATATATGCCATTATATATATATATATATATATATATATATATATATATATATATATATATATATATATGTGTGTGTGTGTGTGTGTATAAACCCATGCTAGCGTGGAAGATGGACGTATGATGATGATGATGATGATGATGATGATGATGATGATGATTATTATCTATGATTGACAGCAGAAGCACATGAGATAAAAAAGACCCCCAAAACCTTACATTACAAATAACACTTGACTGAAAGCCTTTATTGCTATTTTAGGATTTATTGATTAAACATTAATCATAAGCACATTTGGGTTCATAATCCTTTATCTAACATGTTTTATTTATTTTGTTCTGATTAATAAATTGGTGAATTGAAGGTTGGAAAGATGGGAGTATATACTGGATATTTACTATTTGGAGATACTAAATATGTACTTTCAGTTCAGGATGGAGTTCTGTTTTCTTGGGTTTCAAATAATCACCCCACCCCCTGCTTATTAATTTTTCAGATTTGTACCCCACTGCTCTTATTTTACCCCACCCAGCTTATTAAATTTTGCTAATCTATCTCTGGCAACAATTTTCTGTAGAGATTAGAAAACATATTATACATGACAAAAGGTATATTACAAGAAATTCCATATGTTATAAAATGAAAAGGATAGGTTGGGGTCTCAATATATAAACTAAATGACTAATTCTGGTTTTTAAAAACATCAATGAAGACAACCTAGAAAAATCACCTACCCCACCATATTATTTGGGACCTGAGAGTATGCCTCCATAAGCTGGAGATTTAGAACGTGTGTGTCTAAGAACTGAGGCATGGTAATGTGTGCTGAAATGCTAGGTTTTGTTGCTTTGTAAAAGTCTTCATATATTCTGATGTATAATTTCTGTTTTGTTCATCTGATGTATGTTGCCCAGTATTGGCAAGTTAATTTATAAATAATGTTAGTTTAAAGATATTGACCGGACACTGCCTGCTGATTTATTCTCTGATCTGACCGGATATTGGCTAAGATGGCAGGTTTCTTGTGAGTTCTTCTGGATGACAGGTACTGTTTTAGAGTATAACCATGTTATGTTATTCTGACAGGAAGATCAGACTTCCTTAGACAGCTTCTTCATCGATTTTCCATTGTTGTATTTGTGTTACTTTCTCACTTCTATTTTATTCTATCTCTCTCCTATTTCCTCTGCCTAGTATCTTTGCCATTACATTTACTGCTCTACACCTGTTTAACATGAGGTGATGTGTATTTGTCTGCCCCCTGTGGGGCACATTCATTTCACATGATGCAGTTTGTAACCTCTAACAGACAGCATTTCTCTGGAATTTTCCCATACAGGTCTTGCTTGTACAGTCATATTGAAACTGGGTATACCTTGCACATGTTTGTGCATTGCTATACAGTATTTAAGGCTTTGTAAGCAAAGGGGATTTCGGATGACTAACAATATACCTGATCTTAAGAAATAGCAAAATCCCACTCACAAAAATTGAGTGGCTGCACACACAACAATTCAAGCTGTTCATTATACATGTAAGCAGTAGGCAATGTATAGAACTTCTCCACAAACTTCCTCGGAGGCAGTAGCAGAAAGCTGAAAGCATGTGCTAAGTAAATATACCAACATCAGAAGCAACACACTCGATAAAACAACACACCAAGAGAGGACACAAAATTGCAGTAAATTTTCTATCAATGGTATTTTCGCTTGTTCTGCACTACAAACATGTTCTTCATGTACAAAAACACATGGAAGTACAAATCTAGTACCTCTGAACAATAAGATATTTTTGTTAAACTCACTATATTGCTCATTTGTAATTATATATTCTTACATTCTTTGCAAATTATCTCCTGTTTTAATGTTTGAATTATTTCTATGTGTGTTATTCGCTTTTGAATTTATATTAAGAGCTTGAAATTTTTTCTTTGAGCTTCCTTTGCCAGCGATATGACACATATCTGTAATTTTCTCAGGCATGACATCTTTATCCATTTTAGTAATATATATTTGCTCCTGAATAGTATTTTAGTAGAGCTTTTTATTGTTGAATGGTTTTTTGGCTGCTATTTCTAACTATCAACATACATATTCATGTCGAATGGACAAGACTGAGATGCAGTAGTTTTTTTCGAAACTCCATGTGCATTTCAGCCAATCCTCAGATTTGTTTTAGAGGTGTAAGTTCATATGGTTGCTTCTCTCTCACCGATGTTCCTAATTAACAATTGAATTTAACCATTTCAAAGGTGAAACATGGTTCTGTAACCATAAAATAATTATGTACGAGATAGCAAAATAGTTATTTAATGTCTGGTATGCTCCATTTGATATTTTTGTTAAATTTCACTATACTGCTCATTGGTACCATGGCAAAAAATGCTCTGTCCACACCGTAAACTGGCCATGTTGGTGACATGATAAAAAGCACGCTGTCCACACTGTAAAGTGGTCATTTTTGTGTCACAATAAAAAGCACCAAATCCACACTGTACATGTGGTTGGCATTAGAAAAGACATCCACCCATAGAAACTAAGCCAGAAACAGTTCTGTATGAGCAAGACACAGTCATCTGATCTGATGTGTCACACAACCAAACAACTCGTCTAACCCATGCTAGCGTGGAAAAAAATGGGCGTTAAATGGTGATGATGATGAGATAGACACACATATTTATTTTATACACCTCTCTCAATGTTTTTTTGTGAGAAATCTAGCTTACTAGTTATAAGATCATGATTAAAGTGGGAAAATATAAAAACACACTGAGTATAATACTTGATGGAAAGCCAGAATTAATTATGTTAGCAATCCAAACAATTAAGAACACATTTAGTGGATAGAGTAGATCTTTCAATTATTGGCAAGAGAAAGATTTACAAATGCAAAGTATGCAGTTGTAGACACTTTAGTGTGAAGGATACATAGATACATATGTATACATATGTGTGAGTGTGTTTATGTGCAGCCAAGTGTATGCATGCACAGGAAACTCAAACAGAAAACAAAACTATTATGAAATATATCTAGAAACCCAGAGGCAATTTCTCAGAATATTTGATCTCCAACACAGAACATACTACAAATATTGATCAAAGCAATCACCGGGTGATTCAACGATGGCTATTATGTACACTTGAAACTAACATTATATGTCTTGTATACACCTGTGATAAGTATTAACATGATAAAACTAAACCCATTATAAGGTTAAAGGAGAGTTTGATGTTTTAAAGTCTCTAGTTAGAAGTCACATATTTACTGAATGGATCCTTACTTTACTTATCCATCAACAATAATATAATGTGAGAGTAGAGACAGGAGATAATGAAAATTTTCATTTTTGTATAATAATCCTATAAACTTGGTATTTTTATGTTCATCATAAATCCTTAAGTTGTAAATTACAGCATCAAAAGCTAAACAGTCAGGCATACAAATACTCACTAGAATATTAGCACATACTAGAACTATTATATAGTATTTGTCAACAAACCATAGAGCAAATAGTGAATAAACATCACTTCAAGATATAAGGGCAACATTAATGTACTGTTGTAAGTAGTTGTAAAACATATTTAAAATCTGATAATTATATTCTGACATGAAGACATGTTCTATCAAGAAATCGTTTAAACCTTTTGGGATTAAATGACCTAAAACCACTCCTAGTTTTATAATACAAAACTGCTTGTTTTAAAGTATTTATACACAACAACAAGTATTTTTATGCAACATATATATATGACCATGTCAATACTTCTACTTGGAGTTGTTTATTGCCCCCCAAATTACCATCAAGACACACAGCTTTTTGATATCCTTAGAGCTGCTGCCAGGAAAACCGCCACTTATGTTTTCATTGCAGGCAACTTCAATTACCCTGAGATTGATTGGGAAACCTTTTGTTGGCCGTAAGGTGTAAATGATTTCCTTGAACTAGTGCTGGATTTGAACTGGTCCCAAGTAGTCACCTCCCTCACAAGAGGTAACAACATACTGGATCTGCTCTTTACCACTACTCCTGAAACGGTTATTAGTGTTACTACTGAGGAACCTTCAGGTGACTCTAATCATTGCCAATTTGTTTCTTATGGGTAGTAACAAAAACTACAACCATCTTGAAACTGCTAGCTTTACTGGAATAAAGAAGACTGCACAACACCCAGCCTGGCTTGAATTTTATGGCTCTGGAGATATGAATACTATACTTCAGAACATCCTGAATTCAATATGGACAGCATGTGCAGCATCAGTACCATGTAAGCACAAAAAACATCACCAAAGTGTAATTTGGGAGACTGCAGCAGTTCAACTTATCAGGAAAGAACGTTGTGAAGCTGAATGGGAATACAGACTACATAGATCAGAGGTTAATAGAAAAAAGCGCAATAAATCATCTAACCATCTCAAGCAGGTGACAAAAAATGCAGTGTTTGAATCGGAACAGCGTATAGCAACCAACTCCGACAGTAAAGTATGTACATTCAAAACAGACCTCGCTCTCCAATTGGTCCTCTTCATAATCCCCACAGGCTGGATTACTGACAATCCCAAAGAATGCACAGAACTAATGGCTAAATGCTATTGCAGGCATTTTTACAGTTGGAAACCAAAACGTACCATCTCCACCACTTTTGACACCAAATTCTATAGCAACTATGAAATTTACATTCGCAATGCTGTGATGCCACCTCAAGAATAAGCATAACTATGCTTCTCCTGGTCCTGATGGTGTTACATACCTGCTTCTCAAACGTACAGGTTACTTTCTTCTGCACAAGTTTCCATTCTTCTATGGTTGGATGCACTTTCTAATTCCAATTATTACAGAATGTACTGGGTGCATTTTATCATGACACCTGTGTTAGAGTGGTCATCATGTATTTGACAAGGCTGAAAAGTCCTCTCTACCTTTTTTGGAACCATTTCCAAGGATAGATTTCCTTCCTAATATCAATTCCATTACAGGTTTTAGAGGGTGCATTTCATCATGACTAGAGAGGTTGTCATCTTAATGAGGCTGAAGAATCAACTCTATCCTATGTTTTTACCATTTGAACACCAACCACTTTATACAGTGTACTGAGTGCCTTTTATAGTGGCACCCTCACAGGAAATGCTGGCCTCACATTAGCCCCTACATCATCCCGTTCCCACCCTGAATTCTTTCCATGCACATGTATTTTCTGTATTTATTTCCTTGTAACTGTTTAAGAGGAATGTTAACCACATTAATCGCACTGATCACAAAGAGCCTATGACTGTCATAGGCTCTTTGTGATCAAACAACAGAAGTGGTTGAAACACAAAGATTGTACTGTTATAGTTCTCTCAAAGAATAACTTCATGTGAGTGGGTAACAGTCAACAAACACAACCATAGGTGCCGGCATGTCTATGTGGTTAAGAAGTTCGCTTTGCAGTCATGTGGTTTTGGTTTCAGTTCCACTCTAAAATAAGTACTGAACTAGTAAAAATATATACTTGGGTTGATATATTAGACTTATTCCCTAGAAGGCAGTAAACCATTATGGTTGCAGTCTAATGACTGAAACGAGTAAAATAATACATGCAATACAATTTCTTCTTTATTGTTAATAGGAAACTGAAGTATGTACACCCTAATGTATAATGCTGTTTAAGGCAGAGCTGGACCTGCCTAGGCCAACACAATTGCTGCTCAATAGATGTCATGACTTGTACATATGGTTCCAGGTTTGGGGGACTGTTTGTCCTTATAAATAAATCTACTCCACCCCAAGAAATAAAGAAAGACTAATTATGTCCACTCAAACTATAATTAAGCCTACTCAAACTAAATTTATGCTATTTTTTTGATCGTTGTTACTTAAAACAAATTAAATTCTGACTTAATGAGGGAACGTGTAGGTAGTCATACAACCTATTGAAAATAAACAGTCAAATCCTCCTTAAATTAACAAAAAGGAGACACATGACGTAATAGTCTTAGATAGACTATACTCAAAAGGAAAGACGCATGGTAATTACTGAAATGCCTTTGATTATAAATCTGCTTGATAAAAGTTGTCCCGGGATTAAACAGTAACTACAACAACAATATCAATGCTTTTAATTAACTAGGAAGAATGTTCTTAAATTATAAGTCAATAAAATCATTCCAGGTTCTCAATTCTTTTTATGAGTATGTATATAATTGATCAATAACACATGTTCCTCTCACATTAAACAATGGTATAGGATAAGACTTGACAATGGTATAGGATAGGACTGGACAATGGTATAGGATAAGACTGGACAATGGTATAGGATAGGACTGGACAATGGTATAGGATAGGACTGGACAATGGTATAGGATAAGACTGGACAATGGTATAGGATAAGACTGGACAATGGTATAGGATAAGACTGGACAATGGTATAGGATAAGACTGGACAATGGTATAGGATAAGACTGGACAATGGTATAGGATAAGACTGGACAATGGTATAGGATAAGACTGGACAATGGTATAGGATAAGACTGGACAATGGTATAGGATAAGACTGGACAATGGTATAGGATAAGACTGGACAATGGTATAGGATAAGACTGGACAATGGTATAGGATAAGACTGGACAATGGTATAGGATAAGACTGGACAATGGTATAGGATAAGACTGGACAATGGTAAAGGATAGGACCGGACAATGGTATAGGATAGGACCGGACAATGGTATAGGATAGGACCGGACAATGGTATAGGATAGGACCGGACAATGGTATAGGATAGGACTGGACAATGGTATAGGATAGGACTGGACAATGGTATAGGATAAGACTGGACAATGGTATAGGATGAGACTGGACAATGGTATAGGATGAGACTGGACAATGGTATAGGATGAGACTGGACAATGGTATAGGATGAGACTGGACAATGGTATAGGATAGGACTGGACAATGGTATAGGATAGGACTGGACAATGGTATAGGATAAGACTAGACAATGGTATAGGATAAGACTAGACAATGGTATAGGATAAGACTAGACAATTGTATAGGATAAGACTGGACAATGGTATAGGATAGGACTGGACAATGGTATAGGATAAGACTGGACAATGGTATAGGATAAGACTGGACAAGGGTATAGGATAGGACTGGACAATGGTATAGGATAGGACTGGACAATGGTATAGGATAAGACTGGACAATGGTATAGGATAGGACTGGACAATGGTATAGGATAAGGCTGGACAATGGTATAGGATAGGACTGGACAATGGTATAGGATAAGACTGGACAATGGTATAGGATAAGACTGGACAATGGTATAGGATAAGACTGGACAATGGTATAGGATAAGACTGGACAATGGTATAGGATAGGACTGGACAATGGTATAGGATAGGACTGGACAATGGTATAGGATAGGACTAGACAATGGTATAGGATAGGGCTGGACAATGGTATAGGATAGGACTGGACAATGGTATAGGATAGGACTGGACAATGGTATAGGATAGGACTGGACAATGGTATAGGATAGGACTGGACAATGGTATAGGATAGGACTGGACAATGGTATAGGATAAGACTAGACAATGGTATAGGATAAGACTAGACAATTGTATAGGATAAGACTGGACAATGGTATAGGATAGGACTGGACAATGGTATAGGATAAGACTGGACAAGGGTATAGGATAAGACCGGACAATGGTATAGGATAGGACTGGACAATGGTATAGGATAAGACTGGACAATGGTATAGGATAGGACTGGACAATGGTATAGGATAGGACTGGACAATGGTATAGGATAAGACTGGACAATGGTATAGGATAAGACTGGACAATGGTATAGGATAAGACTGGACAATGGTATAGGATAGGACTGGACAATGGTATAGGATAGGACTGGACAATGGTATAGGATAGGACTAGACAATGGTATAGGATAGGACTGGACAATGGTATAGGATAGGACTGGACAATGGTATAGGATAGGACTGGACAATGGTATAGGATAGGACTGGACAATGGTATAGGATAGGACTGGACAATGGTATAGGATAAGACTGGACAATGGTATAGGATAAGACTGGACAATGGTACTGGACAATGGTATAGGATAGGACTGGACAATGGTATAGGATAAGATTGGACAATGGTATAGGATAAGACTGGACAATGGTATAGGATAAGACTGGACAATGGTATAGGATAGGACTGGACAATGGTATAGGATAGGACTGAACAATGGTATAGGATAAGACTGGACAAGGGTATAGGATAGGACTGGACAATGGTATAGGATAAGACTGGACAAGGGTATAGGATAGGACTGGACAATGGTATAGGATAGGACTGGACAATGGTATAGGATAGGACTGGACAATGGTATAGGATAAGACTGGACAATGGTATAGGATAAGACTGGACAATGGTATAGGATAAGACTGGACAATGGTATAGGATAAGTCTGGACAATGGTATAGGATAAGTCTGGACAATGGTATAGGATAGGACTGGACAATGGTATAGGATAAGACTGGACAATGGTATAGTATAGGACTGGACAATGGTATAGGATAGGACTGGACAATGGTATAGGATAAGACTAGACAATGGTATAGGATAAGACTAGACAATGGTATAGGATAAGACTAGACAATGGTATAGGATAGGACTGGACAATGGTATAGGATAAGACTAGACAATGGTATAGGATAAGACTAGACAATGGTATAGGATAGGACTGGACAATGGTATAGGATAAGACTGGACAATGGTATAGGATAGGACTGGACAATGGTATAGGATAAGACTGGACAATGGTATAGGATAGGACTGGACAATGGTATAGGATAGGACTGGACAATGGTATAGGATAGGACTGGACAATGGTATAGGATAAGACTAGACAATGGTATAGGATAGGACTGGACAATGGTATAGGATAAGACTGGACAATGGTATAGGATAGGACTGGACAATGGTATAGGATAGGACTGGACAATGGTATAGGATAAGACTAGACAATGGTATAGGATAGGACTGGACAATGGTATAGGATAAGACGGGACAATGGTATAGGATAAGACGGGACAATGGTATAGGATAGGACTGGACAATGGTATAGGATAGGACTGGACAATGGTATAGGATAGGACTGGACAATGGTATAGGATAGGACTGGACAATGGTATAGGATAAGACTAGACAATGGTATAGGATAGGACTGGACAATGGTATAGGATAAGACTAGACAATGGTATAGGATAGGACTGGACAATGGTATAGGATAAGACGGGACAATGGTATAGGATAGGACTGGACAATGGTATAGGATAAGACTGGACAATGGTATAGGATAGGACTGGACAATGGTATAGGATAGGACTGGACAATGGTATAGGATAAGACTAGACAATGGTATAGGATAGGACTAGACAATGGTATAGGATAAGACTAGACAATGGTATAGGATAGGACTGGACAATGGTATAGGATAGGACTGAACAATGGTATAGGATAAGACTAGACAATGGTATAGGATAAGACTAGACAATGGTATAGGATAGGACTGGACAATGGTATAGGATAAGACTGGACAATGGTATAGGATAAGACTGGACAATGGTATAGGATAAGACTGGACAATGGTATAGGATAGGACTGGACAATGGTATAGGATAGGACTGGACAATGGTATAGGATAAGACTGGACAAGGGTATAGGATAGGACTGGACAATGGTATAGGATAAGACTGGACAATGGAATAGGATAGGACTGGACAATGGTATAGGATAGGACAATGGTATAGGATAAGACTGGACAATGGTATAGGATAGGACTGGACAATGGTATAGGATAGGATTGGACAATGGTATAGGATAGGACTGGACAATGGTATAGGATAGGACTGGACAATGGTATAGGATAAGACTGGACAAGGGTATAGGATAGGACTGGACAATGGTATAGGATAAGACTGGACAATGGTATAGGATAAGACTGGACAATGGTATAGGATAAGACTAGACAATGGTATAGGATAGGACTGGACAATGGTATAGGATAGGACTGGACAATGGTATAGGATAGGACTGGACAATGGTATAGGATAAGACTGGACAATGGTATAGGATAAGACTGGACAATGGTATAGGATAAGACTAGACAATGGTATAGGATAGGACTGGACAATGGTATAGGATAGGACTAGACAATGGTATAGGATAAGACTAGACAATTGTATAGGATAAGACTGGACAATGGTATAGGATAAGACTGGACAATGGTATAGGATAAGACTAGACAATGGTATAGGATAGGACTGGACAATGGTATAGGATAGGACTAGACAATGGTATAGGATAGGACTGGACAATGGTATAGGATAGGACTAGACAATGGTATAGGATAAGACTAGACAATTGTATAGGATAAGACTGGACAATGGTATAGGATAAGATTGAACATGAAATAATTACTTACCCATCCATGCGGTAATCAGGAAGGGATCTATTTAATGATATCATGTCACTAGCCACTAAATTAAATTGATTAATTTTAAATTTTTCTTTAGATTCTTGCTGCCTGTGAGCTGGCACGATGACAGGTTTCCCATTCTCTCCAGGACCTACTGCATGTGGTATCAAAACTGAAATGAAATGAAATGAAAATAGTTTAATTAGAATGGAAAGATTAAGTTGATTTCAAATTGAAGGAAAGATACCAGTAAGTTGAAAACAATTGTTTCAGTGTAGAAGAACTGCAGTAACTTTCACGTCATCTTTGGCAGCTATAGTTAATGAATAAAAGACTTGTGTACCTTTATGTCAACTGTACCTCCTTTAGGAGTTCAAGAGATGAAATTTTACCACCACACCATCTTGCCAGTTTAACATGCAATTAATAATAATAATAAAAACAGCCCAAAATTGTGATATTTTGATTCATTACCAATACAACAACTTTGAGTGGTTTTCAAAATGCAAATTTTAAGCTAGATTTACAATTCTGAATAATCAAATCTCTCAAATGTACATTGGGAACCACTTTGTCTACTCTTTCTGTGGTCACCAGAAGTGCTTCATTTTCATAAGAATAGAATAAACAGAACGTTGTTAGCAACATACTGCAGTTCCCATGTTCTACTAGTCAAAAGTAAAATGCTCTCTCATCCGTTGATTTACAAAACACTGCTTTTAACAAAAAATGGAAGTTAAGCTTCAGTTAGTCACAATATCAATGTTCTTTTTGGAAACATGATCTTAACTCAAATGACTCAACTTTCTTACAATAAAACTATGGCAACGTTTTCAGGTAGATATTTTCTCCTGGTTAAAATTGAAAAACATTTTGTTATATAAGCAAAAAATCTAAATATATGCTGACAATGGATCAAAATTAAATTCACAATCTGAATGTTTCCATTGAATAAAATCTTAACTAGTCAAAATAAAACAAATTCATATAATATCAACACTAAATACTTATATAGCCATACAGATACATTTTACCTTTTGTTTCAAGTTAACCTTACATTTTTCACAAAACAATCATTAAGTTTCACTTAAAATGTAACACCATGATAAATCAGTTTGGTATTATATTCACATCTCAAATAACTAAACTTGCTTATATTGAAAATATAACCGTTTCTTGTTTTGTAAAACTCACTTGCAATATAAACTGAGAATAAAAAACAAAAAAACACGAAAATATGCTGACTTTAGATCTAAAAATAACAAGTATATTTTTATTTTTAATGCTGACACCAAATTTAGCTAACAAAAAGATGAAATGTTTATTTCACAATAGAAATATAATTGTTATAAGAAAATGAAAACTGTTAAAGGTTACATAAAAATTCATAGGCCACACATAAATGCTACATTGAACATCAATGGCAGTTAAGAAATCAAACTGATAATTGAATATTTTAAAACAAAAGGGATATCAAAGATCACTTGTTAGTTATTGAAAACATTTTTAAAAAAAATGAAGTGGTTGTATAAACAAAACAATTGCAGTTATTTCTTCTATTCTTAGACTTAGTTAAAGTACTGGAGACAGTCTAGGCTTGGGATGATTAATTTAAAATCTATTATATAGCTAAAGTTTGACATTACTTTGGCAAAGGGCCAATATAATCAGTCAATAATATAAGTATCCAAGATCAGGTTCAGTTTCATTCTTGATAGATAGAAAGATATTTATTCTCCAAAATGAAAATGATGGATATCGTACAGAATATATTAGAATAGGGAATAAAAATATGTTGAATAGACTTTAGATTTCATCTTACACAGACTACACTGATAACTGTGAGCTAGTAATGTCAATGAAAACTTGAATGAAATATATAAAATAAATGTGATTATATACATTAAAGATGTGGAACTATATAATAAACAGTCAGTCTTTTGTGAATATTACACATGAACTGTAATTGTTATATCAGAAGTGAATTCAACAAATCAAATGATAAGGAATTTGGTGAATGCATCTAATTAGCTCATCATATCAGTAATCATTAGTATCTTCTTAGAAAACATTAACATAGGTTTGTATCACTTTTAAGCATATTTCACACTTTCATTTATTTTGGAATTTTTCCAAATTTCTCTTTATTTTTCTAATTTCAGCAACAGAACAGTATTATTATTATTAGGGAGCAGCACAGTTACGTCCCTTTACGGACTGAGTTCAAATCCCGTCGAGGTTCACTTTGCCTTTCATCGTTACGGGGGTCAATAAAATAAAGTACCAGTAATACACTGGGTTTGCTGGCTTTGTGCCATAAGTAGAAACAATTATTAGGGAATCTAAGTCCAGAAAGACAACTTTTCAGTCCTGGTACCATGCTTAAATTCCCATCTGGTTCAATTTAACCACATAGCTGTTGAGTGTCTTTCAGAAAGTCCTGTTTGTTGCAAGAATTTGGGCAACGCTTACAGCCAAGGGATAACAACAATCACTTCATTCACCGATTCTTACTGCATTTTACTTATGTGGTGCCACTGTTTGTCTGAGGGTACAGTTAAAAACGGTTTCTCAGTGGCGATTCAGGGTCAGATAACTCTGTGAGGAACATCTCAGGAGGCTGTCTTATTAGCTGGTACATAATGCAGAGTCTTTTCCCAGTTCATTACTAGTGTGCTGAGTACAGGATAGAAGTGCTGAGTACAGGATAGAAGTACTGAATAGCTACAATTCATGAATCTTGCCCTTGCCTCTCTACCATAAATCTAAATATTATAAATGAAATGAAGTAAAAAAAATGCTTAATTCGCTGGACAATTTCCTCTCCTACATCTGTAGTCTTTGGTCCAATATTTACTCCATCTCTCAACTGTTACCTTCTAACTACATATACAAGAAAATACTAAACAGATCTTGTTTCTTTAATTATAGACAGTAAGAAGAAAAGTGAAAAACAATAAATTTCTAGAGTTCAGAAAGTTAACAAAAATATAAACCTTAGAATGAGGAATGATTCTTGAAGCATTGTACATATGTGCTTGATCAACTGGCATGGTCATTAAAGCTCAAACTCCAAAACCGTTGGCTTTATAAGAAATAAGAATGTTGGAGCTCCCAAGTCAGGTAAATAAATAATGATTTCCTCATATGTACAACAGTTTTTTTTTTTTCCATCCAAACCCCACCTCCTCTGCCAAGTCAAATATTTACTTGAGAATCTGTGGCATCATGTATTACAGTGCAGACATACATCTATTTATCGATATTCCTAATAATGGCCAGGAAATCAATTTTGAGTGTTTTATGGAGCCAAATCCTATTTGTCTAAGTGAAGTTGGTCAACTGAATATCTTTTAAATAAGACATTTTAGAATGTATGTTACTGGGTAAATCAAGATGAATGCTTTGTTTATTAGGTTTTTCTTTTTCCCTTCTTCTCATATTGTCTAATCAAGATGCCCAATTTGAATCTAACATATTCTTCAAAAGTGACTGCTAATAAATTCTATTCTGTCTTCACCTGAGATTTGTATTCCATAACTAAGTGAGGCTCCTGAAGTTTAAAACAATCAGTGTTTGATGAATAGCAGATTGCTGGCTTATTGGCTTTTCTTTTTATGTTTGACATCAAATTATCAACTTCTCATTGTCAAGGTGTCTTTTCTGTGGGAATCACTCAATATACTACAGGAAATTGTTTAGTTATGTTTTTAAAAGCTAGAACTGAACTTGATAAATTAGAAATTAATAACAAAATCCTAATGGGAAGCTTTTGTGAAATAAATATCTTGGTTGTATGGTGGTTATAATGGAGAATTAACCTTTCCAGTACCATATTTCTGATGAAAGACAAGAATTTGGAGGATTTAGTAATATAACCAAATTTATTATTATTTATCCGATGTTTGAAACACGCCTTAAACCTTTAGCATTTAAACTGGCCATATCCGGCCAGAATTCTATCCCTTTCTGTTCAAACCAGCCATAACCGACTGCTTATACTGATGTTAAGATATTGTTCTCAAAATAAATAATATCAAAATCTCGTAGCGTCCATATTATGTGAGATAAAGCCTTTACCATGAAAATACAATAGTAAATATAGAGTAATGTAAATATTAAAGGGTTAAAGGTTCTTATACAAAATTATCTCAAACTGGTAATTTCCCTTAATAGCACTACCAGGCCAATAATTCATCCACTTATTCCTCAGGTTGAAAGTTTTCCAGACCAAATGAGTTAGCTGATTCTCATTGAGTCCCAGAGTTTTCTAAAGAAGATCATTGGTGTTTCCCACCAACATTTCTCTATTGAAAGCTGATAGAAGTTCTACTGGCTAAATTGCAAGGCTAGTAAATGTCTGTGAGAGCCTGATATCATCCCAAATGTCAGGTGCCTAATTTTGGCCTGGCTTTGACCCAAGACTGCAGCCCCATCAAAGAGATAAACTGTGCAAAAGCAGTATCTCCTGCAATTTCTAATAAAGCTGTAGCTTCAATACAACATCAAGCATTTCACAGCAAACCTCTTGTATAGAGAGTGATGGTAGTATATGAACTGCATGACTAGCAGAATACATCTCTTACACAAGAAGCAAATAAGGAGATACTCCAATATAGCCAAATGGAAACTGGAAAGGCAGGACAAGGTGATGTAATCACTTGCGACATCTACCTGACTTTTCAAGAATAGCTTCCTCTCCATCTTTTTCTGGGTGATATTAGCATGTACTCTCAATAATAATTGTTTCTACTTTTGGCACAAGGCCAGCAATTATCCCAGTGCATTACTGGTATTTTATTTTATCGACCCCGTAACGATGAAAGGCAAAGTTAACCTCGGCGGGATTTGAACTCAGAATGGCAAGTCAATAATAATAGGAATAATTCATAACATTTGAACAAGGACACAGATTTTTGAGTACATTGATTTGTTGCATCTCAGGAGTTGACAATCACTTGTTTTACTGACTATGGATATAGGAATGCTAAAGGCACACCAGGCAGAAACTTGAACCTAAACAATAAAGGGACATAATCAAATACCACAAAGAATTTTGTCTAGTGCCTAAACATTTGTGAAACAATGTT
>OZ024742.1:120067369-120117369 GCA_964016885.1 Eledone cirrhosa
CTCCCAGCTCGCCTGACTGCCGCCCCCTCGACTTCTTTGTGTGCGGCACAGTGGAACGAGACACCAACAAATCTAGCTGCAATACAAAAGACGATCTGAAGGCCAGGATCACAAGTGTCTTTAGGGGCCTAAGTCGGGAGACAGTGACGAAGGCCTGTAGCCGATTCCGAGGCCGTCATCAAAGCCAATGGCGGGTTTACCGAGTGAGATCGAAAGAACAAGTCATGAAGACAAACTGACCCAAGTTTGATAAATATATCTTAAAAAATAAAACTACTGTGTTAATTTTTCCTAGACAGTAATCTTGCGAACAGATATCGTCCGCACCCTATATTGGTAAATTTTCCAAAAGATTGCTTAAACATTTTCCACTATTAGACATCATAACATAGTCCATATTGAAACCCCTTACTACTATCTCTTTTCTGTGTAAAGAAGCAACTTAAACAGAAGCAAAGTTATATCATGATAAATGAAAATAAATGACTTTCCTAATTTCTTTTTATTTAGCTTAACATCTCTTATTTAGTCGATCAACACAACCTTACAAAAAAAGATGTAAAATAAACCTCATATTACAGGAAATATTTTGGAAGTTATAATGACAGCATTTCATTTTCTGCCAACTCCTTTTTTAGTTGAACTAAACAATCTCTACCTACAGTTTAGAAAGCAAGAATTCAAATCTATGTATAAACCACTTCTCATTTTCAGTTACAGAAGAAAGAAAACAATCTAGTGACGAATAACAGTATGTCTATACTGTCAAATAGAAATTGAAAGAAATATTGCATTTATGCAAGAATTCAAGAAGATTAAGCTGCAGATTTCCAATGTATATGACAATTAGATCTACTCCACTTCTATTAATTTTCTGTCATATGAAAAGCCGATTATGACATAATGAATATTGAATTTTGACTGATTTAGATATATTTCGAGATGTATATTAAACATACAAAGGTATGCCTTTAATAAACACACATATTTAGCCTCACCATAATATGTAGGCACAATCATTAAACCACATAGTTTTCTGTATGGCCAGAAAAATAGACTGACCTGAGATCTTTCAGAGTAGTTTGGATCTTTATTGGAGACCAGTTTTTTTTTTCATTTTCCTGATCAGAAAGAATAGTAGCTTATGGCTATACAAACTCAGAACTAAACTGGTGGCCCAAATTTACATAAAAGTACTGCAAGCAACATTATTAATTAAATATTAAAAGAATGAAAATAAACACTTTTATCCAAACACTATACTGTGCTTCTATTAATTAATTTCCAACACTTACACTAGTTGTGCAAATTAGGAGTTTGTATATGCTATAAATAGGCTCCTATTCTCTCTGTGGTCTGGAAAATAAATAACCAATTTCTGATGAAGCAGTAAAAGATGGTGAATTATCTCAGGCTAATCTCCTTTTCTAAGACCACAGATAGAAAAAGACGAGGTTCAACCACATTATCTACTTATCATGGTAATGCTAAAAATGTATGTTTATGAATTCAACTGTTGCAAATTAATATTTGCAGATATTATATGATCTTTTATTCATTAACTGGTTTCAGACATATCACCATCATTATTGTTTTTACACCTACTTCCTACACTGGCATGGGCTGGAAAAGCTGTCCTGCTTTGAGTCCAGACAGATCAGGGAGACTCCAGCTCACTCATATGTTCGATATTTGCTATGGCTGGACGTTCTTCCTAATATCATCTACCTTACAGAGTACATTGATTGGTTTTGTAACACCAGTACTATATATATATATTATAAAGAAGAGAGACGGTTTTAAATGTAGATCCTATGTTTATTATATAATCCTGTTATATTTAAAAGCCATTAAAATGATTGCACAATAACCCTGGAGATACTAGCCTGCCTGCTTACAAAAGTAACCATGTACATCATATGACTACTGTAGTCCCAACACGCTTCTAACTACAGTAGCATATAAAAAATAAAAACACCACAACTTACCACCTGCCTGAAGAGAACATGTCAAAGAGTTATCATGCAATCATTTTGACATCTTTGAAATATGTATAACAGGATTATATAATAAACAAAGAGTGTTCATTTAAAACAGTCTCTCTTCTTTATAATATTGACACTCTGTTTGATACCTTATTGATAATACTTTAAGGAGCACAAGTTGTAGAATGCTTTACATATGTTTACAACTAAAGTCTGTGGATTATTTGATCAACCAACTTTCTTCTCTTGAATTATATATATATATATATATATATATCCTGTTGTCAAGGAAAATTGATGTTAAATGATGATAATTATAATAAATCAATATCAACATCATCATTTAATATCCATTTATCCAAGCTAGTATGGGTTAAATGAGTTATCCAACTGTGAAACAAGCCAGATTGGGTGACTGTCTAAACTCGTACAGAACTGTTTCTGACTTGGTTTCCATTGCTGGATGCCCTTTCTCATGCCAACCACATTTAGAGTGTGGTGCTTTTTGTCATGACTCCTACTAAACTTACATGTACATGAAATGAATATTATTAGTTTATATCACGCCTCTTTGTTTTTATTATATTAGCAAACAACATTTGATATTATTCTAGATGGACTACAAGTCAGCATTGAAAACCACATATAGAATTATGATGATTTCACACACAGTCAGACACACTGCAAGTAAATTACCAGATCTTACTTTTACTTTCCATACTAAGGAGGACCTGTGTTAGTAAACTAGAACAATTGTAAGGTGAAAGAAGAATTTATTTAGTGGTTCCTTGTTTAATCTAGTCTGCAAAGTGGACAGTGGGGAAGGCCAGCACTACATATAGATAGTCAGTAAAGTGGACAGTGGGGAAGGCCAGTACTACATATAGATAGTCAGTAAAGTGGACAGTGGGGAAGGCCAGTACTACATATAGATAGTCAGTAAAGTGGGCAGTGGGGAAGGCCAGCACTACATATAGATAGTCAGTAAAGTGGACAGTGGGGAAGGCCAGCACTACATATAGATAGTCAGTAAAGTGGACAGTGGGGAAGGCCAGTACTACATATAGATAGTCAGTAAAGTGGACAGTGGGGAAGGCCAGTACTACATATAGATAGTCAGTAAAGTGGACAGTGGGGAAGGCCAGTACTACATATAGATAGTCAGTAAAGTGGACAGTGGGGAAGGCCAGCCCTATATATAGATAGTCAGTAAAGTGGACAGTGGGGAAGGCCAGTACTACATATAGATAGTCAGTAAAGTGGACAGTGGGGAAGGCCAGTACTACATATAGATAGTCAGTAAAGTGGACAGTGGGGAAGGCCAGTACTACATATAGATAGTCAGTAAAGTGGACAGTGGGGAAGGCCAGCCCTATATATAGATAGTCAGTAAAGTGGACAGTGGGGAAGGCCAGTACTACATATAGATAGTCAGTAAAGTGGACAGTGGGGAAGGCCAGTACTACATATAGATAGTCAGTAAAGTGGACAGTGGGGAAGGCCAGTACTACATATAGATAGTCAGTAAAGTGGACAGTGGGGAAGGCCAGCCCTATATATAGATAGTCAGTAAAGTGGACAGTGGGGAAGGCCAGTACTACATATAGATAATCAATAAAGTGGACAGTGGGGAAGGCCAGCACTACATATAGATAGTCAGTAAAGTGGACAGTGGGGAAGGCCAGTACTACATATAGATAGTCAGTAAAGTGGACAGTGGGGAAGGCCAGCACTACATATAGATAGTCAGTAAAGTGGACAGTGGGGAAGGCCAGTACTACATATAGATAGTCAGTAAAGTGGACAGTGGGGAAGGCCAGTACTACATATAGATAGTCAGTAAAGTGGACAGTGGGGAAGGCCAGTACTACATATAGATAGTCAGTAAAGTGGACAGTGGGGAAGGCCAGTACTACATATAGATAGTCAGTAAAGTGGACAGTGGGGAAGGCCAGTACTACATATAGATAGTCAGTAAAGTGGACAGTGGGGAAGGCCAGTACTACATATAGATAGTCAGTAAAGTGGACAGTGGGGAAGGCCAGCACTACATATAGATAGTCAGTAAAGTGGACAGTGGGGAAGGCCAGTACTACATATAGATAGTCAGTAAAGTGGACAGTGGGGAAGGCCAGTACTATATATAGATAGTCAGTAAAGTGGACAGTGGGGAAGGCCAGTACTACATATAGATAGTCAGTAAAGTGGACAGTGGGGAAGGCCAGTACTACATATAGATAGTCAGTAAAGTGGACAGTGGGGAAGGCCAGTACTACATATAGATAGTCAGTAAAGTGGACAGTGGGGAAGGCCAGTACTATATATAGATAGTCAGTAAAGTGGACAGTGGGGAAGGCCAGTACTACATATAGATAGTCAGTAAAGTGGACAGTGGGGAAGGCCAGTACTACATATAGATAGTCAGTAAAGTGGACAGTGGGGAAGGCCAGTACTACATATAGATAGTCAGTAAAGTGGACAGTGGGGAAGGCCAGTACTACATATAGATAGTCAGTAAAGTGGACAGTGGGGAAGGCCAGTACTACATATAGATAGTCAGTAAAGTGGACAGTGGGGAAGGCCAGTACTACATATAGATAGTCAGTAAAGTGGACAGTGGGGAAGGCCAGTACTACATATAGATAGTCAGTAAAGTGGACAGTGGGGAAGGCCAGTACTACATATAGATAGTCAGTAAAGTGGACAGTGGGGAAGGCCAGTACTATATATAGATAGTCAGTAAAGTGGACAGTGGGGAAGGCCAGTACTACATATAGATAGTCAGTAAAGTGGACAGTGGGGAAGGCCAGTACTACATATAGATAGTCAGTAAAGTGGACAGTGGGGAAGGCCAGTACTACATATAGATAGTCAGTAAAGTGGACAGTGGGGAAGGCCAGTACTACATATAGATAGTCAGTAAAGTGGACAGTGGGGAAGGCCAGTACTATATATAGATAGTCAGTAAAGTGGACAGTGGGGAAGGCCAGTACTACATATAGATAGTCAGTAAAGTGGACAGTGGGGAAGGCCAGTACTACATATAGATAGTCAGTAAAGTGGACAGTGGGGAAGGCCAGTACTACATATAGATAGTCAGTAAAGTGGACAGTGGGGAAGGCCAGTACTACATATAGATAGTCAGTAAAGTGGACAGTGGGGAAGGCCAGTACTACATATAGTCAGTAAAGTGGACAGTGGGGAAGGCCAGTACTATATATAGATAGTCAGTAAAGTGGACAGTGGGGAAGGCCAGTACTACATATAGATAGTCAGTAAAGTGGACAGTGGGGAAGGCCAGTACTACATATAGATAGTCAGTAAAGTGGACAGTGGGGAAGGCCAGCATTACATATAGATAGTCAGTAAAGTGGACAGTGGGGAAGGCCAGCACTACATATAGATAGTCAGTAAAGTGGACAGTGGGGAAGGCCAGTACTACATATAGGTAGCCAGTAAAGTGGTCAGTGGGGAAGGCCAGCACTACATATAGATAGTCAGTAAAGTGGACAGTGGGGAAGGCGAGTACTATATATAGATAGTCAGTAAAGTGGACAGTGGGGAAGGCGAGTACTATATATAGATAGTCAGTAAAGTGGACAGTGGGGAAGGCCAGTACTACATATAGATAGTCAGTAAAGTGGACAGTGGGGAAGGCCAGCACTACATATAGATAGCCAGTAAAGTGGACAGTGGGGAAGGCCAGTACTACATATAGGTAGCCAGTAAAGTGGTCAGTGGGGAAGGCCAGCACTACATATAGATAGTCAGTAAAGTGGACAGTGGGGAAGGCCAGTACTACATATAGATAGTCAGTAAAGTGGACAGTGGGGAAGGCCAGTACTACATATAGATAGTCAGTAAAGTGGACAGTGGGGAAGGCCAGTACTACATATAGATAGTCAGTAAAGTGGACAGTGGGGAAGGCCAGCACTACATATAGATAGTCAGTAAAGTGGACAGTGGGGAAGGCGAGTACTATATATAGATAGTCAGTAAAGTGGACAGTGGGGAAGGCGAGTACTATATATAGATAGTCAGTAAAGTGGACAGTGGGGAAGGCCAGTACTACATATAGATAGTCAGTAAAGTGGACAGTGGGGAAGGCCAGCACTACATATAGATAGCCAGTAAAGTGGACAGTGGGGAAGGCCAGTACTACATATAGGTAGCCAGTAAAGTGGTCAGTGGGGAAGGCCAGCACTACATATAGATAGTCAGTAAAGTGGACAGTGGGGAAGGCCAGTACTACATATAGATAGTCAGTAAAGTGGACAGTGGGGAAGGCCAGTACTACATATAGATAGTCAGTAAAGTGGACAGTGGGGAAGGCCAGTACTACATATAGATAGTCAGTAAAGTGGACAGTGGGGAAGGCCAGCACTACATATAGATAGTCAGTAAAGTGGACAGTGGGGAAGGCCAGTACTACATATAGATAGTCAGTAAAGTGGACAGTGGGGAAGGCCAGTACTACGTATAGATAGTCAGTAAAGTGGACAGTGGGGAAGGCCAGTACTACGTATAGATAGTCAGTAAAGTGGACAGTGGGGAAGGCCAGTACTACATATAGATAGTCAGTAAAGTGGACAGTGGGGAAGGCCAGCACTACATATAGATAGTCAGTAAAGTGGACAGTGGGGAAGGCCAGCACTACATATAGGTAGTCAGTAAAGTGGACAGTGGGGAAGGCCAGCACTACATTTAGATAATCAGTAAAGTGGACAGTGGGGAAGGCCAGCACTACATATAGATAGTCAGTAAAGTGGACAGTGGGGAAGGCCAGTACTACATATAGATAGTCAGTAAAGTGGACAGTGGGGAAGGCCAGCACTACATATAGATAGTCAGTAAAGTGGACAGTGGGGAAGGCCAGCACTACATATAGGTAGTCAGTAAAGTGGACAGTGGGGAAGGCCAGTACTACATATAGATAGTCAGTAAAGTGGACAGTGGGGAAGGCCAGTACTACATATAGATAGTCAGTAAAGTGGACAGTGGGGAAGGCCAGTACTACATATAGATAGTCAGTAAAGTGGACAGTGGGGAAGGCCAGCACTACATATAGATAGTCAGTAAAGTGGACAGTGGGGAAGGCCAGTACTACATATAGATAGTCAGTAAAGTGGACAGTGGGGAAGGCCAGCACTACATTTAGATAATCAGTAAAGTGGACAGTGGGGAAGGCCAGCACTACATATAGATAGTCAGTAAAGTGGACAGTGGGGAAGGCCAGCACTACATATAGATAGTCAGTAAAGTGGACAGTGGGGAAGGCCAGTACTACATATATATAGTCAGTAAAGTGGACAGTGGGGAAGGCCAGTACTACATATAGATAGTCAGTAAAGTGGACAGTGGGGAAGGCCAGTACTACATATAGATAATCAGTAAAGTGGACAGTGGGGAAGGCCAGCACTACATATAGATAGTCAGTAAAGTGGACAGTGGGGAAGGCCAGTACTACATATAGATAATCAGTAAAGTGGACAGTGGGGAAGGCCAGCACTACATATAGATAGTCAGTAAAGTGGACAGTGGGGAAGGCCAGTACTACATATATATAGCCAGTAAAGTGGACAGTGGGGAAGGCCAGTACTACATATAGATAGTCAGTAAAGTGGACAGTGGGGAAGGCCAGCACTACATATAGATAGTCAGTAAAGTGGACAGTGGGGAAGGCCAGTACTACGAATAGATAGTCAATAAAGTGGACAGTGGGGAAGGCCAGCACTACATATAGATAGTCAGTAAAGTGGACAGTGGGGAAGGCCAGTACTACATATAGATAGTCAGTAAAGTGGACAGTGGGGAAGGCCAGCACTACATATAGATAGTCAGTAAAGTGGACAGTGGGGAAGGCCAGTACTACATATAGGTAGCCAGTAAAGTGGACAGTGGGGAAGGCCAGTACTACGTATAGATAGTCAGTAAAGTGGACAGTGGGGAAGGCCAGTACTACATATAGATAGTCAGTAAAGTGGACAGTGGGGAAGGCCAGCACTACATATAGATAGTCAGTAAAGTGGACAGTGGGGAAGGCGAGTACTATATATAGATAGTCAGTAAAGTGGACAGTGGGGAAGGCGAGTACTATATATAGATAGTCAGTAAAGTGGACAGTGGGGAAGGCCAGTACTACATATAGATAGTCAGTAAAGTGGACAGTGGGGAAGGCCAGCACTACATATAGATAGCCAGTAAAGTGGACAGTGGGGAAGGCCAGTACTACATATAGGTAGCCAGTAAAGTGGTCAGTGGGGAAGGCCAGCACTACATATAGATAGTCAGTAAAGTGGACAGTGGGGAAGGCCAGTACTACATATAGATAGTCAGTAAAGTGGACAATGGGGAAGGCCAGCACTACATATAGATAGTCAGTAAAGTGGACAGTGGGGAAGGCCAGTACTACATATAGGTAGCCAGTAAAGTGGTCAGTGGGGAAGGCCAGCACTACATATAGATAGTCAGTAAAGTGGACAGTGGGGAAGGCCAGTACTACATATAGATAGTCAGTAAAGTGGACAGTGGGGAAGGCCAGCACTACATATAGATAATCAGTAAAGTGGACAGTGGGGAAGGCCAGCACTACATATAGATAGTCAGTAAAGTGGACAGTGGGGAAGGCCAGTACTACATATAGATAGTCAGTAAAGTGGACAGTGGGGAAGGCCAGTACTACGTATAGATAGTCAGTAAAGTGGACAGTGGGGAAGGCCAGTACTACATATAGATAGTCAGTAAAGTGGACAGTGGGGAAGGCCAGTACTACGTATAGATAGTCAGTAAAGTGGACAGTGGGGAAGGCCAGCACTACATATAGATAGTCAGTAAAGTGGACAGTGGGGAAGGCCAGTACTACGTATAGATAGTCAGTAAAGTGGACAGTGGGGAAGGCCAGCACTACATATAGATAGTCAGTAAAGTGGACAGTGGGGAAGGCCAGCACTACATATAGATAGTCAGTAAAGTGGACAGTGGGGAAGGCCAGCACTACATATAGATAGTCAGTAAAGTGGACAGTGGGGAAGGCCAGTACTACATATAGATAGTCAGTAAAGTGGACAGTGGGGAAGGCCAGTACTACATATAGATAGTCAGTAAAGTGGACAGTGGGGAAGGCCAGCACTACATATAGATAGTCAGTAAAGTGGACAGTGGGGAAGGCCAGTACTACATATAGATAGTCAGTAAAGTGGACAGTGGGGAAGGCCAGTACTACATATAGATAGTCAGTAAAGTGGACAGTGGGGAAGGCCAGCACTACATATAGATAGTCAGTAAAGTGGACAGTGGGGAAGGCCAGCACTACATATAGATAGTCAGTAAAGTGGACAGTGGGGAAGGCCAGTACTACATATAGATAGTCAGTAAAGTGGACAGTGGGGAAGGCCAGTACTACATATAGATAGTCAGTAAAGTGGACAGTGGGGAAGGCCAGTACTACATATAGATAGTCAGTAAAGTGGACAGTGGGGAAGGCCAGTACTACGTATAGATAGTCAGTAAAGTGGACAGTGGGGAAGGCCAGCACTACATATAGATAGTCAGTAAAGTGGACAGTGGGGAAGGCCAGCCCTACATATAGATAGTCAGTAAAGTGGACAGTGGGGAAGGCCAGCACTACATATAGGTAGCCAGTAAAGTGGTCAGTGGGGAAGGCCAGCACTACATATAGATAGCCAGTAAAGTGGACAGTGGGGAAGGCCAGCACTACATATAGATAGTCAGTAAAGTGGACAGTGGGGAAGGCCAGTACTACATATAGATAGTCAGTAAAGTGGACAGTGGGGAAGGCCAGCACTACATATAGATAGTCAGTAAAGTGGACAGTGGGGAAGGCCAGTACTACATATAGATAGTCAGTAAAGTGGACAGTGGGGAAGGCCAGCACTACATATAGATAATCAGTAAAGTGGACAGTGGGGAAGGCCAGTACTACATATAGATAGTCAGTAAAGTGGACAGTGGGGAAGGCCAGCACTACATATAGATAATCAGTAAAGAGGACAAGGCCAGCACTACATATAGATAGTCAGTAAAGTGGACAGTGGGGAAGGCCAGTACTACATATAGATAATCAGTAAAGTGGACAGTGGGGAAGGCCAGCACTACATATAGATAGTCAGTAAAGTGGACAGTGGGGAAGGCCAGTACTACATATATATAGCCAGTAAAGTGGACAGTGGGGAAGGCCAGTACTACATATAGATAGTCAGTAAAGTGGACAGTGGGGAAGGCCAGTACTACATATAGATAGCCAGTAAAGTGGACAGTGGGGAAGGCCAGCACTATATATAGATAGTCAGTAAAGTGGATAGTGGGGAAGGCCAGTACTACATATAGATAGTCAGTAAAGTGGACAAGGCCAGCACTACATATAGATAGTCAGTAAAGTGGACAGTGGGGAAGGCCAGTACTACATATAGATAGTCAGTAAAGTGGACAGTGGGGAAGGCCAGTACTACATATAGATAATCAGTAAAGTGGACAAGGCCAGCACTACATATAGATAGCCAGTAAAGTGGACAGTGGGGAAGGCCAGTACTACATATAGATAGTCAGTAAAGTGGACAGTGGGGAAGGCCAGCACTATATATAGATAGTCAGTAAAGTGGATAGTGGGGAAGGCCAGTACTACATATAGATAGTCAGTAAAGTGGACAAGGCCAGCACTACATATAGATAGTCAGTAAAGTGGACAGTGGGGAAGGCCAGTACTACATATAGATAGTCAGTAAAGTGGACAGTGGGGAAGGCCAGTACTACATATAGATAATCAGTAAAGTGGACAAGGCCAGCACTACATATAGATAGCCAGTAAAGTGGACAGTGGGGAAGGCCAGTACTACATATAGATAGCCAGTAAAGTGGACAGTGGGGAAGGCCAGTACTACATATATATAGCCAGTAAAGTGGACAGTGGGGAAGGCCAGTACTACATATAGATAGTCAGTAAAGTGGACAGTGGGGAAGGCCAGTACTACATATAGATAGTCAGTAAAGTGGACAGTGGGGAAGGCCAGTACTACATATAGATAATCAGTAAAGTGGACAAGGCCAGCACTACATATAGATAGCCAGTAAAGTGGACAGTGGGGAAGGCCAGTACTACATATAGATAGTCAGTAAAGTGGACAGTGGGGAAGGCCAGTACTACATATAGATAGTCAGTAAAGTGGACAGTGGGGAAGGCCAGTACTACATATAGATAATCAGTAAAGTGGACAAGGCCAGCACTACATATAGATAGCCAGTAAAGTGGACAGTGGGGAAGGCCAGCCCTACATATAGATAGTCAGTAAAGTGGACAGTGGGGAAGGCCAGTACTACATATTGATAGCCAGTAAAGTGGACAGTGGGGAAGGCCAGTACTACATATTGATAGCCAGTAAAGTGGACAGTGGGGAAGGCCAGTACTACATATAGATAGTCAGTAAAGTGGACAGTGGGGAAGGCCAGTACTACATATAGATAGTCAGTAAAGTGGACAGTGGGGAAGGCCAGCACTACATATAGATAATAAGTAAAGTGGACAGTGGGGAAGGCCAGTACTACATATAGATAATAAGTAAAGTGGACAGTGGGGAAGGCCAGTACTACATATAGATAGTCAGTAAAGTGGACAGTGGGGAAGGCCAGTACTATATATAGATAGCCAGTAAAGTGGACAGTGGGGAAGGCCAGTACTACATATAGATAGTCAGTAAAGTGGACAGTGGGGAAGGCCAGTACTACATATTGATAGCCAGTAAAGTGGACAGTGGGGAAGGCCAGTACTACATATTGATAGCCAGTAAAGTGGACAGTGGGGAAGGCCAGTACAACATATTGATAGCCAGTAAAGTGGACAGTGGGGAAGGCCAGTACTACATATAGATAGTCAGTAAAGTGGACAGTGGGGAAGGCCAGCACTACATATAGATAATAAGTAAAGTGGACAGTGGGGAAGGCCAGTACTACATATAGATAATAAGTAAAGTGGACAGTGGGGAAGGCCAGTACTACATATAGATAGTCAGTAAAGTGGACAGTGGGGAAGGCCAGTACTATATATAGATAGCCAGTAAAGTGGACAGTGGGGAAGGCCAGCACTACATATAGATAATAAGTAAAGTGGACAGTGGGGAAGGCCAGTACTACATATAGATAATAAGTAAAGTGGACAGTGGGGAAGGCCAGTACTACATATAGATAGTCAGTAAAGTGGACAGTGGGGAAGGCCAGCACTACATATAGATAGTCAGTAAAGTGAACAGTGGGGAAGGCCAGTACTACATATAGGTAGTCAGTAAAGTGGACAGTGGGGAAGGCCAGTACTACATATAGGTAGTCAGTAAAGTGGACAGTGGGGAAGGCCAGTACTACATATAGATAGTCAGTAAAGTGGACAGTGGGGAAGGCCAGTACTACATATAGATAGTCAGTAAAGTGGACAGTGGGGAAGGCCAGTACTACATATAGGTAGTCAGTAAAGTGGACAGTGGGGAAGGCCAGTACTAGATATAGGTAGTCAGTAAAGTGGACAGTGGGGAAGGCCAGTACTACATATAGATAGTCAGTAAAGTGGACAGTGGGGAAGGCCAGTACTACATATAGATAGTCAGTAAAGTGGACAGTGGGGAAGGCCAGTACTATATATAGATAGTCAGTAAAGTGGACAGTGGGGAAGGCCAGCACTACATATAGATAGTCAGTAAAGTGGGCAGTGGGGAAGGCCAGCACTACATATAGATAGTCAGTAAAGTGGACAGTGGGGAAGGCCAATACTACATATAGATAGTCAGTAAAGTGGACAGTGGGGAAGGCCAGCACTACATATAGATAGTCAGTAAAGTGGACAGTGGGGAAGGCCAGCACTACATAAAGATAGTCAGTAAAGTGGACAGAGGGGAAGGCCAGCACTACATATAGATAGTCAGTAAAGTGGACAGTGGGGAAGGCCAGCACTATATATATAGATAGTCAGTAAAGTGGACAGTGGGGAAGGCCAGCACTACATATAGATAGTCATTAAAGTGGACAGTGGGGAAGGCCAGTACTACATATAGATAGTCAGTAAAGTGGACAGTGGGGAAGGCCAGTACTACATATAGATAGTCAGTAAAGTGGACAGTGGGGAAGGCCAGTACTACATATAGATAGTCAGTAAAGTGGACAGTGGGGAAGGCCAGTACTACATATAGATAGTCAGTAAAGTGGACAGTGGGGAAGGCCAGTACTACATATAGATAGTCAGTAAAGTGGACAATGGGGAAGGCCAGTACTACATATAGATAGTCAGTAAAGTGGACAGTGGGGAAGGCCAGTACTACATATAGATAGTCAGTAAAGTGGACAGTGGGGAAGGCCAGCACTACATATAGATAGTCAGTAAAGTGGACAGTGGGGAAGGCCAGTACTACATATAGATAGTCAGTAAAGTGGACAGTGGGGAAGGCCAGCACTACATATAGATAGTCAGTAAAGTGGACAGTGGGGAAGGCCAGCACTACATATAGATAGTCAGTAAAGTGGACAGTGGGGAAGGCCAGCACTACATATAGATAGTCATTAAAGTGGACAGTGGGGAAGGCCAGTACTACATATAGATAGTCAGTAAAGTGGACAGTGGGGAAGGCCAGTACTACATATAGATAGTCAGTAAAGTGGACAGTGGGGAAGGCCAGCACTACATATAGATAGTCAGTAAAGTGGACAGTGGGGAAGGCCAGCACTACATATAGATAGTCAGTAAAGTGGACAGTGGGGAAGGCCAGCACTACATATAGATAGTCAGTAAAGGGGACAGTGGGGAAGGCCAGTACTACATATAGATAGTCAGTAAAGTGGACAGTGGGGAAGGCCAGTACTACATATAGATAGTCAGTAAAGTGGACAGTGGGGAAGGCCAGCACTACATATAGATAGTCAGTAAAGTGGACAGTGGGGAAGGCTAGCACTACATATAGATAGTCAGTAAAGTGGACAGTGGGGAAGGCCAGTACTACATATAGATAGTCAGTAAAGTGGACAGTGGGGAAGGCCAGTACTACATATAGATAGTCAGTAAAGTGGACAGTGGGGAAGGCCAGCACTACATATAGGTAGTCAGTAAAGTGGACAGTGGGGAAGGCCAGCACTACATATAGATAGCCAGTAAAGTGGACAGTGGGGAAGGCCAGTACTACATATAGATAGTCAGTAAAGTGGACAGTGGGGAAGGCCAGTACTACATATAGAAAGTCAGTAAAGTGGACAGTGGGGAAGGCCAGCACTACATATAGATAGTCAGTAAAGTGGACAGTGGGGAAGGCCAGCACTACATATAGATAGTCAGTAAAGTGGACAGTGGGGAAGGCCAGCACTACATATAGATAGTCAGTAAAGTGGACAGTGGGGAAGGCCAGTACTATATATAGATAGTCATTAAAGTGGACAGTGGGGAAGGCCAGTACTACATATAGATAGTCAGTAAAGTGGACAGTGGGGAAGGCCAGCACTACATATAGATAGTCAGTAAAGTGGACAGTGGGGAAGGCCAGTACTACATATAGATAGTCAGTAAAGTGGACAGTGGGGAAGGCCAGCACTACATATAGATAGCCAGTAAAGTGGACAGTGGGGAAGGCCAGCACTACATATAGATAGTCAGTAAAGTGGACAGTGGGGAAGGCCAGCACTACATATAGATAGTCAGTAAAGTGGACAGTGGGGAAGGCCAGTACTACATATAGATAGCCAGTAAAGTGGACAGTGGGGAAGGCCAGTACTACATATAGATAGTCAGTAAAGTGGACAGTGGGGAAGGTCAGCACTACATATAGATAGTCAGTAAAGTGGACAGTGGGGAAGGCCAGCACTACATATAGATAGTCAGTAAAGTGGACAGTGGGGAAGGCCAGCACTACATATAGATAGTCAGTAAAGTGGACAGTGGGGAAGGCCAGTACTACATATAGATAGTCAGTAAAGTGGACAGTGGGGAAGGCCAGCACTATATATAGATAGTCAGTAAAGTGGACAGTGGGGAAGGCCAGCACTACATATAGATAGTCAGTAAAGTGGACAGTGGGGAAGGCCAGCACTACATATAGATAGTCAGTAAAGTGGACAGTGGGGAAGGCCAGCACTACATATAGATAGTCAGTAAAGTGGACAGTGGGGAAGGCCAGCACTATATATAGATAGTCAGTAAAGTGGACAGTGGGGAAGGCCAGCACTATATATAGATAGTCAGTAAAGTGGACAGTGGGGAAGGCCAGTACTACATATAGATAGTCAGTAAAGTGGACAGTGGGGAAGGCCAGCACTATATATAGATAGTCAGTAAAGTGGACAGTGGGGAAGGCCAGCACTATATATAGATAGTCAGTAAAGTGGACAGTGGGGAAGGCCAGCACTACATATAGATAGTCAGTAAAGTGGACAGTGGGGAAGGCCAGTACTACATATAGATAGTCAGTAAAGTGGACAGTGGGGAAGGCCAGTACTACATATAGATAGTCAGTAAAGTGGACAGTGGGGAAGGCCAGCCCTACATATAGATAGTCAGTAAAGTGGACAGTGGGGAAGGCCAGTACTACATATAGATAGTCAGTAAAGTGGACAGTGGGGAAGGCCAGCACTACATATAGATAGTCAGTAAAGTGGACAGTGGGGAAGGCCAGCACTATATATAGATAGTCAGTAAAGTGGACAGTGGGGAAGGCCAGCACTATATATAGATAGTCAGTAAAGTGGACAGTGGGGAAGGCCAGTACTACATATAGATAGTCAGTAAAGTGGACAGTGGGGAAGGCCAGCACTATATATAGATAGTCAGTAAAGTGGACAGTGGGGAAGGCCAGCACTATATATAGATAGTCAGTAAAGTGGACAGTGGGGAAGGCCAGCACTACATATAGATAGTCAGTAAAGTGGACAGTGGGGAAGGCCAGTACTACATATAGATAGTCAGTAAAGTGGACAGTGGGGAAGGCCAGTACTACATATAGATAGTCAGTAAAGTGGACAGTGGGGAAGGCCAGCCCTACATATAGATAGTCAGTAAAGTGGACAGTGGGGAAGGCCAGTACTACATATAGATAGTCAGTAAAGTGGACAGTGGGGAAGGCCAGCACTACATATAGATAGTCAGTAAAGTGGACAGTGGGGAAGGCCAGTACTACATATAGATAGTCAGTAAAGTGGACAGTGGGGAAGGCCAGTACTACGTATAGATAGTCAGTAAAGTGGACAGTGGGGAAGGCCAGTACTACATATAGATAGTCAGTAAAGTGGACAGTGGGGAAGGCCAGTACTATATATAGATAGTCAGTAAAGTGGACAATGGGGAAGGCCAGTACTACATATAGATAGTCAGTAAAGTGGACAATGGGGAAGGCCAGCACTACATATAGATAGTCAGTAAAGTGGACAGTGGGGAAGGCCAGCACTACATATAGATAGTCAGTAAAGTGGACAGTGGGGAAGGCCAGCACTACATATAGATAGTCAGTAAAGTGGACAGTGGGGAAGGCCAGCACTACATATAGATAGTCAGTAAAGTGGACAGTGGGGAAGGCCAGTACTACATATAGATAGTCAGTAAAGTGGACAGTGGGGAAGGCCAGCACTACATATAGATAGTCAGTAAAGTGGACAGTGGGGAAGGCCAGTACTACATATAGATAGTCAGTAAAGTGGACAGTGGGGAAGGCCAGCACTACATATAGATAGTCAGTAAAGTGGACAGTGGGGAAGGCCAGTACTACATATAGATAGTCAGTAAAGTGGACAGTGGGGAAGGCCAGCACTACATATAGATAGTCAGTAAAGTGGACAGTGGGGAAGGCCAGTACTACATATAGATAGTCAGTAAAGTGGTCAGTGGGGAAGGCCAGTACTACATATAGATAGTCAGTAAAGTGGACAGTGGGGAAGGCCAGTACTACATATAGATAGTCAGTAAAGTGGACAGTGGGGAAGGCCAGCCCTACATATAGATAGTCAGTAAAGTGGACAATGGGGAAGGCCAGCACTACATATAGATAGTCAGTAAAGTGGACAGTGGGGAAGGCCAGCACTACATATAGATAGTCAGTAAAGTGGACAGTGGGGAAGGCCAGCACTACATATAGATAGTCAGTAAAGTGGACAGTGGGGAAGGCCAGTACTACATATAGATAGTCAGTAAAGTGGTCAGTGGGGAAGGCCAGTACTACATATAGATAGTCAGTAAAGTGGACAGTGGGGAAGGCCAGTACTACATATAGATAGTCAGTAAAGTGGACAGTGGGGAAGGCCAGCCCTACATATAGATAGTCAGTAAAGTGGACAGTGGGGAAGGCCAGCACTACATATAGATAGTCAGTAAAGTGAACAGTGGGGAAGGCCAGCCCTACATATAGATAGTCAGTAAAGTGGACAGTGGGAAGGCCAGCACTACATATAGATAGTCAGTAAAGTGGACAGTGGGGAAGGCCAGTACTACATATAGATAGTCAGTAAAGTTGACAGTGGGGAAGGCCAGCACTACATATAGGTAGTCAGTAAAGTGGACAGTGGGGAAGGCCAGCACTACATATAGATAGTCAGTAAAGTGGACAGTGGGGAAGGCCAGTACTACATATAGATAGTCAGTAAAGTGGACAGTGGGGAAGGCCAGCCCTACATATAGATAGTCAGTAAAGTGGACAGTGGGGAAGGCCAGCACTACATATAGATAGTCAGTAAAGTGAACAGTGGGGAAGGCCAGCCCTACATATAGATAGTCAGTAAAGTGGACAGTGGGAAGGCCAGCACTACATATAGATAGTCAGTAAAGTGGACAGTGGGGAAGGCCAGTACTACATATAGATAGTCAGTAAAGTTGACAGTGGGGAAGGCCAGCACTACATATAGGTAGTCAGTAAAGTGGACAGTGGGGAAGGCCAGCACTACATATAGATAGTCAGTAAAGTGGACAGTGGGGAAGGCCAGTACTACATATAGATAGTCAGTAAAGTGGACAGTGGGGAAGGCCAGTACTACATATAGATAGTCATTAAAGTGGACAGTGGGGAAGGCCAGTACTACATATAGATAGCCAGTAAAGTGGACAGTGGGGAAGGCCAGTACTACATATAGATAGTCAGTAAAGTGGACAGTGGGGAAGGCCAGTACTACATATAGATAGTCAGTAAAGTGGACAGTGGGGAAGGCCAGCACTACATATAGATAGTCAGTAAAGTGGATAGTGGGGAAGGCCAGTACTACATATAGATAGTCATTAAAGTGGACAGTGGGGAAGGCCAGTACTACATATAGATAGCCAGTAAAGTGGACAGTGGGGAAGGCCAGCACTACATATAGATAGTCAGTAAAGTGGACAGTGGGGAAGGCCAGTACTACATATAGATAGTCAGTAAAGTGGACAGTGGGGAAGGCCAGTACTACATATAGATAGTCAGTAAAGTGGACAGTGGGGAAGGCCAGTACTACATATAGATAGCCAGTAAAGTGGGCAGTGGGGAAGGCCAGTACTACATATAGATAGTCAGTAAAGTGGACAGTGGGGAAGGCCAGCACTACATATAGGTAGTCAGTAAAGTGGACAGTGGGGAAGGCCAGTACTACATATAGGTGGTCAGTAAAGTGGACAGTGGGGAAGGCCAGCACTACATATAGATAGTCAGTAAAGTGGACAGTGGGGAAGGCCAGTACTACATATAGATAGTCAGTAAAGTGGACAGTGGGGAAGGCCAGTACTACATATAGATAGTCAGTAAAGTGGACAGTGGGGAAGGCCAGCACTACATATAGATAGTCAGTAAAGTGGATAGTGGGGAAGGCCAGTACTACATATAGATAGTCATTAAAGTGGACAGTGGGGAAGGCCAGTACTACATATAGATAGCCAGTAAAGTGGACAGTGGGGAAGGCCAGCACTACATATAGATAGTCAGTAAAGTGGACAGTGGGGAAGGCCAGTACTACATATAGATAGTCAGTAAAGTGGACAGTGGGGAAGGCCAGTACTACATATAGATAGTCAGTAAAGTGGACAGTGGGGAAGGCCAGTACTACATATAGATAGCCAGTAAAGTGGGCAGTGGGGAAGGCCAGTACTACATATAGATAGTCAGTAAAGTGGACAGTGGGGAAGGCCAGCACTACATATAGGTAGTCAGTAAAGTGGACAGTGGGGAAGGCCAGTACTACATATAGATAGTCAGTAAAGTGGACAGTGGGGAAGGCCAGCACTACATATAGGTAGTCAGTAAAGTGGACAGTGGGGAAGGCCAGCACTACATATAGGTAGTCAGTAAAGTGGACAGTGGGGAAGGCCAGTACTACATATAGGTAGTCAGTAAAGTGGACAGTGGGGAAGGCCAGTACTACATATAGGTAGTCAGTAAAGTGGACAGTGGGGAAGGCCAGCACTACATATAGGTAGTCAGTAAAGTGGACAGTGGGGAAGGCCAGCACTACATATAGGTAGTCAGTAAAGTGGACAGTGGGGAAGGCCAGCACTACATATAGGTAGTCAGTAAAGTGGACAGTGGGGAAGGCCAGTACTACATATAGGTAGTCAGTAAAGTGGACAGTGGGGAAGGCCAGTACTACATATAGATAGTCAGTAAAGTGGACAGTGGGGAAGGCCAGCACTACATATAGGTAGTCAGTAAAGTGGACAGTGGGGAAGGCCAGCACTACATATAGGTAGTCAGTAAAGTGGACAGTGGGGAAGGCCAGTACTACATATAGGTAGTCAGTAAAGTGGACAGTGGGGAAGGCCAGTACTACATATAGATAGTCAGTAAAGTGGACAGTGGGGAAGGCCAGCACTACATATAGATAGTCAGTAAAGTGGACAGTGGGGAAGGCCAGTACTACATATAGGTGGTCAGTAAAGTGGACAGTGGGGAAGGCCAGCACTACATATAGATAGTCAGTAAAGTGGACAGTGGGGAAGGCCAGTACTACATATAGATAGTCAGTAAAGTGGACAGTGGGGAAGGCCAGTACTACATATAGATAGTCAGTAAAGTGGACAGTGGGGAAGGCCAGTACTACATATAGGTAGTCAGTAAAGTGGAGTGGGGAAGGCCAGCACTACATATAGATAGTCAGTAAAGTGGACAGTGGGGAAGGCCAGTACTACATATAGATAGTCAGTAAAGTGGACAGTGGGGAAGGCCAGTACTACATATAGATAGCCAGTAAAGTGGACAGTGGGGAAGGCCAGCACTACATATAGATAGTCAGTAAAGTGGACAGTGGGGAAGGCCAGTACTACATATAGATAGCCAGTAAAGTGGACAGTGGGGAAGGCCAGTACTACATATAGATAGTCAGTAAAGTGGTCAGTGGGGAAGGCCAGCACTACATATAGATAATAAGTAAAGTGGACAGTGGGGAAGGCCAGTACTACATATAGATAGTCAGTAAAGTGGACAGTGGGGAAGGCCAGCACTACATATAGATAGTCAGTAAAGTGGACAGTGGGGAAGGCCAGTACTATATATAGATAGTCAGTAAAGTGGACAGTGGGGAAGGCCAGTACTACATATAGATAGTCAGTAAAGTGGACAGTGGGGAAGGCCAGCACTACATATAGGTAGTCAGTAAAGTGGACAGTGGGGAAGGCGAGTACTACATATAGATAGTCAGTAAAGTGGACAGTGGGGAAGGCCAGTACTACATATAGATAGTCAGTAAAGTTGACAGTGGGGAAGGCCAGTACTACATATAGATAGTCAGTAAAGTGGACAGTGGGGAAGGCCAGTACTACGTATAGATAGTCAGTAAAGTGGACAGTGGGGAAGGCCAGTACTACATATAGATAGTCAGTAAAGTGGACAGTGGGGAAGGCCAGCACTACATATAGGTAGTCAGTAAAGTGGACAGTGGGGAAGGCGAGTACTACATATAGATAGTCAGTAAAGTGGACAGTGGGGAAGGCCAGTACTACATATAGATAGTCAGTAAAGTTGACAGTGGGGAAGGCCAGTACTACATATAGATAGTCAGTAAAGTGGACAGTGGGGAAGGCCAGTACTACGTATAGATAGTCAGTAAAGTGGACAGTGGGGAAGGCCAGTACTACATATAGATAGTCAGTAAAGTGGACAGTGGGGAAGGCCAGTACTACGTATAGATAGTCAGTAAAGTGGACAGTGGGGAAGGCCAGTACTACATATAGATAGTCAGTAAAGTTGACAGTGGGGAAGGCCAGTACTACATATAGATAGTCAGTAAAGTGGACAGTGGGGAAGGCCAGTACTACATATAGATAGTCAGTAAAGTTGACAGTGGGGAAGGCCAGTACTACATATAGATAGTCAGTAAAGTGGACAGTGGGGAAGGCCAGTACTACGTATAGATAGTCAGTAAAGTGGACAGTGGGGAAGGCCAGTACTACATATAGATAGTCAGTAAAGTTGACAGTGGGGAAGGCCAGTACTACATATAGATAGTCAGTAAAGTGGACAGTGGGGAAGGCCAGTACTACATATAGATAGTCAGTAAAGTTGACAGTGGGGAAGGCCAGTACTACATATAGATAGTCAGTAAAGTTGACAGTGGGGAAGGCCAGTACTACATATAGATAGTCAGTAAAGTGGACAGTGGGGAAGGCCAGTACTACGTATAGATAGTCAGTAAAGTGGACAGTGGGGAAGGCCAGTACTACATATAGATAGTCAGTAAAGTGGACAGTGGGGAAGGCCAGCACTACATATAGGTAGTCAGTAAAGTGGACAGTGGGGAAGGCGAGTACTACATATAGATAGTCAGTAAAGTGGACAGTGGGGAAGGCCAGTACTACATATAGATAGTCAGTAAAGTTGACAGTGGGGAAGGCCAGTACTACATATAGATAGTCAGTAAAGTGGACAGTGGGGAAGGCCAGTACTACATATAGATAGTCAGTAAAGTGGACAGTGGGGAAGGCCAGTACTACATATAGATAGTCAGTAAAGTGGACAGTGGGGAAGGCCAGTACTACATATAGATAGTCAGTAAAGTGGACAGTGGGGAAGGCCAGCACTACATATAGATAGTCAGTAAAGTGGACAGTGGGGAAGGCCAGTACTACATATAGATAGCCAGTAAAGTGGACAGTGGGGAAGGCCAGTACTACGTATAGATAGTCAGTAAAGTGGACAGTGGGGAAGGCCAGCACTACATATAGATAATCAATAAAGTGGACAGTGGGGAAGGCCAGTACTACGTATAGATAGTCAGTAAAGTGGACAGTGGGGAAGGCCAGCACTACATATAGATAATCAATAAAGTGGGCAGTGGAGAAGGCCAGTACTACGTATAGATAGTCCTTTCACAAGGATAGAGAAGTTGAGTAAAATTACTTTGGTAAGGGTGATGATTATAGTTAGCAGAGAAAATTAAGCAGGTAAAAATACACTGCAGGAAGCAAATTACAGGGTGTAATAGTTTTCTGAATGAAGAACTGGATGAAATGTTTTCTACAATAGATGGCTTGGAATAGATGTGAGATGCAGCAAGCAAGTTCAGAAGAGAAAATTGTTATATATAACATGCAAAAGGAGGGGAGGGACAGTGAGAGAGAGAATGATGTATCATAGATTAAAGATTTTTCTTCTTGTTAATCAGCCAGATGGTTTTCTTCTGATCAATTTACAATGAATGATTGGCAAAGAGGGTATTTATTTATTTGGAGGAGGAGCAACAGACTGGACCATTGTTAGCTCTCCAAATATATAGACATGTTTGTACCTTGTAGATTCAACAGCTGCTTAGAGCAGAAATATGTTGATATTTTTCTTCATTGAATCATAAATATAAAGCTGCCTCTAGATTATGCAAGAGGCATTAATGCATAAATATGCATGGTAAAGCCAGATAATTGCCACTGGGAGTTATTTGTGCTAAGTAGCTGTGCCATGAAGTACTCTTCCCTGTAAAAGTAATGTTTGTAATTCAAGGCTATCAATTTTTTTAGATTCTACAAGTGAAAGAGATGAATGTTTGATTTATAAATGCTCATATTTCTGTTTCATATGATATTAGATATTTTTTAAATGGGGATATGAAGATTTGTATCCTCTAGATAAAAATGTAATGTGTTGAAGACTCACTAGTCATATCACATATACATTATCTTTATATTTCCCAGTTGGGTTTCATATTAACCAAAGAGGGTTAGAAAACAATGGTTAAAATAACAAAACAAAAATGATATTAAGATTGTAGAAAACAAGCCACTGATCCTGTTAAAATTGAACAACATTTCAATGATTATTAACACTTAGTATTTTAAACAAACATTAACAGATGATTTTAGTTATCAAATAATAAAAGATGGGAAGGGCTTTGAGCTTTCCTTTATGGCTTGATAACAAAAATTAGTAATGTGTTCATCATCATACAATCCAAAACATTTCTGTAATATCCACATCAGGTCAAATTTGCATCATTTTGATATAATTCACAATAGCACTAACACAGTGTGGTTTAGAATAAAGGCATACACGAATCCATATACAAATGGTTTACATATAATAAACACGTTTAGTTCAGTATTTGCCTAGGTGCTGAGGTATGGAAAACAATATCTTCATATAGAATTTGTAAACAAACTATTCTTGGTGTAAGTTTATTTACATATAGTGCAAGCTTGATTGACTAGTATTAATTAGCAATAGCACTAACACAGCGTGCCTCAGAATAAAAGTATGTATGAATCCATATGCAGTATATTTACATACAATAAACATACACTTAGTCTCCAGTGAGTATTTTAAGCTGTTATTATATCACAACTACCTCAGTATCTAGGCCTAAGTATTCAAGTGTAATGAATTGTTATGACAGTAAAATGCATACACCACTCTTTCCGTGATGCTGAGGTAGCTATGACACGATCACAGCCCAAAACACTCACAGTCAGATTACATTTCTGTTTGTTATATGTAGCATGATCACAGTCAAATGACTGAAACCAATAAAAGAATAAATAAAACATATTGCCTATGCATTCATATACACATTCTACTTTAATATGTAAGTGAAAATTTACAAAACAAAACTACATAGGTTATAACAGACTAGTCATATCTAAATTAAATGTGAGTAGCTTTATTTTTCTCTAAAAAAAAAAAAAAAAATACTCACAGTCTAGCACTGGAATAAAATGTTGTCCTGTAAAAGTTAGGAATTAAGTAATCATCTAAAAAACGGATCCTAATCTATAAAATCAAGACATTGGGTCCAAAAGAAAAACAAAATAAAGAAAACAAAGAAAACAAAAACGAAAGAATAAAAAAAAATAATAAAACACAAAAATATATTTATAAAAATGGGTTCTTTTAAGAAAAGCAGAACTACTTCCTGTAAAGATAAATTTAAAAGTAGCATGCTAAGAGAGAAACAGCTCAACACTTAGTATCTTGTTGAAGATTTAAATGGATACAATTTCTGACAGTATCACATTAACACTCTGAGAAACATATGTATTTCAATTACTTAATCTATTTGAAATCTGGGGTAAAATTAAACACAAAACTCTTCATGAGACTTTAGAAGTATCTTTCACCATTAGGTTTAATGAAGAGTTCTCCCCAACTACATATGAAATGAAATTACAAAGTGTATGACATATTTAATACTATCTTTTTAAAGGCATTGGTAAAAAAAATTGAAATTATTTCAAATTTGTCAAGGGAATAGATAAAAAAATATAAAAGAAGAGTAAAGAAAAAAATCCAATACCCCATATTTAAAAATTAATGCACAAAGTCAAATTATAATAGAAAAAGTCTATTATTTGTAAAGTTGAAATAAGCTTTGCATATTATATAAAATCTAATTGAAGGGTGAAATGATTTACACTGAAAAGGTGTATTTAGGCATTGTTAAATAGTTAAATATTTCTGTTTGATCATCATGTCGTGAAGAGAATTACGGTACCTTTTATAACAAATAAGATCAAACTTTAAAATTCTCTACTTTACATTTCATATTTTAAGTTTTCAATTAAATCTAGTTCTGTCTGAAATAGGTAAAAAATAAAATGGCTTTGATGCATTTAATCATTACACTTAACCCGTTAGCACTTAAACCAGCCATATCCGGCCAGAATTCTCTCATTTCTTTCTGTTCAAACTGGCCATAAATGGCCATTTATGTTAAGGTATTGTTCTCAAAATAAATAATATCAGAATCTCATAGATTCAATATTACGTGAGATAATTATGAGCGGTAAAGCCTTTACCGCGAATATACAATAATAAATATAGAGTAATGTAAATGCTAAAGGATTAATGCTTTTGTTACCATTTTAATAACGAAAAACATTGCCTATGGTTTTCAATCCATTTTTTTTTAAAGAATCAAGAATTTGAATAAATTTAGAGATATCACAGACTTTTTCATCATGAAGATGACTTAAAGTTTCTATTATATTGGAAGGTGTTTTAGGTACTTTAAAAGAACATTTCATATTGTAGAACCAGAGTTGTTTTCAGTACATTTGGTATCATAAGGATGGCATATAAGTAAATTCATGGTTATTTTCCTTAATGCACATAGGATAGGAAAGTGAGCACCTATTTCCCCCCATATCTGACACACATATGTAGAGAATAAATGTAGTGGTGGTGCAGAGAAGATAATAAATGCATAGTAATTATATATATATTTCCACATTTTACCACCTGTAGGTTTTAGACCTACCCAGTCTAAATGGTGAAATGATTATTAAAGGTATTATAGAGCAATGACAAGAAATATAAGTAGATATTAACATTAGTTCATCATAAGAAAAATGAGTTATGGTAATGTATAAAAAAAAAAAAAAAAAAGCAGTTCATATTATTAAGTATAACAAATTCTCTTTGTAGATTTGAATTAGAAGTATATAAATTTTTGAAATAACATTAGAAGGAATATACATACATAATAGATCACTTTCAATATTTTTTTTTTTTTTTTTTCTTTTTTTTTTTTTTACCATTTGTATGATTGTCACTAACTTTTGTTTTGAATTTGCTTGAGAAATTAAGGCAAACGGTTAACCTTTTTGATACCAACTTATCTGAAATTACCCTGGTTTTTAGATACAAAACTATCCATTTTAAATATATTCACATTTTTATTAAAACCTTCCATCATACTTTTAATTAAAGTAATGTTCCGAACATCATCTTACTTAAAAAAAAGGTTAGTTATTTCATTAATTCCTCCAAAGTTTTTGAGTACTTTCAAAATGAATTGAAACACATAGGTAGTGTATTTCATTGTAACTATGGTAATAAAAGAGTTACGCCTACACTAGCAGAATTATATCTTGTCTTTTAACATAACACAGTATCTGTAAAAAAAAGGGCTTGAATGCATGAGTAGTCAGTCAATATTCTGACATGTTAACATTGTAGCTATTGAGCCTATATATATATATATATATATATATATATATATATCAAACAGAGAAAACGTTTTTTGACACTAACTTACAGGACATCTCAATGAAAAGATAGCTAAAAATATCTAGATCAGAGATGCATATAAACATTGCTTGTATTCCCCCTAAGGAGACTTTGGCATAGGTTAAACTATGTTTCTATACACACACATATATTAAACTATGTTTATATAATATATATATATATAAACTATGCTTCTATATATTAAACTATGTTTCTATATACGCACACATAATTCAAGTTCTTCCCATGGCAGACACCACTAGCAATATTGGAAAAAAAGGAGTTTGAAGCTGGAGACGAAGTATGCAGTATACAGAGCCGTAGTCGTGACTGCATTGCTGTATGGATACGAGTCCTGGACTTTCTACCATAGGTATGTCAAGCTATTAGATCAGTTTCACCAGCGCTGCCTCTGCCGTATTTTAAACACAGAATGGTACCACAGGATCTCAAATGTGAAGGTACTTTTGTAAGCCCAGATGCCGAGCATAGATGCACTGCTAACAGTCTCAGTTAAGATGGTCTGGACATCTTGTGCCATACAGGGTAACAGGTACCAAAGCAATTCTATGGTGAACTGACATAGGGTTATCGACCAAGAGGACAGCCTAAGCTTCGCTACAGACACACCCTGAAACAATCCTTCCCGAAATGTGACATTGATGCAGAACAATGGGAAATTAAGGCCACAAACAGGTGTGAATGGAGGCAAGCTATTCGCAAGGAAACAGAAGCTTATAAAAATGAAAGACAAAGCAGCCAAGTGGAAAAGCATGCAACAATGAAGTCCAGAACCAACACTGTAGAAGGTTCCATTCACTGTCCAGTATGAAGCCGCTTGTGTGCATGAAATTTGGGCTTGAGGTCCCACACGAGGGTACACAAATGAATGAAGTGCTAGACTGGACTTTATCGATTACGATAGTCAACCAACAACCTTATATATATATATATATATATATATATATAGAGAGAGAGAGAGATAAAATCCTGACGGCGGCACCAAGCAGTTTTGGTTTGTGTGGTCAGCAAACCTTTTCAAAGGTGTAGTAATATTTGTAGGGTATGGAAAAAATAGGCCACTGGTCTTGGTAGATTATATCTCTTTTACTATATTCATTGAATAGGATAAATATCTACTAGAGTAAGTTTTTGGTGGATAATGTGGAAATGGCAAAAATGATCTCCACAAATTAGAGAGACTGATAAAGCTTGCAACTTTTTCCTCAATAAGATAACAAGTCTATTTAATGTATTGTTCCTTGGTAAATCTGAGAAATAGTCCTGACAGTGAGGTTAAATGGGAGATATACTGTATATACTCTAAGTTGTATTTTGACCACAGAAATGATCATATGAATCATCTACCATAACTTGCTCTGGAGCTTGAAATTAGCAGCATGTAGTAACACACACACATACACACAAAAATAAATAAATGTAACACAGGTTGGTATCAGGACACAGTCTATATAATTATAGACATTGAAAAGAAATTTATGTTGATAATGCCACAAGCATACACAAAAAAACTAGTTTGATTCTGCTACAAAACAAATGCACCTTGGACAGATTGCTGTCTCATAAATGTATGCACACATACCTTTCACATGTGAGAAACATATGCAGTTCTCTAACTGCCAGCTGTAATTCTAAGAGTTGCATTTGTTGTCAGTCAATCAAGAATTGTGATTTAAAAGCACCAGTTAATGTTTGTTCTGGTCATAGATGATATCTATGATTCTGTGTTTTGACATCAGATGGTACCACCACATTTCCAACAATGTGTTGCATGTGTGCACGCATCAGCCCACAGCTTTCCACCTCATAGCCACACTTGAAGCCGAAACATTTTAAAGGTGAAGACATATACAATTGCAGCTTATATAAGCGTATAGAGAGTAAAGTTAAGTGCCATGACTATAGAAATAATGAAATGCCTGTGGTGGGTGTGAGATCATGATTTATAAGACATTTCACTCATAACAATAAACATGGAATCCCAATACTTATTTTACCATCACTTGAATATCTTGCAACAAAACTTTCTTTAAATTCCAATAATAAATATACAAATGCAGAAAAAAAAAATAATACCGTTTAATGATGTACCCTAACCCTACTTTTTACCATAAGCAATTTAATAAGCCACAGAATATTACAGAAATGGTGAAGAGAAATCAAGTGTGGCAGGATAAACTGAGAGTGCAGATAAAGGAAGCTAAATATTGTCAGTAATTTCTGAGAACTGTCCTCCATAAAGTAATAACAATAATCATTTTGTTACTACTACTACTACTACTAGTAGTAGTAGTTGTAGTAGTAAATTCATTTTATTTATTGCAAAGGTAACATATGACAGGGACATTAAAGAAACAAGTTACAGGTGTGAGGTCTTACAAAAAAATCTGATGAAGGAGAAAAAAAATGAGACAAAAGAGTATACAGAGTGAGAGTGCCAATGGGTAGGACTCCTACCTAGGGCTAATCAAGGAACCTTATATATATATATCAAGGTTCACCTGCCTACAAAGGACAAGTACCCTCTCCTAAATGATATTCCTGATCTACAAGTGCATATTAAGATTAGGTTCGAGCTATGTTTCTCAAGTACGCCCAACTTTTAACAAATTTACATGAGGAGTGCACCTGTCTCCCCTTCCTTCCTTCCTTTCTTCTCGGTGCAGAACTTGGAAGACATTAGTGAGGGAATACATTTCAAACTTTTGTTCACTAAAATCATATTAACAGGGTTTAAAACTTAAAGAAGCCCCTTGGAAAATTATTTGCATCTCGTATATGAGAGAGAAAGAGAGAGTGATGATAATAATTGTTTCTACTTTTGGCACTACCCAGTGCATTACTGGTACTTTATTTTATCGACCCCGTAAGGATGAAAGGCAAAGTTAACGTTGGAGGGATTTGAACTCAGTCTGTAAAGGGACGTAACTATGCTGCAAAGCATAGCGTCCGACCCTCTAATTATGTGTTTTGTATAAGTATAAAATATTTGATATGATAAAAAAACCCATAAAAAACAAAACCCATATTGATAGCAAAGAGAACCATATTGATAGCAAAGAAACCCATATTGATAGCAAAGAAACCCATAGTTTAATGTAACATGTCTTACCTTGAACAAGTTTAGCAATTTTTATATCTTATGTATAGAAAACAAATTAGATAAGCGCATAAAATTAAGAAGAAAAAAACCCTAACAGAAACAACTTTCTACTTAACGCTAAGGTTTTTAAACGAGTGTGTTGGAACATTACAAGAGAGAAGAAAAGTAATTAGGCATTTCTTTGTCATACTGCTAGTCTAATTATGAAACAGATTATATATTAAGATCATGAACAAATTCAAAACAAAGTTCAACAGCAACAACAATAATAACATTAAAAAATTTAACATTTCTTCAAGAAATTTCTAGATTCTCTTTCAACAGTTAAGACTCAGATTATATAAAAATAATACATGAAGTAATTAAAGACATTGGCATATGTATATCAAAAAAGAAAAGATAAAAAATAACAAAAAGTACCACAAAGAAAAATCAAAATACATTGATGTTCTTGTTAAAAAACAACAAATAAAAAAAATCTAATCAGGTTCTAACTTGATTAAAAGGATATGAGAGATTTTGTTTTTCTAAGCTAGTTCTATTTTTTTTAATTGTCAATTTTCTATGGAGAAAATTCAGAACACCTGCTTTAATATTGTAATTAAAATATTTAATATGATGGGAGAATTTCTTCTGTGCTATATAATTCCCTTTTCTTGGCAACATTTTCTTAAATTTGCATCTATACCAAGAAGTCTATTTAATCCATTCCCTGAATCGTGTACTTTCTATAACTTTAATTCTCATTACAATTACATTTTTTTATCATAATGAAAAAACAACAAATTAACTGAGAAAATGAAGGGGAAAAAAATCAGTTGCTTGTTTAGTTTTCACAATCAATTGTTGGAAGGAGTGGCTAATACTATAAATTATCATTTATTGAAATTATTATTAGTGTTATTTCTGTGGTTGCCAGAATTGTTAGTGTTAGACAATATGCCATGTGGTATTTGTCCTGGCTCTTTGTGGTCTCAGTTCAAATTCTGCCATGGTCAACTTTGTCTTTCATCCTCGTAGGATCAATAAAATCAAGTACCAGCAAAGGAATGGGGTTGATTTAATCAACTTACACTTCTCTCAAATTGCTGGCCTTGTGTCTAAATCAAAAACCATTATTATCCCAATGAGGGCAGAAGTTAGACATTTTTGGGGGATGGGGGTGTAATTATTATTTCAACAGAAAAGATAAAATATAGGACTAAATAAATGCCTTATGGTACTTAGATGCATTACTTTAACACCTGTTGATCTTAACGTTACAGTATCAATAAAACCATGAACAGCTAAGTTCTGAACTTGATTGATTTAAACTGTATCTTTCCTTTACAAATCTTGTGTTGAGATGTGAAAGTATTAAAGAAATTATCATTATAATAATCATTAGTGCAGTGAATTGGCGGAAATGACATTAAGTTACATTCTGTTACATTCTTTTGCATTCAGATTTCAAATCCAACTGAAGTCAATTTTGTTATTTATTCTTCTGGGGTTGATAAAATAAATACTGGTTGATTTAATCAGCTACACTCCTCTGGCTTTATACCAAAGTTAGAAATTCTCCTCCACCTTCACCTGTTTCATTATTAGTGCATGTACTCTCCCCTCTCTCATTCCATAATTCTAATAACATCTGCCATTTTCTTTCAGGTATTTCTGTACCTACAGTAAAGGCTTGTGAGGTAAAAACCGATAGGGCTCTGCTAAAGACACTCAAGGGCCAGGAGGTCGTGGTGTTAAAACAGGCCATTAAAGTCTATCACCCAAGTGATTTGAACTCAGAATGCAAAGAGCTGAACCAAATGCCATAAGGCATTCTATCTAATGAGACCACCAATTTATAGTGGTACTTCATTAATCAATCCAAGAATGATTGAAATGAAAAGCTGACTTCAGTGGGATTTAAACTGAGAATACACAGAGCTGGAATAAATACCACAAGACATTTTGTCTGACAGTCTAATACTTTTACAAACAGGTTACTGATACAGAGAGCAAAGGAGATTGTAAAAATGTTAGATAATAAAGAAATGCTTTTGTTAGCAGAATTGAAGTGAAAAAGGTTTGTTATCAACACATGCCACAATGCAGCAGCTTTCAATTTAAATAGTTCTTGGGAAAGGGGGGAGATGTTCAAACTTCTTTCCCCTTAACCATTTTGTTATATTTTGAATGACAATCATTGCCCATGATTTTCAAATAAGTCTTTTAAGAATTCAGAATTTGGGGGGATCCAGTAAACTAAAGTAAAGAATTCAATTTTTATTATGATGCAGTCATAATGCTGTTTTGTCTTGCTAATGTGGCTTCATGTGGTACAGAATGTTAAGAGTTAAACTAGTGTTTGGAGTATAACTGAAAGGTTCTTACAGAAAATTAAAATGGAATGCTTTTAGATAAATAAAAACACTTTAAAACAAAAGGTTTTGTATTGTAGAAGGGTTAACAACCATAATACCACCAATACCATGTTGGGTCCCATAACTTACTGGGTTATAGGGGCACCACTGAGAACTCCGGCTTTGGTTAAAATATGGTGCTCTCAACAGAGAGTGTGATTAGATATTTTACTAAAATTAATAGTTTTGGCTTCTCATGTTGCTGCTTTGATTCAAGTCAACCCTGATTAAGCAAGCTAATAACTAAAGACATTCCAATTATGAGCACTCCATTTTTTCAGAGGTACTATGAATTATCTGATGCCTCCTTCTGTATTTAAAATGGTAGAGTGTGATTTGAGGGTAGTTTGACTGCTATTTCTAGCAGGTTTAGAAACTACATCGAGGCTGCTTTGTTGATTCTAAATAAGAAATGGTTTAAATTTTGCTGGACTTGACTTAATATTTCCGCCTTGTAATAATGGTATGATACATGAGTAGTGATCTCAAAAACATATTCAGTTGTAAAGGAATCACCAAAGACTTCACCTTCATGTAATAAACCACTCTAATCCTGTTGATTTACTGCTTCTGTCTCAGGTTGTTGATAACCAGGTGTTAACCTCTCTGAGGGAGTGGGTATCCCTGAATCAGCTACATACAGGTGTCAGCCAATTCATTCCAGACATGCATCACTGGAACAGACTGCAGAACACATACTGAATGAGTGCTGGGATCTCTGCCTATCTGAGAGATTAGACCTCACACACCCTAATCCTACTACCAGGAGCCAGTTGGATGTCACATGACTACTGTCTCATAAGAAAGAAGATGAAGAACCACTCTAATCTATAAATTACAGTTGATCTCAGAACTGCATGTTAACAAAACACTTCACAATTTTAAATTGTTGTCAATTCTTGTTGTTACTACTTCCAGCAATTTAGCCACCCCTTTGATACCAACTTTATCTGAAACTATTTCAATATGAAACTGTTCATTCTAAAGTGTTCATATAAAATTTAAACCTTCCATTATGATTTTATACAAGAATTTGTGAAGTTATCTTTCAAATACCAACATAATCATGAAAGAAATAGTTATATTACTGTTCATCTAACTTCTTGATTTTAAACATTAATAGAAAATCACAGGTGACATCTTTTATGAAAAATATAGCAAGAAAAGGGCAAAGATATTCCTATATAGTCAACATTTTTCTCTTTTAATGAACTGTTTTTGAACTGCCTTTAAGTTTGCTAGAGCACCCATATGCCTTTTTAAAATCCCAGGCCCCATTAACTATAATATTTCATCCCCTGTGGCTAACAACACTCACTTTACTACACCCTAATTAGAAGTATTATTGAGAATGTTAGTTTACATTCCAATCATAACAGATAATGGCACAATTACATTATTATTGGTAATGGTTAATCTCATTGTTAATTCAAAACCAGATTAAATATTTTAGGTCAATTCATTTATCAGAATTAATGAACTGGAGCTTTCTAAAATCTAATAGATATTTTATGTCTAATTAATTCCATGATCAGTAAATCCTCATTATGATGAATAATAGATGAGTCATAATGTATGGTATAGCTGTATGATTTAATGTTCCCTGTTACTGCCTTTCTCATTAGCCCCTTCCATAGATAATCATGTCCTGTCATCACAGTTGGTAATGCCACCCATTTTAAGAATCCTTTGTCTGTTATACATCCACATGTTTACCATCATCTAAATACATTTTATTCTATTCACTACACAAGCACTGAGAATTGCCTTCTATTCCTGAATACCAGTATTATATACATGTAGAACAATTATAATAGCTACTGTTAAATAGAAGCTTACACAATTCTCATGGAACTCAGCCCTTCACGGCCATGTGTTTAAGAGACATGGAATAAAGGAGCAATAATGGGTGAACATAAACCATCAAGGGTGACATCACTCTCAAATGATGAGGATGCCTCTATGCAATCACTGTACCTGCAAGAGATAACAGCCAAACCTTCCTCAATTCCCTATGCAGTCCTCTATGCACATGCAAGAGATAGCAGCCAAACCTTCTTCAAATCATACCCTAATCTTTTAAAAAAAAGACATTGGATAATGTAGTCTAGATACACTGTGACTGAACAAAAGTTTGGATAGTCAAGGCTGGAGCCAAGCAGCAGCTTAATCTCCTTCAAATCACACCCTATCATCTTAAATAAAGGAAAGGATACATTAGATAATGTAATTCTGATACCTCTAAAAAAGCTGTGATCGTCATGGCTGGAATGCCTTTGATCAAAGGTCTGTTCAATTAGGGTTAACCTACAGCTAAATAACATTATTTTTTATAAATGTATCTACACTAATTGATGAAAATATAAAAAAACTAAATTTCAACAAAGATATTTACAAGCCAGTATACCACTGTGTATTCCAGTTTTTAAAATAAACACATTATGTCTGTGCATGCCATAAGAACTGACTAAAACGGTTGATGACAGGAAGGGCACCCATCTGTAAATCACTGCCTCAGAAAACCTAGTCATGCAAGCAGGACAAAAAAGGGACATAAAATTATGATGAGGATAATATTTATAAACCAGATTACAAAATGCACAGTTCAGTTTACTTTTTACAAAAAAATTTCCTTCATATATATTTCTTCCTAATAATACTAATTAATTAGCTAGTTTGTTAAACATTTAAATTGGATAGCAGTATCCTAGTTACAGAAGAGTTTCTAAACTAGCTCTCAATTTCTAAATTGCTTTTGTGTCACTTTGAAATATAACTTCATAAAAGAATTTTCAATAACTAGATATTATACTTTTGATAACACTATAACTAAGTTTAATTTTTGTCTAAATAACTCTTGAAGCATCATCATCATCATCATCATCATCATCATATTTGTATTAGTATTTCCTTTTAGTGGTGACAAAAACTAAACATACTTTTAAGGGCAACTGTGCATGTCTATGTGATATGTCCTTATTTTGATGATCATTTTTTTCATTATACAGTGAGGATGAGCATTGCCTATTAAATTTGTTGGATTGCTTAATGGCTTGGCATTTTCCTTATTTTTTTAAACTCCATATTCTCTTCGTTAATCCTAATGATCCTATTACTAAGCATTCTCATTGATATTCATGAATTAACTATTGAGCATTCCATAGATGCTTCTACTCTAAATGTTAATATTCAGGCAGAATCAACATAGCTGTGTGACCAAGACTGAATCTCAAATCACAAATATACACCACCCAATGGGCTTCTGTACAGGTTCCAACTTCCCAATTTCATTCACAAAGCTCGGTTCAACCTAAACTTATGAGAGATAACACTTGACCATGAAAATGAAGTTGGAACCTCGTAACTGTTCAACAAACTTAACAATACAGCCATATATCTATAACTATAGGAACTGTAGTTATATCTATGTCACATATCCTTGCAAGTTTTATACTTGGAAAACTTTTCAGTCTTTTATTATTTTTGTTCCTATTACCCCCAACCCATCCAAAGTGAATCCAACAGTGATTCATTTCCATATATCAAAATTTCAAAAGAACCAATTAATTCCATGTCACCATAATTTATTCAAGCATATTTGACTTATTAAACACAAGGATATAATAAAAGGAGACAGAAAAAAAATTACAATACAATTTCAAAAATAAAAATAGAGAAAAAAACAATAATAATGATGCACCAATACAATCCATACTTTACATATGGATGTATTAAAATACATGAAAAACATTTTCCAAGCATTTTACTTATTTCTTTTAGTGCCAGTATAAATGAATTTTGGCTTACCTCTTCTTAACTTACGTTCAGTCTTATCTTATGACCAAGAAAAAAATAATATCAAATTAAACAATAAAATAAATTGTGCAACAAAATAAAAACCCACAAAAAAAAAAAAATACAGCAGTAAATATATGGGAAAAACATCATATGGTGAGAATACACACACATACACACACCTATAGATTAACAATACCATTTTTTTTTTCATTTGTTATATAAAGCAATGTTATACAAATAGATTTGCTGACATGCATTCACAGAGAGAAAACAGTGGTATAAAGTAATATAGGAGGGGTGGATGGGGTGATCCAGCTGAACAACATAAAGCTGAAAATCAATAACTCTCATGGAAAGAGGTAAATAAATGTCTTTGAATTGGTGAACAACCATATTTTAGAACTGTTCCATCTAGCTATGGTTACATTCTTACTAAATATAAAAAGCTGTATTCTCAATAGGAAATTTTTATATTTACCTATTCGTATTTGTGTATTTATATATAAGAACATTCTCTCTCTCTCTCTCTCTCTCTCCCTCATTCATTTGTATATTTACTGACTCTGCTAAAAGACAGCAAGAAAAAAATTGTTTCTCCTCATATATATATATATTGCACACAGGTTAGGACTGTTGGCTACCTCACTTAACATTCAATACAAAGTTGTTTCAAATCCAATGTTACTACCCAGAATGTTTTATCATTGAAGGTTAAGAAAGAATAAGGTGTGCATGCATATATTTTAACTAGAGACTATAAACAGACAATAGAAATGCCTACAATGTGCATCTAAGTCTAATTGGATGGATAAAAGAACAAACTAGAAAGGAAGAGGTGTGTGCCGGGTGGGGGGTGGGGGGGGGGGGGGGCTTGGTCAATGTGACAAACTAACAATTAACAAATGTGTTTATATATATATATATATATATATATATATATATATATATATATATATGTATGTATGTATATGTATATATATATATATATATATAATCATCATGGTCTTGGTTTTGATTAGAATAATTAATAGCAACGATAAGAGGCAATGATATTTCACATGGAACTATGAAATATGTATTTTCACATCAATATATAAAAAATGTTTGAAAAAAAAAAAATAAAGAAACAAGCCAAAAAAAAAAAAAAGTAGGAAGAAAAACTTTGATTCATGAAATTTTAGAGGGCATAGATTAATTTCCAGCAGTACACATGAAATAAAGTTTCCTTTGAAGGTATACCAAGATTTTAATAAAGTTGTGTATCACATCAGAAAACACCAAATACCAGACTACTATTATCACTACACATTAAAAGTAACTATAGAAACTGCAGAGATTAATTGCAAGCACAGCCTGTAGCCTAAAACGCAAGTTAGTATCAATACCATACATGACGAAAAAGAAAGAAATCATTTTTTTTTAAAAATGTTTTATTCTATTTCACACAGTCAACCCAGGCAGTGGGTCCCATCACCTACTAAATGATCTATTTAAACTGAAATTATTAATGCTTATTAATGTTTTAAAATATTATTATTAGTGTATTTATTGTTGCTGCTTTTTTTAATATCATAAAAACATCTAAGTCCATTCATTCCCCAATAAAGAAGAAATCTACTGTGAAAATAGATGCAAGAAAAAAAAAAAAAAAAAAAAAACTAAGATGAAAGGGCAAGCAAAACACAAAAAAAAAAAACAAAAAAAAAAAAAAAAACTGAGAAGCAAGATGTAAAACATCTAACAGGGGATGCAACAATTGTATTGATAATATTGATTTCTTCCTGAGGTATATGCTAAAATTTGAAAAAGGAAGTGAATATAATATATGTTTCTTTATAATATAGTTAACTGAACTGATCCCAGTACTATTTTATTGACCCTAGCAAGATGAAAAGCAAAGCTGATTTCAACAGAATTTGAACTCAGAATGGGGAGTCATGCTGATAATATTAACACTCCACCCTTAGTTATAGTAGTATTCTAAACACAGAATGCCAACTTATTTAGATTGTGTTGTAACAAACGGCCTTCAGTCAAATCTGACATTTGAAACTTTACAGAATCTTGGATTTAATAAGCAGAGATAAACAAATTTTTTTTTTTTAAATTATCATTGCTGAGTGAACATTGTTCAACAGGTTATGTTCCAAGAAAGATGAGTCATAACCATTTAATATCTAGAGATAGAGCTGCTTCATGCTATGTCAATAATCCTCTTGGGGTAAAAGGCATAAAAGTAACAACTCACTCAACTATTCTGACAGCAATGAATACAGGAGAGGAAAGGAACCAATCATTAGATTGGATCAAAGAACCTATGTTTCCATTGGTCTTTTAATAACCTATAGTCTCTAGCAGAAGCACCAGTGTTCAAAAAGTACAAAGCCGATATAGATACAGCAAAGCATCCTCTCCCACTCTTTAACAATTCTGTCAATCTCCATCCACTGTATTTGTTGACCACAAAAGGATGAAAGTCAATGTTGATACCAGCAGGATTTGAACTCAGAGAGCCAGAACAAAAACCCAGGCATTTAATCCAATGCTCTAATGACTCAGCCAATTTGCCCAAATATGGATATTATTGATTATATATATATATATATATATAGACGGTGATGATGATGATAGATACATTAATTATAGAAAACTAACTTGCAAGCAGGGAAAAAGCAGACGTAAAATGAAATGAAAAATGAATGATAACAGTACTAAAGGACAACAAAAATCTTTAGAATTCAAATTTCTAGTTGAATAAAAAAGACATTTGGGAGAGAGAGAGAAGTGAAGAGGAAGAAAGGAAGGGAGAGAGATAGAGAAAAATAAAGGGGTGAGAGTGGGGAAACAAGAAAAAAGAGAGACAAGGAGAGGGAGAGCAAGAAAAAATAATTACACGTTTTTAAGTATGATTTTGTGTGTGTATGTATGTGCACACAAGTATGATACATGTGTATATGTATGTATATATATATAAATAAATACCACAACACTGAAGCAAACAGAAAAGCAGACCTCACACATACACATACATAGATATATAATATGCACACACATAACAGAAGTCAACTCAGTAATGAGTATGACTATTGCTCTTTACTAAGCTGCAAAATAAAGATGACTTGCAGCTTCTACTATAGTTATTACATAAATTTCTCTTTTTGGTTAAATGTAATACAGAATCATGAAAATTTGCAAAGAGTGCAGGCATATATCACTTCAGACTAGCCACAGAATGTCAATGTCTGTTACATGATTGGCAAACATATGTTCTGTCAGGTGGTGGTGATTTATTATTAGCTTCTTTTGCTTAATATAACCAAGAGTGGCTTACATAACCACCTTTATTTAAAAGGACACATTCTGACACAAGGTGAACACTTGAAGGGATTATTTATATCTATGGAACTTCATTCTTTGCATCTTGTGTGTTCATTGAGATTTTCTTCCTTGGATGCAGTGAGTACATTCTTTTTATCCACCAAACTTTCCACATGGATATTACTTTTTTTTTAGATCAGATTTAAAGCAGTCTTTGTATTTTAACTTCAGTTTGTGAAGAAGATATCTTTGAAATTCTTTCAACTTCCATATAAACTATATGGCCTATCCACATCTCTCTCTCTCTCCTGTCATTCAAGAAAGCTCCTAGGATCACTCCAAAGTCTCGCCATCACTCACAAGTAAAATTTGTTGAAGACACATTTAAAAAAAAAATGCACCAACTTTTTAACATCTTCAGTTAATGTCACAGTATATAGTATGAGTATTTTATCATGGTACCAAACAGGTTGGCATGACCAAATGATGCTCATGGCCCTATGTAATTCCAGTTTGTTTTCAAACCATTTTAATAAGTGTAGTGGTTATTTTCTATTATGACACAAGAGCTAGTGAGGTTGTCTTGTACCCTGGAAAAACTAAACAGCACTCACTATTTCATATGGTATTCTTTCATTCAATACATTTTGACTAGAAGAGTGAACAAAAAAGAGAGAAATGACAAAAAGGGATTCAAAGCACAGAGAGAAAGAATGGAAATAACAGTGATTGGGGTGAGGGGTTAGCAGAGTAGGGAGGAATGGAAGAGAGACAGACAGTAATGCAGCTACATACTAGCTAGGGAGTGACATATATATATATATATAACCAAAGAAGGTGTGGTAACAAGCTAGGTGGACTATAACGCACCAGAGTACTCGATACTTAGGGTAGTAGAGGGGGTAATAGGAAAAGAGTCAGGACCTCGACAGCTGAGCTCCGGCCGTTTCGACAGCTAGATCCGAACATTCGGAGCTCAGCAGTTGGGGTCCTGACTCTTTTCATATATATATATATATATATATACACATACATATATGAGAGAAATACCAAGTGATGGATGAATGATGGGTAGTCACAGAAATAGGCAACAATGAGTGATCTATGAAAAAGAGAGATGGCTAGCAGTATAAGCTAGTGATGGTAAGGTGTATCAAATATGAACAGATCTGATGCAATGGCACATTATATAGAGGTTGTGATGGCTAGTAGTATAAGCTAGTGATGGTAGAGTGTATCAGATATGGATAGATCTGATGCAATGGCACATTATATAGATGTTGTGATGGCTAGTAGTATAAGCTAGTGATGGTAGAGTGTATCAGATATGAACAGATCTGATGCAATGGCACATAATATAGATGTTGTGATGGCTAGTAGTATAAGCTAGTGATGGTAGAGTGTATCAGATATGGATAGATCTGATGCAATGGCACATTATATAGATGTTGTGATGGCTAGCAGTATAAGCTAGTGATGGTAGAGTGTATCAGATATGGATAGATCTGATGTAACACTCCATTACATAGAAATTGTGTTGAGAATGAGGTAGAGTAATATTGGCTGTGGTAGGGGGATATTCTTATATAGACAATTTGGCAAGGTGAATAGGGGAGAGAGAGAGAGTGTTAGATAAGATGGTGTCAAAAATGAGGGTGGTATGCTGGAGGGAAATAAATGTAGACAACAAGAATATAATGGTTGAGAGACCCAATTGTGTGTGTGTGTGTGTGTGTGTGTGTGTGTGTGATCCTTGGAATTAATTATTTAACAAGCACATTCAACAGCCAAGCCAAAGAAAACATAGAAGAAAGAGGAAGTAGAAAAGAAGGAAGCAATTTAAAAGGAGGAGGAAGAGGAGAAGGAGGGGATAGTGGATTGTAAAAGAACAGAAATGGCAAGGTAAAATAAAATATTTAGGCAGAGGAAGATGCTGTGATAATAACTGGAGTTAACTGCCCTCTTAGTGAAAAACTGTAAAAACATGGCCTGCATGCAATACATACTTTGCAACACTGAAAGAAAAACAGAAAAAAAGAAGACGTTTAAGAGGGTAATACCACAAATCTATGATCAACATAATTTGCAAGCTAGCAACTTCCTATGACAGTAAATTAGATACAGTATTAAATCTTAATCCTCTCTTATGCATACACACTGGTTAATATATACATATAAATATATATATATATATATATATATATATATATATATATATATATATATATATATATATATATAAAGATATATAAAGATATATATATATATAAAGATATTTATATCTCCTGTGATTATAAAGATATATATATATATAAATATATATAGGAACCAGTAAGACCCCGACAGCTGAGCTCAAGCCGTTTCGACGGCTAATTCTGGACTAAAGAGTCCAGAATTAGCCGTCGAAACGGCTTGAGCTCAGCTGTCGGGGTCTTACTGGTTCCTATTACCCACTCTACTACCTCAAGTATTGAGTACTTTGGTGCGTTATGGTCCACCTGGTTCCTTACCACATTTCCTTCGTTATAAATATATATATAAAGATGTATCTTTATATATATATATATATATATATATATATATATATATATCACTATCCTGATGTCTTCCAAAAGTAATGGTTGCATTTTGAAAGGGTACGTCAATGTTTATTTATAAAACTGGTATATATTGTATTTTGTCTGATGAAGGCATACCATAATTTAACATGGTATCCTTGGAATATGTATAATAAAATAAATATGGTTTTATAAATATAGTTTCCATTTGTTAATATCGTATATATATATATATATATATATATATATATATATATATATATATATATATATATATATATAAAGATGTATCTTTATATATATATATATATATATAAAGATGTATCTTTATATATATATATATATATATATATATATATAAAGATTTCATTTCTGAATTTGTTTAGCAAGATTCTTTATCTGAAAACGTGTGTTGAAACCGATATTGTTATACTTTGGGAGGGTCATGTTGCCAATAAGAAACACACGCACCAGTTGATTTCACTTCAATTTATTATAAATTTATAAATTTAGGAATTTATAAATTTCCGGTGGTTGGTTGGTTCCACAACCAGAAGGTTGTTTATATATTGTCAAAGTTCTTTCGTCACACATTCTGTGACCTCTTCAGTGACTGGGGGTTCTTTTCTTTGTTTCTTGTGCCTCTCCTTTGTTCTGTCCTACGCCATCTTGTTTTTGTGTGTGTGTTGTGTGCTTAGTTTGCCATGTGTTGTATCCGGGTGTCTGTGTGTGTTTATATTCGTTTATTTATTTATTTATTTACATGTTACTGGTTTGTTGTTTGTTCTATGTGTGTGTGTGTTTTCATTTTGTCCTTAATTGTAAGTTGTGATGTTGCTGTTCCACTCATGTTTTCTATTTAATTTTGGTTGTAATTCATTTATGTTTATTGCCTCTGTGATGTGTCTAAACATTGCGTCTTTTCTGTGTGTAGATTCTATTTTCATTTCTATGTTTTCTAATTTACCCTTATGTTCTATTTTACCATGTTGGTAGAGTACAGATGATTCTTTACTATCTTGAAGGTCTCGCCAGTGTTCATAAGATATATATATATGTATAAAGATATATATATATGTATAAATATATATATATATATATATATATATATATATATATATATATATATATATTTATACATATATATATATCTTTATGGATGTATATATAATGTATTTTGCAATACACTTCATGCTTAATTAAAAGCATTTTGAAGACTGTAAGCTATTGTTTTAAAGTAGTGACAAATTCACTCACAATATATATACATCCATATATATATTGCTATTTGAGAGCTCCAATTCTAATTTTTAATTTCTGCCTGACCAACAACCGCTCTGCATAACCAGCTCCTGATTATTTACTAGATTTCTATAAGAATATAACATCAATGATCTCAGTAAACAGGTGGGGTAGTTGGCCTTGATAAGCTTCAACCAAAGCGAAACAAGACTTGTCGGCTTATCTCCCCTGTTTGCTGAGATTAAAGTGAGTGAATTTGTCACTACTTTAAAACAATAGCTTACGGTCTTCAAAATGCTTTTAATTAAGCATAAAGTGTATTGCAAAATACATTATATATACATCCATATATATATTGCTATTTCAGAGCTCCAATTCTAATATATCTTTATATATATATATATATATATATATATATATATATCTTTATATATATATATATATATATATATTTCTATATATATATATACATATATATCTTTATACATATATATGCATTTAAATCTTTATATAGATATATATATATGCATATATATCATTATATATATATATATATATATATATATCTTTATATAGATATATATATATATATGCATATATATCATTATATATATATATATATATATATATATGCATATATATCATTATATATATATATATATGAATATATATCTTTATATATATATGCATATATGTCTTTATCACCACCCCACTCTCAAGAGCGTGAAACTAATAAACCTTTGTTCGTACTGCCTCTCTGTTTTGTTCCCGTTCAATTTTTTACTTTATATATATATCTTTATATATATATATATATATATATATATATGCATATATATCTTTATATATATATATATATAATCATCATCATCATCGTTTAACGTTCCTGTTCCACGCTTGCGTGGGTTTGGACGGGGGTTTTCTCACTTGAGGCAAGAGTGGTTGTCTTGCTCGCATAGGACTGTCTGGCGGGTTTTCTACAGCTAGATGCCCTTCCTAACACCAACCACATTTACAGTGTAGGGCTGGGAGGTTTTTACCGTGTTGCCTACACGGCCACATTACAGCGTGGACTGTCTGGCGTGTTTTCTACAGCTGGATGCCCTTCCTAACACCAACAACATTTACAGTGTGGGACTGGGAGGATTTTACCGTGTTGCCTACACGGTCACATTACAGCGTGGACTGTGTTTTTTTGTCGTGACACCTACACAATCTCGTTTGTTTCGGCCTGGATGTTGTGGCACCAACATAACTTTGCATTGAAGGGGGCGGTGTGGATGGGGTGGTACGGGGGTGTATTTTGTTAGAGATGCCTACTGACTAGTAGGTTTTACTTTGTATTTAGGTAAGGTGTGTCTTCTCTGTTACTGAGTACCGCCAAAGGTCTCGGTCCAGTGACATTGTCTTGGAGAGGTGTAAGTGTGTGAGGTCGGAATTTATCAGCTCGTCCCAGGCTTTCCTGGGTCTGCCTACTCCGTGGCTACCATCTATCTTTATTGCCCTGCACTTTGTTATACAGCTGTCGTCTTTCATGCGCATCACGTGACCATACCAACCTAGCCTTCTCTCGAGTAAACAACATCTGATCCCTCTTATTTCTAATTTTTTCCTTAGTTCGTTTATGCTTTGCCGTTCACGTATATTACTATTACACATCCAGCGGAGCATGCAGGCTTCCTTCCTCTCTAGTCTGCGTATAACCTCTGCACACAATGCCCAGGTCTCACTGCCATGCAACATTGCTGTTCGTATGCAGGCATCATACAACCTGCCTTTCATTTTTAGGGAGAACCCTTTAGCAGCTAATAGTGGTATAAGCTCTCTGAACTTTTTCCATCCAGTTCTGACTCTAGCTACTGTACTTTCGGAGCACCCTCCCCCACTGCTGATTTTGTCACCCAGGTAACGGAAGCTGTCCACTATTTCTATAGAACCCTCTGCGCAATTGAAAGAGCTAGTATTTTGTGGGCACTTGCTGCTACTTATTGCACCAGAACACCGGCCACATTTAAAATCTGTGTTCTTAGTTAGCTTACCTGTGATCCCACTACATCTTTTATGCACCCATACTTTGCATTTGGGACATAATATATATATATATATATATATATATATATATATATACATATATATATATGCATATATATATATATGCATATATATATATGAATATATATATATATATAGATATGCATATATATATATATCTTTATATATATATAGATATATATATAAACATAAATATATACAAAGATATATATATATAAACATATATATACAAAGATATATATATATAAACATATATATATATACATAGATATATATATACATATATATATATATATCTTTATATATATATAGATATATATATAAACATAAATATATACAAAGATATATATATATAAACATATATATATATACATAGATATATATATACATATATATATATATATCTTTATATATATATAGATATATATATAAACATAAATATATACATATATATATATATATCATCATTCATCATCATTTCATTTTACGTCCGCTTTTCCCTGCTTGCAAGGGTGGGACGGGAACTGATTCTGGCATGATTTCTACAGCTGGATGCCCTTCCTAACACCAACCTCATTTACAGTGAGTGCTGGGTGCTTTTTTGCCGTGGCACCTCCACGACCACTTTGCAGTGGAATGATAGAGACCCCAGTCCCTATCATCTCATTTCTACAGCTGAGTAAACTGGAGCAATGTGAAATAAAGTCTCTTGCTCAAGGAAACAACACATCACCCGGTCTGAGAATTGAACTCACAACCTTTCGATTGCAAGGCCAATGCTCTAACCACTAAGCCATATGCCTCCATATAAACATATATATATAAACATAAATATATACATATATATATATATATAAACATATATATATATATATACATAGATATATATATACATATATAAACATATATATATATATATATTCCTTAATACTAGCGTATTTTCAAAACAAAACAAAATCCTTTTCCTTCTTTCGAAACTCTAAACTCCCGCTTCTACTAGCCCTCGACCCCCCCTCCCTCTACTTCACGAGGGCATGGCGGTCAACCGCCCCAATACCTACATCACCTGGCCAACCCCCCCCCCCTCTCTTTCTCTTTGGTCGTGGAGGTGCCACGGCAAAAAAGCACCCAGCCCACACTGTAAAGTGGACGTGTAGGCGCCACGAAAAAGCACCCAGCACTCACTGTAAATGAGGTTGGTGTTAGGAAGGGCATCCAGCTGTAGAAATCAAGCCAGATCAGTTCCTGTATGAGCAAGGCATGGTCAGCCGACCAGACACTGCCCACAACAGGACAACCCGTCTAACCCATGCTAGCGTGGAAGAACGGACGTAAAACGGTGATGATGATGATGATGATATATATATATAAGATAGAAATCACTTCGCCAAATTTCATTGCATTGCTGTTCCCTCCACGATAATCATGTAACGTAATGTACATATTTTTCTTTCATCTCTACCTCCACACTCCTATTTCGTATCAAGTCCAAATAGCCAATCTATTGCTAAAACAAATCTGCATTTTTTGTTATCATTAATTGTTAGATACGAGAGTTTTTGTCGTATTGAACAGAACAAATCTTGTATTTTTGTTAATCGCTTGTTAAATACAAGGACCTCATTCAATCATTACCTTCTAGCTAGCTACCCAACACCCCTCCCTCCCGCCCCCACGCACCACCATTGTTATTACGTGGACCAATCATAAGCCAGAGCCCCCACGCATCACCAGTATTATTATTACGCGGACCAATCATAAGCCAGAGGCCTATACTATCGCTTGCCTGGTTGCCTTTCGATATATGATGGATGGATGGACTGCGGAATCCTGGAGAGTGGAGGAGAGAGAGAAAAATCTGGACGCTCAGCGACAATGCCAAAGATAAAGACAAATTCACCTCGTGGACGAGAATACGAGCACTCCTCTTTGTTTCGGTCGTGGATGGCTAACATAACCCTATCGCTCCCCCCCCCCAACGCAATCCAAAACTTCAGAGTTGGTACCATAAATGTAGGCACCTTAAAGGGTCGCGCTAACGAGGTTGTAGAAATGCTTGAACGTAAGGAGGTCGATGTTTGTTGTATTCAAGAGACCAGATGGAGGGGTGGGTCTGCTAGATTCATTGAGGGTAAAAAACGATGTTATAAGCTTTTCTGGGCGGGAAACGACGATGGGCTGGGTGGAGTAGGAATCATGGTAGCAGAAAAGTGGGCAGATAAGATAATAGACGTAAATAGAGTGAACGACAGAATAATTAAAATAAGACTTGTCCTCAATAGAACTACGGTGGCACTAATATCTGCATACACACCCCAATCCGGACTGCCCGGCACTATAAAAGACAGATTCTATGAGACACTGATGCTCACTACCTCCCAAATAACCGACAGTGACTATATAATTATCGCAGGCGACCTAAATGGTCACGTTGGACAACATTGTGACGGCTACGACGAAATCCATGGAGGCTATGGGTTTGGTACTAGAAATGAGGAAGGCTCCAGAATCCTGGAATTCTGTGACGCAAATAACTTAACTATCTGTAACACTAACTTCAAAAAACGTGACAATCACCTGATCAACTATAGATCCGGGGAACACACAAGCCAGGTAGATTATATCCTTACCAGAAGACGTGACAGAGTGTCTGTTGTAAACACTAAATCCCTCCCCCATGAAGAATGCACCTCCCAACATAGACTGATAATTAGCGACCTCATAGTCAGGACGAGACGTACTCGACAGCAGAAGAGGACTATCCTCAGGAGAAAAATATGGAAGCTAAAGGACCCCACAGCCAGAAATAAATTTCAAAGCATATTACTTGATGCTTTCGACAGTAAGGAAGAGCATTTAGAGTCGGACAATATAGAGGGACAGTGGGAATTTCTGAAAGCAAACCTGCTGATGGCGACAGACGAAGTCTGTGGCTGGAGCAGGCCTGTAGGCAGGAGGAGAGTAACATGGTGGTGGAACAGTCGGGTGGAGGGGTCAATTAAGGCCAAAAAGCAGGCTTGGAAAGTATGGCGGGATGGGGGAAGTAGAGAAGACTATCAAGTGGCCAGGAGGGAGGCTAGGAGACAAGTGTACTTCGCAAGAAGGGAAGCAGAGGAAAGAAAGTTCAAGCATGTTCTACAACGCGAGGACCAAAAACGTGAGGTGTTCAGGATTGCTAGGCAATGTGTCAAGGAAAACCGTGATATTGTCGGGGAGAAGTGTGTACTTAATGATGACGGCGTACTTGCCATCACCGACGCTGATAAGAAGGTAGCTTGGAAGTGCCACTATGAAAGGCTACTAAATGAGGAGAATAAATGGGAGAAAGACAGTCTCCCCCACATCGACCCAATAGAGGGACCAGCAGTGTTAGTCGAGGGTAGTATAATAAGTAAGGCAATCAAGGATATGAAGACGGGTAAGGCGTCTGGGCCTTCGGAAATAGTTGCTGAGATGCTGAAGGCATCTGGCTCGGTGGGACACACCTTGGTCACCCGGATAGTTAACCAAGTCGTACAGAATGGGGTTGTTCCGAAGGACTGGCATAGCAGCATCATCGTTAACTGTTATAAGGGTAAAGGAGATGCCCTAGATAGGAGTAACTATAGAGGCATTAAACTAATCGACCAGGTCATGAAGGTCACGGAAAAAGTAATAGCGCAACTAATCAGAGAGAGAATTGACCTAGATGAAATGCAGTTCGGGTTTGTGTCAGGCAAAAGTACAACAGACGCTCTTTTCATTGTACGTCAACTACAGGAGAAGTACCTAGCTAAAGGTAAACCCCTCTACTTAGCTTTTGTCGACTTGGAGAAAGCCTTCGACAGAGTCCCCCGTTCCATTATCTGGTGGGCCCTTAGAAAACTAGGTGTCGACGAATGGCTTGTGAGAGCTATACAAGCCAAGTATAAAGAAACAGTCAGCAAGGTTAGAATTAACAACGAATATAGTGAAGAGTTTAGCGTAAAAGTTGGCGTCCATCAGGGCTCTGTTCTCAGCCCCCTACTATTTATTATTGCCCTTCAGGCTATAACAGAGGAGTTCAAGACTGGCTGCCCATGGGAACTCCTATACGCAGCCGACCTGACACTCATAGCTGAATCAATGGCCAAGCTAGAGAAGAAATTCCAAACATGGAAGCACGGCCTAGAATCAAAAGGACTTAAAATTAACCTGGCTAAGACTAAAGTTCTAGTTTGTAGGAAAGAAAATAAGGCGGCGGTCCCTTCCGGGAAATGGCCATGCTCAGTGTGTAGGAAAGGTGTAGGTAGAAACTCCATTTTATGTCCCAAATGCAAAGTATGGGTGCATAAAAGATGTAGTGGAATCACAGGTAAGCTAACTAAGAACTTAGATTTTACATGTGGGCGGTGCTCTGGTGCAATAAGTAACAGCGAGTGCCCACAAAATACTAGCTCTTTCAATTGCGCAGAGGGCTCTATAGAAATAGTGGACAGCTTCCGTTACCTGGGTGACAAAATCAGCAGTGGGGGAGGGTGCTCTGAAAGTACAGTAGCTAGAGTCAGAACTGGATGGAAAAAGTTCAGAGAGCTTATACCACTATTAGCTGCTAAAGGGTTCTCCCTAAAAATGAAAGGCAGGTTGTATGATGCCTGCATACGAACAGCAATGTTGCATGGCAGTGAGACCTGGGCATTGTGCGCAGAGGATATACGCAGACTAGAGAGGAACGAAGCTTGCATGCTCCGCTGGATGTGTAATAGTAATATACGTGAACGGCAAAGCATAAACGAACTAAGGAAAAAATTAGAAATAAGAGGGATCAGATGTTGTTTACTCGAGAGAAGGCTACGTTGGTACGGACACGTGATGCGCATGACAGTCGATAGCTGTATAACAAAGTGCAGGGCAATAAAGATAGACGGTAGCCACGGAATAGGCAGACCTAGAAAATCCTGGGACGAGCTGATAAACTCCGACCTCACACACTTACACCTCTCCAAGACAATGTCACTGGACCGAGACCTTTGGCGGTACTCAGTAATAGAGAAGACCCGCCTTACCTAAATACATAGTAAAACCTACTACAGCCAGTAGGCATCTCTAACAAAATACACCCCCGTCCCACCACCCACACCCCCATCCACACCACC
>OZ024742.1:120129869-120224869 GCA_964016885.1 Eledone cirrhosa
AAGAGATTCCACCCTACATACATTTACATACATATATACATATATATAGACACAAAACATATAAGATATACATTAACATCTAAAATAATCATCGATCAAGCATAGAGTAGACAACAGATATCAATATTAAAATTAAAAACGCCAAGAATATCTTCGTCACTCCACAGAGTATCTAGGGACGCAAGAGAACATAGTATGCCACGCATATCGGTCATAGAATCAGAGTCAAAAGCAAACAAGACCAAAATTGCTCACCAAGCCTTATTTATCAGAAATCATTCAAAACTTATTCTACAAATGCTCTTATATTTATTATAGAAGTTTATCCAGCTTAAAAATTTATTCAAAAGATTGGGACCAACGCCAATTTTAGGGTAGTTTATTTAATCTCATTCATTATATATTCATGCGGAAAGGTTTTAAAAAAATTGAAGGAATCGAAAGATTTATCGCCAAGTATCACAAATAGTCAAATACCTTAAGTAAATATACTACATTTTATACTACATTTTAAATTTATATTTATATTTAAATGTTGAGTTCAATCTATGTCTGCAACAGCTGAATAAATTGGTTCGTAAATTAAGGGAATTTTTAGATTTTAATATAAAGAATATCTCCTCCGCGCAGAGGTCACAAGTCTCAGAAGAGGAATTAAAAGGAATCCCTTTTGAGACTATATTCCAAACCATCGAATATCCAACTTTATCATGCTTAAGTTGCCAGAGTAACCCTGACAGCGATGTTGATGATTTTTTATTTGGATCCGTGAAAGAATTTTTGTGATTATTATAGCGAAGTTTAAATTCTGTCGAGGTGGAACCAACATAATTAAAAGAATTTAAATCAGTTCTAACATTACAGTTGTATATTATATTTTTAACTAAGCAATTGTTATTTAGCGGACATTTAGATCTATCTCTACAGTTACAGTTTTTTAGTTGAATATTGTTTAGGCTATTTTCGGTATTTTGGCTAGGTTTTAGATTCCTATTATTTATTCTATTAATATTTTGTGCTAAATTTTTGGTGGACGAGTACGTTAATTTTATAGTATGTCTATTAAAAATTGAGTGATACTTATGTGTTCTAGGGAAGCGTTTGTCAAGAGCATTAAAGAATAGTTTAGCGATGTGGGTTTTAATGTTTAGTGAGAAAGGGGGGGGCAAACCATATTATATTTCTAGTTCTATTTCTTTTCTGGTTTTTGAAATTATTGTAGTGCTTTCTATTATAGTTGTTAAAGTTGTTACTGTAATTAAAATTGTTGTTATTTTGGTTAGTTTGTCTATTATCGATGTACATAATTTTATCACTATATCCTGTTCTAGCTAAAGCATCATTATAATATTGGGCTTTTTCGTCAAAAATATTTTTATTGGAAGAGATTCTAGAGATACGTTTTTGAACAGAGTTTACTATAGTATTTTTGACAGATCTGGGGTGATTGGAGCTAAAATTGACATAATTCAAGTTTTCATTTAACTTGTGAAATGGATAGTGAAGACATGTGTTGAGATTAAATGTTACGTCTAGGAAATTGACTATTCTATGGTTATTCTCAATTTCTATTTTTAGTCTATATATATATGTATATATGTATGTAAATACATGTAGGGTGGAATCTCTTCTAACGCATTGAAGTTTTTCTTTTCTGACACATTGAAGTTTTTCATGAAATATAAGAATCAGTGCAGCGTATCACCTAGGTTCACATGTGCGTCTATATTTATCAACTTGAATTTGAGATAACCTTCTCTTTTCTCATTTTTCACGAGAATGCATATATACTTATGTTTGAAGTTTTGTCTCAGATTTTGCTTATAGACCTAAGAATTTTTAAACTGAGCATGTGGTCACTTTTTTTTACACATTATAGATATGTGTCTCATTCATGAATACTGATATCTACATTATAATGCCTAATTCATAAAAATTGATAATTCAAATGGATGAGACATAATATATTTTTAATATATTTTAAATATATCATCTTTCTTTCTTTTTCTCCTATACACTAATCTAACTGTATCCCTTCCCTTAACCTCTCACATATACGATGATCATCTGTCAAAAAGCAGCCTACTATGTTTTTTATTTTTTTTCACCATCAATGTATTTCTCTCTCTCCTTGTCTCTCTCTATCTCGCTCCGTTGTTTTTCTTTACATACATCTCTTTTCTCTTTGCATACATCTCTTCATCTTCTTCTTTTTTATTTACATACATCTCTTTACCTTCTTCTTCTCATCTTCGTTTTCTTTCTATATAACTATCATAACAGTTTCACTACCAAATCAACTTTTTAAAAGGAAGTTGCATTATTACAAGGTATGTCACTAATTATTTATAAAACAGCTTATGTATTGTATTTTGTCTGAGGAAGGCATAACATATTTTTAATATGATATCCCAGAAATATATATAACGAAATAAATATGGTTTTATAAATATAGTTTCCATTTGTTTAATATCGTATATATATATATATATATATGTATATATTAATAAGAGGAATTCCAACTTTGTCTGATTTACTCGTTTTATTTACAATCCTTTAAAATATATAATGGTATTATAATGAAATAGTATGATAGAATATTAAATTCTAAGTGTTAATTGAACAAGTACTTTCATGCTTTCGCAATCTTCAGGTTCATAATATGTGGTGACAGTCGAGTTTGCAATTTTCAACTGTTGAAAATTGCAAACTCGACTGTCACTACATATTATGAACCTGAAGATTGCGAAAGCATGAAAGTACTTGTTCAATTAACACTTAGAATTTAATATTCTATCATACTATTTCATTATAATACCATTATATATTTTAAAGGATTGTAAATAAAACGAGTAAATCAGACAAAGTTGGAATTCCTCTTATTAATATAATCTTCTATACACAATCATACACACCCGTGTATATTTACCTATCTATATCTATATATGTATATATATATATATATATATATATATATATATATATATATCTATATATATATATATATAATCTGTATATATATATATATATATATCTGTATATATATATATATATCTATATATATATATCTATATCTATATATATATATATATATATATATATATATCATCATCATCAACGTTTAACGTCCGTGTTCCACGCTTGCATGGGTTTGGACGGGGGTAGTCCCACTTGAGGCAAGAGTGATTGTCTTGCTCGCATAGGACTGTCTGGGAGGCTTTTACCGTGTTGCCTACACGGCCACATTACAGCGTGGACTGTGTGTTCTTTTGTCGTGACACCTACACGATCTCATTTGTTTCGGCCTGGATGGCGCGGCACCAACATAACTTTACATAGAACGGGGTGGTGTGGATGGGGTGGGGGTGGTGGTGGTGGGACGGGGTGTATTTTGTTAGAGATGCCTACTGGCTGGAGTAGGTTTTACTATATATTTAGGTAAGGCGGGTCTTCTCTGTTACTGAGTACCGCCAAAGGTCTCGGTCCAGTGACATTGTCTTGGAGAGGTGTAAGTGTGTGAGGTCGGAGTTTATCAGCTCGTCCCAGGTTTTTCTAGGTCTGCCTATTCCGTGGCTACCGTCTATCTTTATTGCCCTGCACTTTGTTATACAGCTATCGACTTTCATGCGCATCACGTGTCCATACCAACGTAGCCTTCTCTCGAGTAAACAACATCTGATCCCTCTTATCTCTAATTTTTTCCTTAGTTCGTTTATGCTTTGCCGTTCACGTATATTACTGTTACACATCCAGCGGAGCATGCAAGCTTCGTTCCTCTCTAGTCTGCGTATATCTTCTGCACACACTGACCAGGTCTCACTGCCATGCAACATTGCTGTTCGTATGCAGGCATCGTACAATCTGCCTTTCATTTTTAGGGAGAACCCTTTAGCAGCTAATAGTGGTATAAGCTCTCTGAACTTTTTCCAACCAGTTCTGACTCTAGCTACTGTACTTTCAGAGCACCCTCCCCCACTGCTGATTTTATCGCCCAGGTAACGGAAGCTGTCCACTATTTCTATAGAACCCTCTGCGCAATTGAAAGAGCTAGTATTTTGTGGGCACTTGCTGCTACTTATTGCACCAGAACACCGGCCACATGTAAAATCTATGTTCTTAGTTAGCTTACCTGTGATCCCACTACATCTTTTATGCACCCATACTTTGCATTTAGGACATATATATATATATATATATATATATATATATATATATATCTGTATATATATATATATATATATATCTGTATATATATATATATTTCTCTCTCTCTTACTGTTCCCCCATTCTCTCTGTTTCTCCCCCTCTGTCATGTCAGTTAACTCTTCCTCACACTTTCACTCACTCACTGTTTCTCTCTCTTCTCTTCATTTCATCCTGTACACCACGAGAGCTATTTTTCTCTCTCCGCTCATAGCCTTCGCTCGTGTATTGTCTGTTCTAAAAGCGCTCATATATTCACCTAGCTTATGCTAAACAGAATAATTTTTGAAGCTTGTTTCTTTCTCCTGGTTAGCCTTACTCTGTTGTTCTGTCTCACTCGCTTTACGCGTTTTAATTGTCCTAATAACTTATTTTGGTTATTATTGCACCGAAGTGAGGTATATGATTTTTAATGCAATGAAATATCTATGATCTTCGGCAAATCACTGATGAGGGACTCATTTTATTACATGTTATCCATGTGCTACCTGCAGTATTTTTCTCTATATTTTATTACATATATTTACCACTGCGATTCTGTGTTTTTTTCTCTCTCTCTTACTGTTCCCCCATTCTCTCTGTTTCTCCCCCTCTGTCATGTCAGTTAACTCTTCCTCACACTTTCACTCACTCACTGTTTCTCTCTCTTCTCTTCATTTCATCCTGTACACCACGAGAGCTATTTTTCTCTCTCCGCTCATAGCCTTCGCTCGTGTATTGTCTGTTCTAAAAGCGCTCATATATTCACCTAGCTTATGCTAAACAGAATCATTTTTGAAGCTTGTTTCTTTCCCCTGGTTAGCCTTACTCTGTTGTTCTCCTGTCTCACTCGCTTTACGCGTTTTAATTGTCCTAATAACTTATTTTGGTTATTATTGCACCGAAGTGAGGTATATGATTTTTAATGCAATGAAATATCTATGATCTTCGGCAAATCACTGATGAGGGACTCATTTTATTACATGTTATCCATGTGCTACCTGCAGTATTTTTCTCTATATTTTATTATATATATATATATATATATATATCTGTATATATATATATATATATATATATATATATATATGTATATATATATATATATATACATACATACATATATATATATATACATACATACATATATACATACATATATATATATACATATACATATATATCATTGCTAAACGTACAGTTCAACTTTTGAAAACACGATCTGAACAACAGATTCAAAATAAATCAAAGCAAATCGAAGTTGCTTTTAAATTAATCAATAAATATTTGGATAAACGACGGTGTGTTTTTTCTTCGGATGCTGTCCAGCAGCAGCAACAACAACAACAGCAGCTACAACGGCAACAACAACAACAGCTACAACAACAACAGCAACAACAACAGCAACAACAACAACGACAACAACAACAACAACAACAGTGTGAACCACTCCTTGATTCATCAACAATGGCCGATCTACTAAATGAAACTATTGACCTCCCAGTAGCCTCTGTCTCACAGCAGGAAACGCCACATCCTTTCTCTGGCCCAGCAGTCCAATCATCACCACTGCCAACATCTTCTCTGCCTACTACTGCTGCTACTACTACAACATCTTTGCCTACTGCTATCTCAAGGAATTTACCTTCTAATACCAGTACAAAAACTCTCCCTCCCACAGTCCACAAAGGTCGTCAAATCCTACTCAAACCATCATCTACACCTCTCACAACACACACACCCACTCGAAACCCCATCATTTGCCGCTACTCTCTACGCTATAGAATATGTACGGATAGTGGCTGCAAATTCACCCATTTACCTAGGACAAAACGGTCTATCCCCACAAACAGCCACCACTATAATACATACTCTAATTTAACACCAACACAACCACCAATAACTCAAACAAGGAATCCACAAATCTGCCGCTTTTCCCTGCGAGACAGATTGTGTTTAGACCGGGATTGTCCCTTTACCCATCTCCCGGGAACCCGTCGGACAAATGAAAATAAAATTAAAAATAAAAGCAAAAACAAAAACCATAACCTACATAAAAATAACCACTACCACAGTCACCAACAGTCTTCTAAACAGGAAACTTCTTCCTCTTTTTTAGCCATAATGAATCTGGCAAAAGAACTGGAAAAAAACATTCGAGCTATCACCCAGCACCACCCTCCACTATCACCCCACTGCTGCCATTAACAAACAAACAAATTAACAACACACCAAAACAATTAAAACCATCCACTCTCGCCTCTACATTTTTGCTTAACGCCCAAGGCATCAGCCCTTTCACCAATACTCAAAAATGGAAGATCAAATTCCTGGAGGACTGGATTGATGTCCATCCAAACCACATCCCTTTCTTCGTCCTCACTGAAACCCATCTCAGTAACCTCCACTTGGAAGCCGAGGTGAAAGTGAAAAATTTCAAAGCCATCCGTGCTGATCGCGCTGGCAGAAGAAAGGGCGGGACTGCCATTTATGTCCATAATTCTTTCTCAACAGAGGCTATGAACATATTCACTAATGGATACTGTGAAGCAGTCACTGTATTCAGTCAAACCAACAACCTAATAGTAGTTGGGCTCTATAGGCCACCCGAAACGCCTGTACCATGCTTCAAGGAATGCCTCAACAGCATAAAGTGTTTCATCCAAGAGTGTCACCCTGACAACATCTTAATGATGGGGGACTTCAACCTCCCCAGAGTTGACTGGTCCACAAACAGCCTGCCACCAGGTTCTTCTGCCTCAACCTCTGACAGGGAAGCAGTGGAATCGCTTCTTGACTTCATGTATGATTTCTTCCTATCCCAACTGGTGCTCGAACCAACGAGGTGCCACAAAAACGTCCTAGACTTAATTTTCAGCAATCACACTGACAATATCCACAATATTGCAGTGGAGAAAACTCTACTCTCTGATCATGACATGGTTCTCTGTGATCTGAGATTCCACCGTCCAATATATAAACCCAATGTCATCTCTCCTGTCCATCCGTTTGATGCTATGGATTTCCACAATGCAAACTGGGAAGCGATCAGTCATGATCTTGCACATGTCGACTGGTCCTTCACGCACACTCATACACCCACTAACATCAAAAAGTCCTGGCAGACATTTGTGGACACTGTTACAAACATATGTGCAAAACACACCCCATTAAGAACTATAAACAAATCTAAGAGCAGAATCCCTAGAAATAGAAAAACGCTCATCAGGAAAATTAAGAGAACGAACAAAAAAATCAACAAGCTGAAATACTGTCAGCAGCAACACATCAACTTGACTGCCATTTCATCACTAGAGATTAAAAAACATAACCTCCAAAACAACATGATGTCTCTCATCAACAATCAGAGAAGAGCTGAAGAGGCCTGAGCCATTGAGAAGATCAAACTCAATCGCAAAGTGTTCTTTTCATTTGCAAAAAAAACACAAAATCACTGGCTCTACTGTTGGCCCTCTAATTGATGAAAATGGCACTCTTCAAGACAATGCTAAAACCATGGGTGAGATACTGCAGAAACAATACTGCTGTTTTCAGCAATCCTGATATGGCCGATCTGGGCTGTATCGGCGATGTTACTCCCCATTACACCTTATCGGACATAATGTTTGGCGCCCCTGATGTCTTAGCGGCAATAAAGGAAATCAAGCATAATTCAGCAGTAGGTCCCGATAGGTTCCCTGCTTGTGTCTTGAAGGCGTGTCAACACCAACTTGCATCTCCTCTTGCCAATCTGTGGCGGAACTCACTGGATGCTGGATATGTGCCAGAAAACCTTCTATCCCAGTCTGTTGTCCCAGTTTTCAAAAAAGGAAACAAATCCCTTGCCGTGAATTACCGTCCAATCTCACTCACCTCTCATATCATTAAGGTATTTGAGAGAGTGGTGAGATCGCGAATGACCCACTTCCTCGAGAGTAACAATATGCTGAACTCCAACCAGCATGGATTCCGTAATGGAAGGGATTGCCTGACGCAGCTACTGCATCACTTTGATGACATTTTGAGAGCCTTGGGAGAGGGTTCCAACACTGATGTTATCTACCTTGATTTCAGCAAGGCCTTTGACAGGGTTGATCACAACATTCTACTGAGAAAACTGTCCAATATTGGTGTCACTGGAAAGCTGCTGCAGTGGATCAAGAGCTTCCTGTCAAACAGAACCCAACATGTTGTAGTTGAAGGAGTCAAATCCAGCCCAGCCAAAGTCAGTAGTGGGGTCCCACAAGGCACTGTGTTGGGCCCACTTCTCTTCATCATCTATATTAATGACATCACTGACATCATCAAACACAGCAACATTAAAATTTTCGCTGATGATTCCAAGCTCCAAAAGGTCATCAATGGCGTGGATGACCGGATAAGCCTTCAGTCAGACCTACTGGCTGTTACCCAATGGGCGGAAAAGAACAACATGTTACTGAACGAAGACAAATTCGAACTGATCCACTTTGGAAAAGAGGATGCTCTGAAACTCCCGTACTCCCTTCCCTCCGGGGAAACTCTTGTGACATCTAACAACATCAGAGACTTGGGAGTAACCGTGGACAGCAACATAAGCTGGGCCACGCATATAAGCAGCAAAGTTGACATGGCCCGCAGAATGTGTTCCTGGATCCTCAGAACCTTCCAGTCGAGAGATTCCCACACCATTATCCTTCTCTTCTCTACTTTTGCCCGACCACACCTTGAATACTGTTGTCCACTGTGGTCTCCCCACACGAAACAAAGTATCATGAAACTTGAAGCTCCTCAAAGGGCAATCACGAAAAAGATAGATGGCATATCAGACCTTGACTACTGGGGTCGACTAGAAAAGCTGAAACTTTACTCACTCCAACGTCGCCGTGAGCGTTATATTATCTGCATGATGTGGAAAATGTTCCATCATCACTGCCCAAATGATGTTGGCATCGCCTTCAAAATACACCCAAGGCTTGGGCCCCATGCTATCCGTCCCATACAAAAATCTAAATCGCAACTCATAACAACAATACGACACAATTATTTCACCTCAATTGGCCCTGCTCTCTTCAACATCACACCAGGACACGTCAAAACAGAAACTGACCACACAAAATTCAAGAAGTCTTTGGACAAATTCCTCCAAGTAATCCTGGACAAACCACCCACACCCGGATATGTCTCCGCAAACAGTAATTCTCTTCTCGAATGGGCCATGGTGCCCAAATCCTGAATTGAAAGACTTCGCCAGGTGGTGCTATTAAGTTAGACATGGCCTGGGCCAATACTGGCCAAAACATTTCAAAGTTATTCAAAGTTATATATATATATACATATATATATATATATATACATATATATATATATATACATATATATATACATATATATATATATATACACATTTTATGTCCTAAATGCAAAGTATGGGTGCATAAAAGATGTAGTGGGATCACAGGTAAGCTAACTAAGAACATAGATTTTTACATGTGGCCGGTGCTCTGGTGCAATAAGTAGCAGCAAGTGCCCACAAAATACTAGCTCTTTCAATTGCGCAGAGGGTTCTATAGAAATAGTGGACAGTTTCCGTTACCTGGGTGATAAAATCAGCAGTGGGGGAGGGTGCTCTGAAAGTACAGTAGCTAGAGTCAGAACTGGTTGGAAAAAGTTCAGAGAGCTTATACCACTATTAGCTGCTAAAGGGTTCTCCCTAAAAATGAAAGGCAGGTTGTACGATGCCTGCATACGAACAGCAATGTTGCATGGCAGTGAGACCTGGGCATTGTGTGCAGAGGATATACGCAGACTAGAGAGGAATGAAGCTTGCATGCTCCGCTGGATGTGTAACAGTAATATACGTGAACGGCAAAGCATAAACGAACTAAGGAAAAAATTAGAAATAAGAGGGATCAGATGTTGTTTACTCGAGAGAAGGCTACGTTGGTATGGACACGTGATGCGCATGAAAGTCGATAGCTGTATAACAAAGTGCAGGGCAATAAAGATAGACGGTAGCCACGGAATAGGCAGACCTAGAAAAACCTGGGACGAGCTGATAAACTCCGACCTCACACACTTACACCTCTCCAAGACAATGTCACTGGACCGAGACCTTTGGCGGTACTCAGTAACAGAGAAGACCCGCCTTACCTAAATACATAGTAAAACCTACTACAGCCAGTAGGCATCTAACAAAATACCCCCCCCCCCCCCCGTCCCACCACCCCCAACCCATCCACGCCACCCCGTTCTATGTAAAGTTCTGTTGGTGCCACACCATCCAGGCCGAAACAAATGAGATCGTGTAGCTGTCACAACAAAAAAACACACAGTCCACGCTGTAATGTGGCCGTGTAGGCAACACGGTAAAAACCTCCCAGCCCTACACTGTAAATGTGGTTGGTGTTAGGAAGGGCATCCAACTGTAGAAAACCTGTCAGACAGTCCTATGCGAGCAAGACAATCACTCTTGCCTCAAGTGGGACTACCCCCGTCCAAACCCATGCAAGCGTGGAACACGGACGCTAAACCTGATGATGATGATATAATTATATATATATAAAGATTATATATATATATATCATCATCATCATCATCATCATCACCGTTTTACGTCCGTTCTTCCACGCTAGCATGGGTTAGACGGGTTGTCCTCTTGTGGGCAGTATCTGGTCGGCTGACCATGCCTTGCTCATACAGGAACTGATTTGGCTTGATTTCTACAGCTGGATGCCCTTCCTAACACCAACCTCATTTACAGTGAGTGCTGGGTGCTTTTTCATGGCGCCTACACATCCACTTTACAGTGTGGGCTGGGTGCTTTTTAGCCGTGGCACCTCCACGACCACCTTGCAGTCGGGCGTGTGGGGGCATATTGTCTATATGCTTCAGCTTGTACCCATGGGAGGTTGGGTACTCTTTATTACTGCGTGACGCCAGAGGTCACGGTCGTGTGTACTCTCCTTTGAGAGGTCTAATTGGGTAAGGTCGGCTTTTATCACCTCATCCCAGGTCATCTTGGGTCTCCCCACTCCGCGGTTTCCATTGACTTCTAGTGTCTGCACCTTTTTATGCAGCTGTCATCCTTCATACGCATCACATGTCCATACCAACGAAACCGCCTCTCCTGCACACAGCATTTGATTCCTCTTATGCTCAGTCTCTCTCTCAATTCATTAATGCTTTGTCGTTCGCGTATATTACACATCCATCAGAGCAAGCAGGCTTCGTTTCTCTCTAATCTATGTAAGTCTTCCACCTTCAGCGCCCAGGTCTCACTACCATGTAACATTGCTGTATATATATATATATACATACATATATATCTTTATATATACATATATATCTTTATATATACATATATATCTTTATATATACGTATATATCTCTATATATATCTTTATATATACATATATATCTTTATATATACATATATATCTCTATATATATCTTTATATATACATATATATATATCTTTATATATACATATATATCTTTATATATATATATATCTTTATATATACATATATATATATATCTTTATATATATATAGATTATGATGATGATGATGATGATGATATATATATATATATATATTCATATATATATGTACAATGAACTGACTGAAAAATTCTAAATATCGCATGAGATAACTGATAAGCAATATCTGCCAGTAATAATTTTATCAGAAAATATTGTTAGCTATACATTAAAATATTTATGTATGATTGTCAGCTTTTTATAATTCATACACAAGTAGTTTACTTCCTGATACAAAGAATTTACTTATTCTCTTTTTAATTTATACAAAAAACCACAGCACGAATAAATAATGCCTAACCTATATGTCAATAAGACATGTATGGTAATGTGAATGAACAAAAAAAAAAAATACAATATAACACACTATTATATATATATATAGACACACACAGATATATATATAGACTCACAGACATATGTAAATATTTGAAGCGTGCATGTATGTGCGTGTGTGTGTCTGCGCGGACGTGTGTATATATATATGTATATAAACACACGCACATACTACTTAATATATATATATATAATATAGTCAAAGAGCGATAATTCTTTCTTTTTAAGAATAAAAAAAATAAAGTCTTTTACTACAAATCTCACAATGCTTCGTACTAACTCCACTACTACATATATAATATATATATATATATATAAAACACCTATTTGTGAACAAGCACAATCTTTAGCAGATGTGTTTTTCAAAAGATGATTTCAGACTTAATTTTTTCTTAATGTTAAATGATTTCATGGTGAATATTTGGAATTGTAGGAGAAAGGTAGTAATTTAGATATATTTACTTCACTTATTTCTGAGGTACAAAGTTAACTTTAGTATAGAGGTTTTGGTTTTTTTTATTCTTAGCCATAATCTTTCGAGCCCATTTTTATCAAAGGGCCCTACCCAAAATGTCATCACACACCTTTCTTCATGGAACATGAACTGAGCTATAATATTTTTCTTCTTTTGTGAGGGAAAAAAAAAAAGGCAAAGTTAGCCTGCTTAACCCTTTAGCATTTTTCCATTCTGAGTTCAAATCCCGTCGAGGTTAACTTTGCCTTTCATCCTTACGGGGTTGATAAAATAAAGTACCAGTAATACACTGGGTAATTGCTGGCCTTGTGCCAAAAGTAGAAACAATTATTCTATATTTGCTATTATATTTTCACGGTAATGACTTCACTTCACATAATTATCTCACATAATATTGAATTTATGAGATTTTGATATTATTTATTTTGAGAACAACACCTTAACATCAGTATGAGCAGCTGGTTTGAACAGAAAGATGTGAGAGATTTCTGGCCAGATCCGGCTGGTTTAAATGCTTAAGGGTATGGTATAGTTGGGTATTGTAAAGTATTTAGTTTACACTGCTACTTTGTGTTTGGGTAGCAGGTTTAATCCATTGACTCGTTTCATACCACCACACGGACTTTAGCAACCTTTAACAGTCACTTTATTGCAAGCATTTAGACGATAACTAAATATATCTGTGTTGTGTTCTCATACAATAACCCTTGAGTTGTGATTCTTCCCCCCTTTTCTCCACTCCAATCCCTAAATCCTGCAATGGTCACAAACATTGATCTTACACTTAAAATTTCCTTCTATTGTTTTGATTAACATCAACAGACTAAAATACTGAAGACTATTCAATTTCACATAGAAGGTTTGGGTTAACCTGAGGTAGATGATAGCAAAGTGTAGTAGGATCAAACCCACAACCAATACCATTCTTGAGCATATACCCTGTTTGAACAAAAAACAGATGATATGGTCACAGCTAAAATGCTATTGATCATATGTCTGCTAAATTAGGGCTGATCTATAGCTAAGCCAAATAAAATCAACCCAGTATATGTTCAAATGCAGTTGGTGATAGAAAGGGCAACTAGACTATAAAACCAAGCAAAGAAAAAAAAGGTATATACAAAAAGAATGAATTCTTTTTTTCCTGCTAAAAGACCATGACATGTTGAAAGACACTGAGAAATGTCCAATGTATGAAGGTTTGATTGTTTGTTTAACAAGCTTACTTTACAATAAATAATGGGATTTGGGGTATGACCTCACTATGCAGCCCTTTGGGCAAGCATCTCTTTATCATAACTTCGGATCAACCAATACCTTGTGAGTTAGCAATAGGAGAATGTAAAAGCATGATAGGCAGATAATTGTGAATGTTAAGTTTCCCCCAAGGAAACATGTACCATATAACATAAATGAGTGACTAGAGGCAACAGCTACACAGCTACACAGACCCAGACACACAAAACAATCTGAAGAAGGGAAGTAAAGAACTAAAGATCTCTCTGCCAAGCATAGGTTAAAGAAAGGTATAAACTGATGTATATGTCAAGAACGATGAGATATAGACATTTACTATAGAAGGCAATTGGGAGTTTCTACAAGACAATCTGCTGAAAAACACAGACCCGATTTGGTCACACTTGGCCGGAAGTGACGTCACCGAGCCTTTGTGCATGTATTCACCACAAAAGGTTGAAGCCAGTCAGAAGGTAGTGGAATGGCATGGGAAAGAGAGCACTATAAAAGACAGGTCTGGAAGAATAAATAAATAAAGGGGCAGCTGCATCTACAGGTTATCTACAACAAGACAGACAACAGATATACTTAACAGGAGGAGAGGTGGAAAGTAAGTTCGCCAATATTTAGCTATGTGATGTAACACATTGCAAAGCTATGTATCAATATGAATCAGTGTGTACATAATTGTTTCTACGTTAGGCCAGCAATTTCTACGTTAGGCCAGCAATTACCCAGTGCAATACTGGTACTTTATTTTGTGTACATAATGATAGAGGGATACCTGCCCTAACTGAATACTAAGAGTTGCTGGATGAGGAGAATGCATGGGAGAAAGAGGGACAACAACAAGTAGACAATAGAAGGATAAGCTATTAAAGATACAAAGGATGAGAAAGCATCCAGGACATTAGGGATAATTGCTGAATTGCTGGAAGGCAGTCATTCCCAATGACTGTCATAATAGTATTATCCTCAACAGCTACAAATCAAAGGAGATGCTCTAGAACAAAAAAAAAAGCAACTATGGAGGCATTAAACTGATGAAGTAAGCAAAAAAAAAAAAAATAGCAGAAAAAAGTAGGCTACAAAGTAAGTAATAATAAAATTAGATGTATTTCAGGTTTGCTCAGGACAGGGTAACACTTATGACAATGATGAAATTAGCATTATCTTAGTCCTCTAGGTAATAACAGGAAAGTTTAAATGGCTGTATATAGGAACTCAATTATGCTGAATCTATAGTAGACTTATAAAGTAATTCCAAACATAGGATTAAAACCTAAAATCAAGAGGTCTGAAAGTAAACCTAGCAATGACTACAGTTTTAGAAATTATGAGAGTAGACCAGATTTTGCTAGTCAGAGAAATGAACAGGCTTGATATGCAGGAACAAATGAGATTATAGGCAGGCTAACAGAGAAGGTAGACTTTGTATGTGGCAGATAAACAGGAGCAGTTAACACTGAGAGCACATGTGAAATACTTGCAAGGCTATATAAACATATCAGTTTCTGTTACTGAATTAGCAGTGGAAGTAAGCACTCTGAAAATATAGTAGCCAGTGGAAGAATGGGATGGAAAAATGTTCAGGGAGCTATTATTTCTACCGACAAGATTCTCTTTCCATGTGAAGGATAGATTGTATGATCCTTGTGTACAAATTTTATTGTTGCATGGTAGTGAGATTTGGGCCTTAAATGCACAGGATTTGTGAAGACTGGAAAGAAATGAAGCAAGCATGCTCCACAACAAAACTCAAATGAGCTGGGGTAAAAAAAATTGGATAAAAGAAACTAAGATATAGTGTGCAAGAGAGAAGACTCAACTGATATCAACATGTGATGACAGCTGTTTAAAAAAAGTGCATGAGCATCTAGAGTGAATAGAATCTTTTGAAGAAGGAGACTAAAGAAAACAATGAAGTGGTGAAGACTGATTTTAGGATACTGAGACTCATAAAGGTGATGCGTGGCAACACATAGTGCTTGATAAGAACTGTCCACCCAGGATTGCAAAACCAATATCGTGATAGTGATATGGTGGCTAGGAGGGTTAATATATTTACATTTAAGTCTCTTCCCCAATATATCCCTGTTAAGTCTCCATCTAGAGCTGCACCCCCACCTCTTTGATATATATTCCAGCCTCTTCACAATTCATTGTACCAGACTGTCTGAGTGATGACATGGTAAAGGATCGGTCTGACCAACCCAATCTTTCTGACACACATCCATTCTTTAATTTACTACACCAGGACACTACACATGACGATATATCTGACTAGTCATCCCAATCTTTTTGACACACACCCATTCTTTAATTCACTACACCAGGACACTACACATGACGATATATCTGACTAGTCATCCCAATCTTTCTGACACACATCCATTCTTTAATTCACTACACCAGGACACTACACATGACGATATATCTGACTAGTCATCCCAATCTTTTTGACACACACCCATTCTTTAATTCACTACACCAGGACACTACACATGACGATATATCTGACTAGTCATCCCAATCTTTTTGACACACATCCATTCTTTAATTCACTACACCAGGACACTACACATGACGATATATCTGACTAGTCATCCCAATCTTTTTGACACACACCCATTCTTTAATTCACTACACCAGGACACTACACATGACGATATATCTGACTAGTCATCCCAATCTTTCTGACACACATCCATTCTTTAATTCACTACACCAGGACACTACACATGACGATATATCTGACTAGTCATCCCAATCTTTTTGACACACACCCATTCTTTAATTCACTACACCAGGATATTCTAGACACAATAGCCACATGACATTTGTCTGTATTCAATGTTGCTCTGCCATAAACCTTTGATCTATCAGCAAGATGCTTATGTAGGAAGGATTGCATCAAATATGTTTGTCCCCTACCATCACTCATTCAATACTGTCAGCTCCCACTACATCCCCTCAGGCCACTTCATACGAATATCTATTACTTTCTTTTACCACCACCCATCACTATTACTATCCATTACCTTACCTCTGACCAACAAACATGTAACTGTCATCAGTTGTCACTGTTATTACTTCCTCTCTCCCATTATTTCCCTTACCCTCTCTTACCCCAATCACTGTTCCCCCTATCATACTCTCACTCCCTGATGTAAAAGTATGATTATACATGCATGCACAAACACACGTGTGTGTGTGCGTGTATATATATATATATATATATATATATATATATATATATATATATATGCATATATACACACATATATACACACACATACACACAGCACAATGTGTACTCTGTTACCGAAACAAGTGATGGTCAAGTGATCTGTCATGTCACAGAATGTGTGACAACCTATCTAACCCACGCAAACGTGAAAAATTGAAGTAAAACAGTAATTATGATGATACGTATAAAAACTTTGCTTTCTAATGTACTCAATTCATGGTGTAGAGTATAGCGAAAATTATTTAACTGAAGTCTTCTGCCATTACTTTAACTACCATAAATGCTTGATCTATCACATACACACAGACACACACTACAATGATGGTTTCTCATTTTGGCACAAAGCCAGCAATTACCCAGTACATTACTGGTACTTTATTTTATCGACCCTGTAAGTATGAAAGGCAAAGTTAACCTCGGTGGGATTTGAACTCAGACCGTAAAGAGACGTAACTATACTGGAAAGCATGGCATCCGACTCTCTACCGATACTGCCAATGTGATACAATTAGCATTTTTATGTTTTTTGTTGCATGGGGTCTTGCTTTGTTCTCATATGGTCCATGCTAGTAATTTTCTTAAAAGTTCAAGTAAATTTGTTTGTTCAAAGGCTTAACTACAAATAGGCTATAATTTTCAAATTATTTTGAAAATAATCAAGAATTTGGAGAGATTTAGTAATATTGGTAACCCTTCTCATTATTTAACCAAAGGGCGGTGGATTGGCAGTATCGGTAGAGGGTCGGACGCCATGCTTTGATGCATAGAGTTACGGCCCTTGCCATTCTGAGTTCAAATCCCGCCGAGGTTAAATTTGCTTTTCATCCTTACGGGGTCGATAAAATAAAGTACCAGTAATGTACTGGGTATTTGCTGGCCTTGTGCCAAAAGTAGAAACAATTATTTAACCAAATTTTTTAGCATAACTTCACACTAGTGCTTACATATCATGATGGAAGGTTTTTATATAAATATAAACACTGTAAAACCAACAGTTTTATATCATAGATCCAGGGGCAGTGTCAGGCAGGTTAGTATCAAAAGGTTTAAGACAGACAGTTTTCATATTTCAACATTGAGGATCCATTTTAACATTTTACTCTGTGTCTTTAATTTTTTCATATATAACAAGGCTGTGTATTTTCTTGTTTTCTTTAGCCCAGGATATAGCAGGTAGAACAAATCCATGATTAAAGACAATCTGTTTCTTTTTTTCAGACATCTACATTATCCAGTGTGTCCTTCTGTGTTTTGAGGTAACAGGATGAAAATGTAAATACTTCTATTTCTTGCAGGTTGAGTGACCATGTAGATGCTCCTTTCTTGCATGGGGTTCATGTATGTTGAGATCTATGATTAGCCATTTTAAAACTTATTTAGATAGAGACTCCTCCTTTGTTTACATATTGGAGGCTTTTTTAGAAACTAAAATAACCTATGATTTCTACACTATTAACATTATCTTTCATGTCTCCATATTTTATGCTACACTGTCAATGGTCAATCAAGTGCCATACTTCCTTCATTAATTCTATGCATAAATACTTGGGCTGAGTTAAAACTCAATTTTACTCTCACAAAAAATACTCTAGAAAATTATATTTTCTAGAGTATCTTTTGAGAATCACACACAAACACCCATCACATACAAAAAATACAGAAAAGTAATTAACCGTTTTCATAATACACAAAAACTATTTCTATAGATATGAGTAATAATTGTTTCTAATTTTGGCACAAGGCCAGCAATTATCCCAGTGTATTACTGGTACTTTATTTTATCAACCCCATAAGGATGAAAGGCAAAGTTAACCTCGGCGGGATTAGAACTCAGTCCGTAAAGGGACGTAACTGTGCTGCAAAGCATGTTGTCCGACGCTCTACCGATACTGCCAATCCACCATGGTTTCAACATTGAACTTAACCAAAATCTAAAGAAAATACTTCAACTGTTAAAAAAAAACAAACATTTGCAAGACAGTTAATTATGATACAATATTCTCTAGAGACAGAAATCAGCAAATAAAAGATCCTTCAGCTTGCTCTAGTTCTCAGCATATATCCAGATATAAGAGACATTATACAGAAGTCAATTGGGGGTATTACATTAATCCCAATGCCAGTGGCATATGACAATTATCATACACTGGCATTGGAAATTAAGGAAGTCAATTATAGCAATGGCAACTAAATTGTGTGTTGAAACCTATTCTGAGTATTCAGTTATTCTGAGTTATCATTAAATAGACTTCATTGCTATTCCTGAATTCATTGCTAATTGATGGAAACCTGCCATCAGAATTTAAAGTTCTAGGTTTGAACCCAGCCATAGTTTGTGTATGTGTATGTACTTCTGTATGTGTGTGTGTGTGTGAGTGAGAGAGAGAGGGTGAGAGAGAGAGGGGTGAGTGAGAGAGAGAGAGAGGGGTGAGTGAGAGAGAGGGGTGAGTGAGAGAGAGGGGTGAGAGAGAGAGGGGTGAGAGAGAGAGAGGGGTGAGAGAGAGAGGGTGAGAGAGAGAGGGGTGAGTGAGAGAGAGAGAGAGAGGGGTGAGTGAGAGAGAGAGAGGGGTGAGTGAGAGAGAGAGAGGGGTGAGTGAGAGAGAGAGAGGGGTGAGTGAAAGAGAGAGAGAGGGGTGAGTGAGAGAGAGAGGGGTGAGTGAGAGAGAGAGAGGGGCGTGAGTGAGAGAAAGAGAGAGAGTGTGTGTACTTTGTGTATGCGAGAGAGTAAGAGAGAGAGATAGTGTGTGTGTGTGAGAGAGAGAGAGAGTGAGTGAGTGAGAGAGAGAGTGAGAGAGAGAGTGAGAGAGTGTGTGTGTACTTTGTGTGTGCGAGAGAGTGAGAGAGGGTGTGTACTTTGTGTGAGAGAGAGAGTGAGGGAGAGAGGGTAAGAGAGAGAGAGAGAGAGGGTAAGAGAGAGAGAGTGTGTGTGTGTGTGTGTGAGTGTGAGTGTGAGTGTGAGTGTGAGTGTGTGTGTGTGTGTGTGTGTGTGTGTGTGCGCGCGTGTGTATACATTTGCTGAAAACATCAAAGATAAATTAAGTAGTCTAGATATTTAAAGTATTTGTTTACTTTAAGAAAACTAAGTTAACCTAGAAAAAAATCTAGCGAAACAAAATGTGTTTCCTCAGTACTAAGATTTAGATGAAAATTGAAATATAAAAACAGTAGAAATAATATTTCCCTTGTTCTAAAACATTATTCTATCATAAAAAAAACATTCACTTCACTCATAACCAGAAACATTACACTTCTTTAATGGAACCATAAATTATACAGATTCACCGAAATTAAATTGAAACATTTTAAAAAATACTAACATTACTTTATAGCCAGACTATAAATATTAAATGGTTTTTCTTTTTTTCATATTCTTTCTATTTTTAAGCAATCTAGTTCAGAAAGAGGTGTACAGTAGATTCAGTACTGAAAAGTATATAACTGATATTTTAATGACTTTGGATGGGTGAAACATATTACCTAAACCTATAAATATTTAAAAGCCTTATAGTGAATGTTAGTCATAAATTGCAAGTGTAAATTGTGAGCCATTAATTAATAAGGAGAATGGTCCTCACTGCTATATTTCAAATGCAGTAAATGAATGAGGTGTAAGTTGTTTGTTTACATAGCTGCATCTCAATAAAAAAAAAAAGAAGTGAAACTGAATAAAGTGAACTCTATCTGAACTTGCTTTACATGCTGTCAATACCTTTATCAACACGGCTATGCAGATATTAAGTGATTCAGGACATAAATATTCTCTCCAATTATTCAAGTAAACAAATAAAGAGAAACTTAGTCAAATCTTTTCAAAGAAGTTAAATTTCATATAAATTCAACTAATTTGAAAATCAAGGTTTTTTTTTTTTTTAAAGGAAAATAAAGAGATTTTTTTAAAACTTTCAAACTTTTGCTTACCATTTGGTATTTTATTGAAGAGTCCACCAAATTTTTTAGGTGCTCCTTCTCCTCCTCCACCACCACCACCACCACCAGGATCTTGATCACTCCTACGCATGCCATCGCCACCACATGGTCGACTACTGCCGGCGCAGTCAGTATAGTACATAATGAGAAAGACATCTAAGAGGAACCATACCATCGAAGTGGCCAAGATTATTTTACAGTACTGTAGACTCAGACGACTGACCATAGCTATAGTTGTCACAACAATCAAAAGACTAAACACTAGTTTTAACTAATATGGGAGTATCCAAAGTAATTCTGGGAGTCCCTGTTGCTATCACAGACAGTAACAAATGAAAGGGTAAAAACTCAAGTCCAATTGGATCTGTAACCACACATGGTTTCCTTGAATTGTTTACAAAACTTGCACATATCTCACAACTTGGCCCAAATAACGACGTAGGTTATCTGCAAAATAAAAATAAAAACACCAAATAAATATATTGTTAATGTAAGTTAAAAATAGCATCAGAAAAATTATCCAGAATAAATACAATAATAATCAAACACATATCTTGTTAGATTGTAGAAGCTAGTTTTAATTGAAATGACAGTAAATGGGAATAGACAAATTAAATTCAATTAAAAATATTTCATGTCATGATCAACAGTCTATTTAAAACAAAAATAGAAGCAATTGTCATTCTTTTTTTATTTTTTTTTGCTTCTCTACAGGTATAACTGCAGAAAAGAGTATTTGCCCAACTGATGTTTCCATTGGCAAAAGAAGACAAAAGCTGTTTGCTTGAAATGTAAGGCTTCACACCATAAATTCTTGATTATTAAAATACGTTATTTCCTTGTTTTTGCTGTTGCCGCCATCTTAACCATTTAGCATCTACATTACTCTACTATATTTACTATTATATTTTCATCGTAAACACTTTATTTCACATAATTACCTCATATAATATCGAATCTACAAGATTTTGATATTTATTTTGAGAACAATACCTTAACATAAGTATGTTCAACTGTGGTGGAACCACATCTAGTTAAGCTTTGTAGCTGACACTCTTGTGGACACGATATGAAGAAGTATGAGCAGCCAGTTACGGCCGGTTTGAAGAGAAAGAGGTGAGAGAATTCTGGATGGATTAAATGCTAGAGGCTTAATAACTTCTGTTCTTCTGAAACTGTTGTATCTTTATATGAACTCTTTCAATACAGCTGCTTTTCTTCCTCCCTGTCTTTCTCTGTATTATTACATCTTACACCAAACACTTTACCATATCTTAAAAAAATGGAACCTTCTTTCTACCCACCACTTACTTCTAATAGCTCCAATTATTTTTCAACATAGAGAAGAATGGCAGCACCTTTTTTTTTTTTTTTACCTTTTAGGGTTTTTGAGACTGGTGAGAAGAAGGGAGGAAGTTATCTTTAAATTAGAGACCTGCCCTGAATATTTGCAGCAGGGTGAAATCTATTAAAAATATCCAAGAACTAAGTGGCAGTGTTAAATTGGGTGACAGATTAAGTCTATCATCCAAGTAGCTCAGTGCTAGAACAAATACGGAATGACATCTCATCTAACAGTAATTATTTAACTAGTAGTAGTTTATTATTGGCCCTAAAAATGTGAAAGGCTAAGTCAACCTTGGTAGGATTTGAACTCAAAGTAGAGAGAGCCAGAACAAATGGCACAAAGTATTTTTGTCCTATGCTTTAATGACTCTGCAACTTCTCTATCTTTCTATCAATATAATATCGAATAAGGGCAGTGGATTGGCAGTATCAGTAGAGCGTTAGACACCATGCTTTGCAGCATAGAGTTATGGCCCTCTACGTTCTGAGTTCAAATCCTGCTGAGGTTAGCTTTGCCTTTCATTCTTATGGGGTCGATATAATAAAGTACGAACAATGCACTGGGTTGATTTAATCGACATTCCCCTCCTCCATGGTCTTGTGCCTAAATCAGAAACCATTCTAATATTGATATTCAACAGTTGTCTATTATCAGTCGAAGAGCCCTAAATAGACTATCAATAATACCCTTCCTCCTTAGATTAATACTTACAAACAAAATATAGTGTATAAAGCTGTATCATTATGTTACTTAAACACTATATTACAGACAGTGTTTAACAGTACTATTTGATGGTTTGTATAACGATTTCCTTCTTTTTTCTTGTTCTTCATAACAAAGAGTTGAATAGGTTTTTAGACTCTCAAGAAGATTGAAATAATGATGAAGGACAGATAAAGAACAATTTTTAGATAAAAGATAAGTAATAAAGTATGAATGGAATGGTAAAATGCTCAGATTATGGGTATTGGCTAGATTAAATTATTTATCTTCAATACTTGTAAAGATCAATATAAATAGCGAACTAACAGAACACAATGTTTATGAACTGATAGTTTTCAAGTGGTAATATAAACAAAATACATAAATAAACTAGAAAAACAGTTACAGAAATGCAGAATAGAAATGTCCCATAAGCCATTATGTTGTTGGGTAGAAGGGCAATATTAAATGTTTATGTAGTATGTTACGGGTAGATCAGCTAGGAAGATTTTTATTCTTTCACAAGCTGTTGTATTATAAATTGGATTTATCAAAGGTAGGAGTTGCAACATTCATGCCTTTCAAATAGACATCAGTGATGTAAGTTGAGAAAAATGGCTGTAGCTGGGGATGGAAATTTGACTATGAACAAGAGAGATGAAAGTAGGAATATAAAATGGCAATCAAAAATGCTTTACAATCATAAAATATGGCATATGTTAGTGTTGTTATGTACATTGATAGATGTGGGGGGAATATATGCATGAGAAGCCTCCAAGATAATCATAACATCGTTCAACAACAACAATAATAATAATGGTTTCTTATATAGGCACAAGGCCAGCAATTTTGGGGAGGGGAAAGTCGATTAAATTGACACCTCGACCCCATAAGGATGAAAGGCAAAGTTAACCTCAGCAGGATTTGAACTCAGATCATAAAAGGCCGTAACTCGATGCTGCAAAGCATGGCATCCGACCCTCTACCGATACTGCCCTAACAACTATAATAATAATAATAATAATAATAATAATAATAATAATTTAATCGACTTTCCCCTCCCCAAAATTGCTGGCCTTGTGCCTATATAATAATAATAATAAGGACTAGATAAATGCGCCAAAGCAACGTTCACCAGAGGAAAGCTGCTGAAGAGTTCAGACATTAATCTTGATCGGGGGAACGTGATAAGAGAACTTGATCAAGAAAAAACTTACAAATATCTAGGTGTTTGTGAAGGAGACGGAATCAAGCACTCGACAATGAGGGAAAGGATAAGGAAGGAATGTTACCGCAGAGTAAGAGCAATCTTAAGAACGGAATTGAATGCAAGGAATAGGATCGATGCCATAAACACGCTTGCCATACCAGTAGTAACCTACAGTTACAATGTCATCAACTGGTCAAGCACAGAGATCCGTAGGCTCGATACAAAAATTCAAAAATTCTTAACCATGCACAGAATGCATCACCCTAAGGCAGATACAGATAGAATATATCTCCCTAGGAAAGAAGGAGGACGTGGGTTAATCCAGTTAGACATTGCGTTGAAAACTGCAACAATTGGATTATCTACATATCTAAGGGAATCACATGATTGGATGATCAAACTCGTTTTGAAACACGAAAGCATCAAAAGATCATATTCCATTACAAAAGATGCACAAAGATACAGTAATGGACTACAAATTTCAGAAGTCCCATTTACTGTTGAAATGGAAAACACAGAAAAAGCAAAGCAGGTAAAAGTAACTGCAAAGAAAGAACTGCTACAGAAACTGGCTAAGAAATGGCAAGAAAAGCCTCTGTATGGAAAATACCCAGAGCGAGCTCACAATCCTGATGTTGACAAAACTTTAACCCATCAGTGGTTGGCATCCTCTGGACTGAAATCGGAGACTGAAGGACTGATTATATCAGCACAAGATCAGTGTCTGCCAACAAAAAATTACCAAGCCGACATAATAAAAAATGGATGCAGCCCATTATGCCGTGTGTGCAAAAAACAACCAGAGACCATTGACCATATAATTTCAATGTGCAGTCCTATAGCTCCAACCGAATAACTAAACAGGCATGACAGAGCTGCACAATACATACATTGGATAATGTGTAAGCATTTTGACCTGCCCCATCAAAAGAATTGGTGGGAGCATCAACCACCTCCCATACTTGAAAAAGATCACATCTCAATCTTGTGGAACTTTAGCATCCAAACAGACCGAAAAATAGATGCAAATAGACCTGATATAATATTGAAGGACTTTAAAAAGAGGGTATGCCTGCTAATTGATATGTCTGTTCCAATAGACAAGAATGTATCTATAAAAACATTTGAAAAATTGAGCAAGTATAAGGACCTGGAGATAGAAATTGGAAAAATGTGGAAATTGAGAACTAAAACAATACCAGTGGTTGTAGGCGCTCTGGGAATGATACCTAAGGGGTCTAATGATTACTTATCGCAAATCCCAGGAAACCCACGTATAGGAGAAATACAAAAGATAGTACTAATGGGAACTGCCCATATACTAAGGAAGATTCTGTCAATATAAGTACATCACAAGTCTAAACACTAAAGATGCATGTGTGAGTATGTATGTTCTTTCTTGAACATGGCGGACCTTGTTGTCTCTTGAGGTCACTGGTTGTGACTTGGTGATAACTCGTATGAACATAAAGCAAGATAAATGCAACTGTAATAATAATAATAATAATGATAATATTGATGTCAGGTGAGGTACCAGAGTGGTTGACAAAAGGTACCACAGTTCTGGTAATGAAAGACCGAATCAAGGGTAATGATGTTACCAACTATAGACCTTTCACATGTCTGTCCGTAATGTGGAAACTGTTGACAAGCATTGTGTCTGAGGAAATCTACCATCACCTCCACACAAACAACTTGTTACCGGACGAACAGAAAGGATGCTGAAAGAAGTCCCGTGGTACAAAGGACCAGTTACTGATTGATAAGATGGTAATGAGGAATTGCAAGAGGAGACACACTGGTCTTGCCATGGGATGGATAGACTACAAAAAGGCATTTGACATGGTGCCTCATTCTTGGATCACCAAAAGTCTAGAGATCTTCAAGGTGGCAGATAACATCAGACAGTTGTTGGGCAAAAGTATGAAGTCCTGGAAAACAGAGTTAACATCAGCTGGAGAATCCTTGGTAGGCGTGAAGATCAAGAGAGGTATCTTCCAGGGAGATAGTCTGTCCCCTCTGTTGTTTGTCCTTGCCCTGATGCCCCTGACCATTATACTGCGAAAAGTGAGAGCAGGATACAAGTTGGGAAAGGGAGAGCTTACCATCAACCACCTCCTCTTCATGGACGATCTTAAGCTCTTCGGGAAGAGTGAAAAGGAGTTGGATGTACTTGTTGACACTGTCTGTATTTTCAGCAATGATATATGTATGCAATTTGGTATTAGTAAGTGTGGAGTCCTTGTGATGAAGAGGGGTAAATTGAGCAGAAGCAACAGAATCCAGGTACCAACAGGTGAGATGATAAAGGAAATTGACACTGAAGAAGGATACACGTATTTGGGTGTTCTGGAAGCTGATGACATCAAGAACAAAAAAATGAAGGAATTGATAAAATCTGAATACATTCGGAGAGTATAGAGCGTATTAAAGTCACATCTGAACAGTAGGAATGCCATAAGTGCAGTAAATTCCCGAGCTGTGTCTATTATTAGGTACAGTGTGGGAATTCTGAGATGGAATGTTGCTGAACAAAAAGAAATGGATAGGAAGATTAGGAAGCTATTGACTATCTACAACATGTTCCACAAGAGGAGTGATGTCGATAGACTCTACTTAAGGAGATCTGAAGGTGGAAGAGGTCTTATCAGCATAGAGGACTGTGTTCAGATGGAGAAAAACAACCTACACAATACGTGACTGATAGTAAGGAGCCAATGCTCAGAATTGTACTGAAGGAGAGGACAATAGACCAGGGGATGTCCAAGGAGGAAATAACAACGAGGAGTAAGAGCAGCCTTCATGAAAAATCCCTTCATAGTACTTTCTTTGAGAAAACTGAATTCAGATATCCACAAACATGGAACTGGTTGAGAAGAGGAGACCTTAAAAAGGCTACAGAAGGAATGCTAATGGCTGCGCAAGAGCAGGCCCTCAAAACGAAGTGGCTGAAACACCATATTTACAAGGAGGAGGCTAGTCCACTGTGCAGGATCTGTGGAGAGAGAGAGAGGAGACTGTGGCTCACATTGTATCCGAGTGTAAACACCTCGCCCAGACTCACTATAAAGGCTGGAGACATGATGTGATGGGCAGGGTGATCCACTGGCACCTATGCAAAGTAAACAATTTACCACATTCTGAGAAGTGGTATGAGCATAAGCCAGAGTCGGTGATAGAAAACGATCAGGTGAAGGTGCTGTGGGATTTTAGGATACAGACGGACAAGAAACTGGAACACAATAGACCTGACCTGGTGGTTTTAGACAAGGAAAAAAGATTGTGCCTGATTGTGGATGTGGCTTGCCCATTCGACACGATAGTGCAAGAGAAGGAGAGGGAGAAAATTAATCGATACCAGGACTTAAAGTCGGAGGTAAAAAGGATTTGGAACTACCATGAAGTCAAAGGGTCCCGATTGTCATAGGTGCACTAGGTACTATCTCAAAAGTTTCCAGGGATGGTTAAAGAAAATTGGCCCCGCCCCGCTTTTTGGAACACTTCAAAAGGCATGCTTGCTGGGAACAGCAAGAACCTTCCGATACGTCCTGAATATCTGAGGCTGCAGATAGTGGCTTGATATTCATTTCAACAAACTTTCCAGTTAACTAACATCAATGACTGAGACTCAAAGAACAATAATAATAATAATAATAATAATGCTTTCTTTATTAACCACAAGGGTTTACACAAAGTAGACATTAAGGACAGTACAGGACAATACAGGACGACCGTCCTGTATTGTCCTGTACAAATGGGCATTTCTGTGTGTAAAAAACAAAAAAACAGAGGATGTAATAATAGAACAATGAAAAAATTCCCCAATAGGGGGGAGACTTCCGATGGCCATCGTGGAGAAAGCCCATTAAAAAAGCCACGGTGATCCTGACCACCAGGGCAATTGTCCTCTCCCAGTTTTCCACCTTCAATTTACAGGCATATATTCAGAGTAGGTCCACTCACTCGGGCCATTCTTGCCTCTGTCACCCATCTTTCAACAAAAAGCTGGGAAGAGAGCACCTCCCTCTCTACCCTGATTTTTTTTTTCAAATGAAATTGGAAAAGGTTAATCAACGCATTACCGAAGAGGTAAGTGCTCGTCTTCAGCCCTTTCAGACGTATCCACCATACTATCTTTTTCGCCATGGCCACCAGACAGATAAAAACTGCCTGCCCTTCCCAGCTAAAGGAAGAGGGCGGGGCAATCCTCACGATGGACTCAGCTTGATAGTCGGATCTGTTCTACAGGCGACAGCAGGTGTTCGACATAAACCCACAAGTCAGCAATGCTCGGACACTGGACGAGTGCATGCAGGACGGTTTCGTCGCCCTGTGCGCATCTCGGACATGCCCGACTGACGGCACCTCCATGCCTGTAGAGTTTATCCCGAACTGGCAAAGCTCCTCGGTAGCACTGCCAGGCCAGGCCAGGCCAGGAATTTCTGGAAGTTGTCCATAGGCCCCGGCCCGAAAGTTCTTCCAAAGAGATTGGCTAGTTGATTTTCGTCGACGCCTAGAGTTTCCCCAAGTACGTTGTCGCTCTTCCCCTCCACTAATCCTCTATAGAACGCCAAGGTGGAGTTTCCACCGATCACATTGCCCAATTGGTCTAGGGCTGTGAGCGCCTGAAGACATTCCAGTCTCCAAGTGCTCCCTCTCGGTCTTCGCTTGACCCAGGACTGCAGCTCCGTCAAGGAGATGAGCTGAGGAAAGACGTGTCTAGCAAACGGCGACCCCACCTGATCACTGTCGAGGAAGAGGTGTCGTAGCCTGAGCACGTGTCTGCGCATTATTAGCCACAGCATGCCCAGCTCTCCACGTAGCGGGTGTTGACAGCAGATGGACCACCTGACCATCGGAACGTGTCCCTTCCACATAAAGCGAGAGAGCATACGCTCCAGCGCAGTCAGGCGAGGCTTAGGACAACGCACAACGGTCAGGCGGTAGTAATAATACAGTTCCATCAGTTTATAGAATAGATTAAACTTTTAACAATATTATCTATCAAAAGAATGCCAAACACAATACTGAGTGATACAAAACAATTGCTTCAGAAGAAAAAAAATAAACATCTATCAAAAAGATGAGCCCTTTCAACCTCAAAAGTTTTCTCAATTCTCTTTTTAACCTTGCTACAGTTCAAGGGGTTAGTGGTCATGCTGATTCATCACATGCCATTATTAATAAAAATAGATAAACTAACAGTATTTATTAAAAAAAAAAAGAATAACACATATCAAACTGTTGATTAAAGCACACACCATCATGCATAACTTCCTTTAGTCTCTTTTCTCTTAGCTGATACCAAGTAAATCCACTCAGAAAATTCAAGACATACATTTAACATGATAGCTAACTGAAGACATATATTTAACATGATAGCTTTCTCACTTCACATCAGTTTCTATTATGTATGAAATACCAATAAATGTCAACAAATATTATAATTTTATGTTTTGGAAACTAAGCATTGAACTAGAACATTATTTCTCTATACTATATTATTGCCTTAATTATGCTGCAGTTACAAATATCTTGTGTTTAGAAAAATAAATTCTTCTCTTCTTGAATATAATGATGACAATAAGTAGGAGACATCCTATTGTCACATCATTCTCAATGTTTTTTACCATGATTTGTTGCACTTTTAACCACCACCATTCTAAATTACATCCTTCCAAGCTTAAGTTTTTTTTCCCCTCTCTCTCCCAAAACACCTCTATAGTACAATAAATATTCAAAACTTGATTTCCTATAAAAAGCTTTATACCTTGTTGTGTACAAAATAGAATGTTTACAACTTATCAATACTTTATGTAGAGTACGTGGTAAAATATAAGTAGGTCTGAAGAAAGTTTAAAGAGATTCAGAATTGAGGAAGTCTATTTCCTGATTATATATTCACATTAATTTAGGATTTACTCAAAATGATATTTTTGGCAAATCTATATATCTATCTAACTCAGACTGTAGGTGAGGAAGATGAAAGATCAAGGGAGCACCCTCTCTCTGTGCTCCTGAGGAGAAGGGTTGCACACTTTTTTCGGGGGCGCCTCCTCCCTATTGAGGATTTTGTTATTCAATTTATTTTGTTATATTTTATATTTTTATATTTTGTTATTGCCTCCTCCTTATTGAGGACGCCTTTTTATGTAAACTCCCCCCCACCCCCCAGTGTAATTGTCCCACTCTTTGGTGGCAAATAAAAAGAAAGTTATCTATTTGTGTGTCATGTATGACTTTATCTAAATCTGGTTTAGAACAAACTGCTACTTTATTGTGAAATGAAAGTAGAAATCCAACAGATTTTTATAGTAGTTTCTTTTTAAAACATTAAAATCTCCTGGTTGTGTATGAAAACTTTGATGAAGGAAGCTGTCCAAAAAGAGTATTGGTTCTATATATACATCGTAATTATGGAGTTTGTGAACTATAAATAATTTGATTTCTGCAACAGTTCTCATTAACGGGTGTTTACATACACTAAATTCTGTAATACATTCAGATGCATGTACAGGCATGCGTAAGAACACAGAGAATCTGAAAAGACTTTTAGATATAGAAAAACAACACCAAATAAAAATTACAGCACTTTGACATTCCTTATGATAAATAAATGGTGCCATTATTGAATGAAGGGGATAAAACTGCCATTATGGAAAGGGATAAAAGTGACATAATTGAATGAAATAGATGCGACATTATAAATGCATCTTTCGTTCAAATAAAACTAGAAACTTAATCTATATTTCACATTACAAAGCAATGACAAAAGACATGTCTAGTTCATTCATTACAGGAGCCCTCAGCACATCATAAAATTTCAAATTCAAGAAAACTACAGAGTTCATGAATGATGGAAGGCAGGAGGTTGAATTAAGTGCAAGAATTGCAGAAGCTCGTGCAGTAATGCACTAGCTTCAACATTCAGAAGAAGAGAAGTAGGTATAAAAGCCAAACAATATCTTCAATTTGGTATTCGTTCCAACCCTTACCTATGGTCATTTTACAGGTAGGAGACCGAGGAGGGACCCCGAGCAAGATGGTTGGATAATACTCGTGAGCTCAGTTGTTTTTGACAGGACCCACTGGAAAATGTGCCTGAGGAGTTTGGCCCCCACAACCCTCCCAAGGAAGCAGAGGAAAAGAAGGAAGAGGGAGAGGGGGGGTAGCAGCAGCAGCAGCCTATTATTGCTTCCAAAATTGATGGCGGCAACAATTTAGAGAAGTGTTAACCAGTCTGAGAATACAACATTTACAGATTCATAAAACACTGTGGGATGTTCTTAATAGCAACAAGTTTAATTTTGAGATTTCACTGAATATTTACAAGAATTTGCTTAGTAAATGTTTGCTTTTCCATGCTAGTAATGTAAAGTGTTCAGCAAAGCAGCAGAACACTCTAGCTTCCTGTCTTTTGTCAGACTGTCTTTGAGGATCAGCTTTCTAATAAAAGACCTATCCTCCCACACTTGATACACCCACTCCTTCAAACATCTATTAAAAACTTATTGCATTTATTAACCCAGCTTGCATCCTTCACTTTTATTACATGTCCATATCTGCTCATTGCCATAAACTAGAAAACATTTTCAAATAACTTATTATTTTTTAAAACTATATAGACTTAATTAAGTTCATATTGTATTTCCTTTAACCCTTTAGTATTTAAACCAGCTGTATCTGGCCAGAATCCTCTCATCTCTTTCTGTTCAAGCTGGCTGTAACCAGTTGCTCATACTTATGTTAAGGTATTGTTCTCAAAATAAATAATATCAAAATCTTGTAGATTTAATATGTGAGATAATTATGTGAAATAAAGTGTTTACCATGCAAATACAATAGTAAATATAGAGTAATGTAAATGCTGAAGGGTTAAATCTATCCCCTGATCATGTATCTCTACCAACTGATAACAACAACCTTTCTCCAATCTGTTGTTCAAAGTTTTCAATCGCCATAATTTCATCTGTGAAAACCCCTTTCTAGTTAAATGTTTCCACTAATTCCAAACACTATCAATTCAACCAGTGAACGAGATCTCTGTGCACTTACCTGACCTGCTACAAATAGCAACCAAACCTCCCCCAAATCATACTCTGTGATCTTAAAACAATAAAGACAGGAAAATCATGGCTGGAATGTCTTTGATAGCAGGTTTGCTCAATGAGAGCTGACAACAACAATCATTTTAAACATGAAATTAAACACATCAACTAAGAAGAATCTACACATCAATGTAGTACCAAATGAAAGGAAATACAATATTTACCAATATATATATATATAGACATGGTGAACAACTTAGGATTATAAACCATGGATTGCTTCAATAATTCATTGATAGAAGCAGATATATTGTATTGTATTAGTGGCTGACTTAGTGCTGAGGATAAGCCTGGTAATATACAGTTCTGAATATAAATCTTATCATGATCAACCTAGTTTTCCATCTTCAACAAGATCAATAAAATAGTTAACATACAAATGTTTTGAGAGGATCAACAATCCAACATATGCTATATTTATGGGTTGACGTGGTCAAATATTTCTGCCAAAGGTGACTATAGCATCTAAACAACAAAAACAAGTTACAAACGCTTTCCCCCTCATGAAAGATCATATATTTCGTTGTTTTGGAATCCATAAACTGTGCTACTTTCTATGTGTAAGTGAATTAAAAGAGACATCAGGAACAAACAGCTTAAAATAAACGCACCAAAAATACAAACCAAACATGATAAACACACCTACAATTACATAAAGAGAAAATGATCCCGCTACACCTCACAAAATAGCCTGTTCCCTTTTCAACAATTCTATTGTAGTGTTCATCAATGGAAGTTTGTTCAAATAGTTTTTCCTCGAGCTGTATTTTGATTGGTCACTGTAATTGTGTTGCAAGTGCATTTCTTGATTCAATATTTGTTAGGGAGTCATCACAATTGACATGAAGATAGTGGCAGTTGTCAAATGTTGATGTAAGTTAAATAGAAGACAGTGTCAATCAAAATAGAGGCAGGCATTGTTCAAAACAGTGGCACAAGACATCAGTTGAAGAAGGAAAAGGTACAATTTAAATGGAACAGAAAAAAAAAAATTAAGGCTTTATACATCTAGTCAATGTATTAAGAGTACATTTATAATCTCTCTTCCTTCTGCCTATAAAATTCTAAATGTTGATGTAAAATGCATTTCTTCAAGTGATTTAGTTTCAAAGTTATTAAATAAAATTCAATATAATAATAATAAAAACAACAGACAAACTAAGAATTAAGTCAACTCAACTACTTGATATTACATTTCTTGCTTCATGATTTGCAAGTTAAAAATAACTTTTCTCGATGGTGTAATTCATAAGCCACCAGTACTCTTGCACAAATGAACTTCTTCCTCCTACTTGTTTGACTACATTTCCATTATTCTATCATTGGCAACAGGAGTCCACAACTCTTGTTGCTCTCATTATTTAGGAATAACGTCTCACATGACAACCAATCCAATGCCCAAGTCATGCATTAACTACAGAATGATAGAGAAATATAACATTCAGTTTTGTTCCTCTATCTTTTAAATTTGTGCACAGATTGACTTGAGTTTTCACTTCTTCAAGTTGAACAACTTAGTATAGTAAACTGTTTCAATTGATAATACATTCACATACAGAAATTGGTCAGAAGTCTATTTATGAAATTCATCATCATCATCATCAATATCACCACCGCTTAGCATCCAATTTTCATGCTAGCATGGGTTAGACATGTTGTCCTGTTGTGATACAAGTCAGATCAGATGGCCATGTCTTGCTCACACAGAACTGTTTCTGGCTTGGTTTCTATGGCTGGATGCCCTTTCTAATGCCAACCACATGTACAGTGTGTACTGGGTACCTTTTATCGTGGTACAAAAACAACAATTTTACAGTGTGGGCTGGGCAGTTTTTCTTTTGACAATAACACAGCCAGTTTACAGTGTGGACTGGGCACTGACCTGCCATGTCACCTGGACAACCACTCTGCAGGGAGGATTAGGTGCTCTTTTATCATGTTACTTTACAGAGAGGATTCAATGCTCTTTTGTCATGACACTAACATGAGCACCTTACATGGTGGACTAGGGGCTTTTGTTATGTCACCAGCATGACAACATTACAGAGTGGACTGAGAGCTTTCAGCCATTTCAGCAGAATTGTAAGAGAGCGAGTTCAGCTTTCCATACTTGTACACATTGGCTGGTCAAGAGTGGTACATCAGATGTGGAAATTGGGGGTGGGAGGGATTAGTAATTCAAAACAGCGCTGAAGGAGATTTCACTAAATTCATAGGTCATTTTATTATTTACTAGCAGTAAAGCCCGGCGTTGCTCGGGGTCGCTCAGTAGCTGTGTTAAAGTTACAATGTTAAGTTTCTTTTTTGGCTTAAAAACTGTAGTGTCTACTGTGCAGACTTGCATGTGGTGTTTTTGATTAATATTCCCTCAACCAACAATATGCCTTATGAAGTTAAGAAAACATAACGATAACCCTAATGTTATAACAAAAGAGGATGCTGGGGATAAAAACTGCACTGGTTATTTATTAACAAAGATCGAAAATGTAAACACTGCAACGCAGAGAAAAACATTAGCGTAACCAAATTATCAGTTATGTCTGTCTGCACGCCTATATCACCTCTCTGCACGACTGTCTGTCTGCACGCCTATATCACCTCTCTGCACGACTGTCTGTCTGCATGCCTAACGAAATTTACAGATACATATATTTTATATAAACTTATATAATTTTTGCTTTTTTTTACGAAATATTTGCTTGTTTTAAGTAGTTTTTAAATAGACTTGTTTTCAAGTAAAAATATTGTTTTAAAAGGCTTGTTTTACGTAGTCTTTAAATCGTGTATTGTGTTAATGTCATTTTAAACGCTGAGAAAGCCAGCGTAATTTTTTTAATTTTTGCACGCAGACGCTCAATGTAAACAGAACAAAGGGAAATAACTGATCACTTACGCTCAAAAATCGATACATTATATTCGATTTCGTCACATAGGGTGGGTCAATTTGAAATTATTTTTTTTCCGATGTCTTCGCTAGGGCTCAATGTACAAGTCTAGCAATTTCGGTGCAATTCCGTGAGAGATTCTAAGAGGAGATGTGTGCCAAAAATCGATAGACAGACAGACAACCACAGTTTTATATATATAGATTATTCCATTATATCTGATTTCAAGCTGAACATCAATTGCTTTCATTAAACCAACTTTGGAGGGCTAGCTAACATCAAGAGAACTGCCTTTTCCCTTTGTTTAAGCCATACAAAAGAACAACAAAAGTAGATATTCTAATATTCTATTAGCCCGAAGAAAAAAAAAAACAAATAAATAAATAAATAAAAGTTTGTAATAAACAATTACAAGTAATATGGTTTCTTTCTCCTGTAACAGCTATTCACTCGATTAGATTGATTTCAGTATATTACTGGTAATTTTCATTAAGGGGAAAAGCATTTTAAACTGTCACTGATTGTATTTCAACTCAACCATGGATAGAGCAAACTGAAAACTTCTTTTGGGTTATCAAACATATACCGGAAAGGGAACCTCAAATGAGTGATTCAATATGTTAAAAATAGAAGCCAAATTCCCTAAAATCCCATCCTACTGTCTTAAAACAACAGATAGTCACATTGGAAAATGTAGTCCTAAATACACTTTACATGTTCTTAACATCATAAAGACATAATACAATTTTTTTTTCTTTCTCAGAAATTGGTAAGTCAAACTAAATATATAATTCTCAACACCAATAACTGGATCATTTTTTAAAATCACACATTTGTATAAATGATGAGATAGTCACAAATAACTGTTTAACTAACCACACTGACAGAGGAAGCAATATATAAAGAGAAAGCGTAAAAATACAACAGTTAACCCTTTCGCTATCATATTTTAAATGTCTGAGATTTTCAATTGATTTTGAAAATACTCAAGATTTTGTATGAATATAGTTACATAACTTTGTAATTATCAAGTTGGTGTTTGAAACATAACTTTACAAAAATTTCTTACATATGAGTAAAATTATGATGGAAGATTTTTAGATGAATATGAACATTTTAAAACAAACAGTTTTGCATCATAAAACCAGGGGTAGTTTCAGGTGCTTTGATATCATAAGGGTTATATAAAACAACTATTATCAAAGATTGTTTCTTTGAAAATAGTCAAATTTTGAGTAGTGGATGAGAGAATAGGAATTAAACTCAGAATAATAGGTCACTAAGCTAAATACTGTGCTCAATAATGAAGTGATGGATCTTTTGAAAGCCGCTATGTTGTGAAAAACCTCATAAAATAAAACTACCTAGTAGTTTATCTTTTTACAGATCAAAAATAGATTTAAGCCTTTTGATATCAACTTGGCAAAAAACATATTTGGGTCTATAAACAAAGCCACTCATTTTAATGTTTTTCCTAAACCATAAGTTACAATGTTTGTTATGAAATCATTCATAATTTTAATGAACCCATCAAAATACGTCATTATTTAATTGAAATAGAATGTATTTCATTAGAACTATGGTAATAAAAAAGGGCGAAAAAGGAACCTTAAATATAAAGAGAGATGATGTCTCTTGATTCAACCACCACTAATGACTGATTTTCATGCAACATATGTAGAACAAATAAATTTAACAGGGCCAATCTCTCTGAGTCATATACTCACAGTGAAGGTACATAGCTTATTTTTTAGAGCATTTGGCTCATGATAGTTAAGGTCGTGAATTCAATTCCTAGTAATGTGTTGTGTCCTTGAGCAAGACTCTTTATTTCATGTTGCCCCAGTCCATTCAGCTGGGAAATATGAGATGTATCTGTAATTCAAAGAGCCAGTCTTGTCACGCTGAATGATCTCTCTAAAAACTGTGTTAAGGGCACACATATCTGTGGATAGCTCAACTGCATACATGGTAATTTCCTGAGCAAGTTGTTCTTTGGATGAAACAATTGGAACACTCACTATTGGAAATCATGGAGCTTCAATAAACACACACATATATACTCACTCACACAGGGAGATTTGAGTTTACAGTGTGTGGTACCTCATATAGCACTTGAGACAAACTTGGCCAGTTTAATACTGTAAATATGTTACACACAATTAGGACTTTCACTAGGAAGCAGGAACTCTATCGAATCTGACCAGCTGCTACTCCAAATATAAATTAGTATATAGTATATAAATCTAACAAATCTAAGAAACCTTATATAGATGTATTTCATTGTCACATAGAAATTCAATAATATGGAGTGTGTGGCAAAAAGTAAACAAACATCAATCACCCAGCAGCAAATAGTCACATGGTTTGAGTCCCTTCAGGTGAATTTAGCAGTTATCATCATCATTCAATGTCTGCTTTTCAATGTTGCAATCAGCTGGATGGGTTGTCACTGACAAGTCAATACTCAATTGGAGCTACTGTCCACCTAGACAGGTTGGGGGGAAGGGGTGGGGGTGGCATGACTCATTTACAAATTCTGGCTTGGGCATGGTTTCTGTGACTGGATGCCCTTCCTAACATCAACTACTTAGGAAGCTGTAATGTCCTTCACACATGTGAAGAGTCCTCTTAACCTTTTGTTTGACAATCTTTCTAATGGCTGGATGCACTTCTTAACACCAGCCATTTGACAGGCTATAGTACGTGCATTTTTAATGACACGAGCACCAGAGAAGTTATCGTGTCTATGACATGACAAAAGAGACCTCTCAACAATTCTAGCATGGTTTGTACAGTTGGATACCCTTGCTAACACCAACCACTTTACAGAATATACTGGGTGAATTTTACTGAGTGACACACACCAACACTAGAGAAGTTCTCAGTCAATGACTTGACAGAACAACTCCCTCTACCCTAGGGGATGATAGGCTTTAGGGGTGAAATTAGGAAGGGAGGGAGAAGGATGACAAGTATGATATTATAAGTGACAGTTATGCTATTTAACAGGGTGATTGAGGGAGAAAGGGGATGTGAATAATCTTGGATAGAGTGGAGGTGTATAGAGATAATAAGAATAGTTACATATTTAAATGCTCACAATAATTCAACCACAATATACTTCAGTCACTAATGACCATGGGATTTGCACCTCTGAGACACAAGTCCGGGCAAGGTTATTTTGTGGAAGACCAGCAGTTGCCCATGCATACCAGTCTCCCCTCTCTATGCCACCAATGTTGTCCAAGGGAAAGGCAATGGCCAATACAACTTGGCACCAGTGACTTGGCACCTCATTTCTACAGCTCAGTGCACTAGAACAACGTGAAATAAAGTGTCTTGCTCAGGAACACAGCGCAAAGCCTGGTCCGAGAATCAAACTCACAACCTTGCGATTGTAAGCCAGATGCTCTAACCAAGCTATGTGCCTTCACATACCATATATACTTGTAGATAAATTGTAGTTTTTTCACTTAAAGAGAAACCACCTGCAGCTTATCTACTGAACTCTGTTCTGGGTTTGAAATTTGTAGCTCACACTAAAATCCATATTATTCACACAATAGCAAATGATTGTGGATATAAGGCAGGTTGGTCATATCACTATACAGTTTATAGAAATACTGGTGTTGGAAACAAAGAAAAGTTAGTGACGTCACATGCAAAAACAAACAACTGCATATAGGGAACTTGATTTTACTATAAAACAATTACTTTTGAGTTAATCCACGTTATATATCTGCCTGTATATTTTGCCTGTACATGCACAGACTTGTCGGCATGTGTGTTGAAGAAATTTATCGTAGTTCTAATAAATAAATAAAAGAAAGTTTTCTGGCTATATTGCAATGTTTTCGTGGTCTCATTTGTACTAGTCACCAATTTGGTACTTTTCTCAGACCCACGAAGAGTAAGCTTTTTTTTTATAGGCAGCCTTACTGGGTTGTGAGAGTTTTCTTGGGAACTAACAGTGTCTCCCTTGCTTCATTCCCCTAGCTGTCGATCTGGGGTTGCATATTCATCCGTCAAAACAAAAATATAGGTAGTGACTAAAGACAAAAGGCAAAAGTAAGTTTTGCGACTGGATTTAAGTTGTGTATTATTGAATATGTTATAGTGTTGTAAGAGAGTTTTGTGTCAAAAAGTATTAGTGAAGGGATGAAGGATATAAAAAGAAACAACCAATAAAGGGGGAAAAAAACTTGCTATCTCCCCATATGAGAAATCAGAGATAGATCTCCATACCTAGGCATATGAATTATACAGATACAAGGACAAATACACACATATATGCATATCTACCAAATCCACTCATAAGGTATTGGTGAACCAAATGCTGTAGCAGTAGACACATGTTCAAAGAGCTCTGCAGTAGGACTGAAGCTGAAACCGTGTTTGTGAAGTGAACATGTTAACCACACAGCTCTGCCTGCACCTATTATAGATACTCGAATATAAGTCGACCCCTATTTTATGTCTGAGAAGTGGGCAAAAATCCAAACCCGTTTATAAGCTAAGGCAGCTATTCAACACATTGTTTAGATGCCGAATATAAACTGACCCCCCCCCCCCCCACCCCTCCATCGATTCTGTTTTGATCACATATTTCTCAGCTTATATTCGAGTATATACGGTATTTAACCTGAATCGATGTGGTTGTGAAGTGAACTTGTTGACTACATAGCCATGTCTGCACCTATTATACATGTATTTAACTAAAACCATGAGATGGTGAGGTGAACTCGTTAACCGCATAAGTATATCTGTACCTATTATAGATGTATTTTTAATAAGATTAATTAGAATGAATTCAAAAATATGTATTTCATTCTAACAGGCTGATGAATTTAAATGCCATGTGTAAAACAAATCTAGTCAAGTCTCAATCAGCCGCTGAAATCCTAATACTCATTAGACACTGCATATATTGTCAATCGTAATGCCCATTAAATGTTACGTATATTGTCATTCAATTGGGAGTGACACATTTTCGTCACCGTATTTCACTTAATTAATTGTTTCTACTTTTGGCACAAGGCCAGCAATTACCCAGTGCATTACTGGTACTTTATTTTATCGACCCCGTAAGGATGAAAGGCAAACACTTAATTAATGAAGACTTTTAAGAGAATTAACTAAAACTATGAATTAATTCATTACTAAGATAGCAACTGAACATACATATATAAAATAGATTTTAATTTAAATAGGAACCCTTTGAAATAGGCGTGTTTTGTTTCCTAGAATCAGAGCCGGTTTTGCCTTTCCCCACATTGATTCTAAAAGAGTTTTAAACACTGATTGATCTATGTTTCAAGTATAAATCATGACTAAATTTATGGTTCCAGAACTTTACTAGACTGTATTGGCAACGATTGGAATTATTGTAGCTAGATTCATTTATTACTATAAATGCAAATATAAGTGAAACTGCAAACAGTATTCACTAAAAACAATATACACACGGGTTAAAGGGCGAAGCCAAAAATATTTGATAAAAGTGGTTGGACTTATGTTTCAGTGCAACTTATGAAAAATACGGTAATTATAGTCCCAACAGGATCTCTGATCAATGCACTTGTCATAACAAGAACGGAAGAACTTATATGTAGATGTCATATCGGTTTTGACAAGTCACATGGGTAATATTTGAATTGTTTGTACAGTAGATTGAATCAATCAGTGTAAATACCTATAAGCAGAGTAAATCGGCCATTTGGAAGGAATGAAAGAAAAGAAAGGAAGGAAGAAGTTGACACAGGTGGAATTTGAACATGACACCGAGATAAGTATGATGAAGTACTACTGTAATGAGTAGAAAGTTGGATTAAATAGCCCACTTTACTGTTTCTTCCAACTAATAAAGTATACATAGAAATCAACACGTTTCTATTAATATGTTGCGCATATGCATTTTTATTGCCCTGCAGGAAGTAAACAAACATCCGTGTTTTACTCATTAAAATATTAAATGAATGCGACGTAATATACAGCGTACACACACACACACATACACACATACACACACACACGAATCCTGGTAACCTAACAAAACATTAAAGACACTCCCCACGCCTAGTTTTAATAACTAAATGTTATCGTCAGAGATAGTGTGTGTGTATGTGTGTGTAAGGTGGAACAGAATATGTAATAACAGAAAATTACAGAAAAGTAAAACAAAATAACTAACATGTATCGAAAAACAATAGAAAGCTACGGATGAAAAACAAATCAGCTTTGTAATAAAACCAAGAACCCTCAGGGAGAATATTCGCCGTAGGTAAAATTGCAGACTAACACAATTAGACTGTTCACAAATTACACTGTGAGAGAGAGAAAGAGGAGGAGGGGGGGGGGGTAATTCCGGTATTGGACACAATAAGATTCTACATCAATTTCTAAGTAACACATACATAGCCTAGAAATAATAATAATAAACAAATTAATAACTTCTACAAGTAGTGGTAGCATCAAAAACAGCAGCAGTAGCAGCAGCAATAAACACATGTACTCACGTTATTTGTAAAACGTCGTGGTAAAGTTGTTTTTTTTTTTTTTTTTAATATATCTACAAAACTTGTATATTTTGTCCACCTTTCTGGGAATCGCAGGCGCAGTAGCCAGGTTTGTATACTTTTATAAATGAAAAAAGAAATGCTGACGGATATGGTAAATGTTTCTCGTCGACTATTAATTTTAAGTTAAGAAAAAATGTGTATCTAAAATAAGAGGGTGTCGCGAGTCAGCACACGCCCTTGTTTCTCGAAAGCGAGAGCTGTGGGCGCTAAATGACGTGTTCAAATTTTATTTTTTGTTTGTCTAACTACTTTTCAGTTTCTTGTGTTGACTTAGTTGCAAAAGCTACGTGTCGTCCAGCTCACGTAGGTAAGACGACTCGTTGCTGTCGTGATAAAAGCCAGACAAACAAAGAGAGATAACTTATTTTTGTACTACAATTGAAATAATACCAACAACAACAACAATAAATACACCGGTTTTTAAACTACTTATAGTGATAAATATATAGCACACTACTTATAGTAACAAATATTTAGTACACTACTTATAGTAACAAATAAATAGTACACACAGGAGAGATATACAGATAGATTCTAATGCTGAAAGAAAAAGAAGAGAAGACAGAACGAATAATATACAATGGATGGAGAGAATAAAAGAAAATAATAAGGTGATATTGTAAGTAGTTGCAGCAGGTCAGCCTTGATCGAGCAGGCCTATGATCAAAGGCATTTCTGCAGTGACTATCCCACTTTTAACTTAAATAGAATAAAGTACCAGTAATGCATTGATAATCGCTGGCCTTGTGCCAAAAGTAGAAACAATTATTTAACGTCTCCTTTTATAGGTTTGTTTGGCTGCCAATTCTAGCAAGTCGAGCAACCATGTTAAGTCTAAACAATGATTGTATTAAGTGAATCTCTCTCTCTCTCTCTATATATATATATATATATATATATATATATATATATATATATATATATATATATCCCGGGTTCAATCGGGGGGTAACCACAGTAAGTAAGGTGCTCAATACATAGTAGAGTATAAATATTTAATATAGAAATGGTTTCTACAGGACTAGAACTGTTTCATTTTGGAGAAATCATCAGGAAGCCCTGATGATTTCTTCCGAACGAAACAGTTCTGTAGAAGCCAGTTCTATATTATATATATACACAGAGATATCCACGGTAAGTTGTGGGGTCTAGTCGGCATGAAGAACTCAATGTAATCCATGTTGAAAATGTAGGTTAAAATAAATCCCGGAAAACAGAGTCATGATATAAGTTAAAACAATGAAATAAAAAATAAAGTCATTAGAAATATACTTCACACACACACACACACACACACACAGTGGCGGACTGGCCTAGTCGTGGGCCCCCGGTAGTATATTAGGGGCTAATACAAATACATTGCTTTCAAAGAAAATATCAGAAATCCTAGCAAAAAAAAAGACAAGAACAAATAAAACAATTAGGCAAAGCAGATGAATGCATACGTACTTATATATGAAAAAAAATATTTGATTTGACCTACCAAACGAAATTTTATTTATCTTCTCACACACACACACACATGTATTATATATATATATATATATATATAATGAAGGGGGAGGGGGCAGCCGGTCCATCGGGAATAGTTGCCAAGATGCTAAGAGCATTTGGGTCGGTAGGTCACACCTTAACCACATGTATTGTAAACCAAGTAATACTAAATGGTGTCAAATTGAATTATTGATGCAGCAGCACCATTGTCAACTGCTACAAGAGTAAAGGAAATGAACTGGATAGAGGAAACTATAGAGGTATAAAGCTGATGGACCAGATCATGAAAGTAACAGAGTTATACCGCAGCTGATTAGGGATTGGGTAAATCTAGGTGAGACGCAGTTCGGATTTGAACCAGGCAAAAGCACCACAGATGCTCTCTTCCTGGTGGAGCAGCTACAGGAAAAGTACCTTGCTAAAAGTAAACTGCTCTACAAGGTATTTGTTGATCTGGAGAAAGCTTTTGACAGAGTGTCCCATGCCATAATCTGGTGGGCTCTTTGAAAACTAGGAGTAGATGTGTGACTTGTGAAGGCTGTACAAGCCATGTATAGGGGAGCAGTCATCAAAGTTAGGATTAATAATGACCATAGCGAGGAATTTAGCATATAGGTTGGTGTCCACCGGGACTGTTCTTAGCCCTCTCTTGTTTATTATCGTACTGCAGGCTATAACAGGAGTTTCAGACCAGCTGCCCATGGGAAGTCCTTACACAGATGTTCTTACACTTATAGAGAAGTCTATGGTGGAACTTGAGAATAAGTTCCCTTGTTTGTTGGCCCTGCTTCCATGCTTGGAATTTCAAGTCAACCTGACAAAGACTGAGGTCCTAGTAAATAGAGGAGAAAACAGAACCCTGATCCTCTTGGGGAAATGGCCTCGTTCAGTGTGTAGGTATAAATTCCATCCTCTGTCCCAAATGCAAACTATGGGTACACAAGAGATGTAGTGAGATCTCACAAAGTTTAGCTAAGAATGTATGTTTTATATGTAGCAGTTGCACCGAGGCAGTAAGCAGGAAACAAGAACTATCAACAACAACAACTTCGAACGAATGAAAGGCAAAGTTCACTCTGACTGGATTTGAACATGGAGTGCAAGAGAACCAGAAAAATATAGCAAGATATTTTGTCTTACACTGTAATTCACCTACTACAACTGTCATTGAAAAATGAGTAGAAATCTGTGTTGGGAAGGAAGTAAACCTCTCAAAGAAATAAAATCATGTTTATTGTGAGAGGACATTCGTGTGCATAGAGGTAATTGTCACATACAAGTATGGAAAACATGTCAGCAATATCTACAGAAATATTTGAAATCTGGTTTTACTCCTTTGATCAATAATCAGACAATACCTATGGGCTTTTTATGTGAAAAGACATTTGGAAATGATGCAATGAAAGCTTCAAAGGTGAAGATTAAACATCGAATAAGGAAAACAAACATTAACATGTTGTTAGACACTGAATGAACAGTTTGGAAAATGTACATCCTGAATGTCTTTTCTGATGAGAGATAGAAACTGTGGAATGTTCTTCAGTCAACAGTATGATGCTACCAAATTGACAAGCTTTGAGAAATTGTGTGATGAATGTGAAGCTTTTCTCAGAGACACTAGAAACAAAGTGAAATGGCTACAGTTATTGATATAGAACTATGACCATGAGTGTAACCATTACACTTATATTGAGTTATGACTTTTACTCAGTACTATGGGAGCTTCTCTTTACTCTATCGTGCATGCCATAGTATATTACTAGTAGTGATATATTTTTACATAAGTACAAGGTCAAACATTTTAGGGATAAGAACACTCAATTATTTCAACTCCAATACCTAACTGGTACTTTATTTTATCAACCCATAGGATTTGAACTGATGTAAATATCACAAGGCATTTTGTTTAATGCTCTAATGATTTTACCATAGCACTGTCATGCTACTAGAGATTGTGTCTTTAGATTAGCTTGTGTTGTATTCTTTTCAATAACCTTTGTTAATTCCTTCTGTGACAATATTGCAAACTGAGAGGTGTTAAGCCTCTTAACCAAGTTAAGTAGAGTATTGAAGAGAACATAGAATTTAACTGAAAGGGCTTTCAGAAATATCAACAGCAAGATAGACAATAGTGGATTCAAACTCAACCATTTAAAAAATGCATGGAACAATATTAATAAACCATTGTCATTTAATGTCAGATGAGAATGTTAGTAGCAGAAATAAATGGGCAACTTTGAAATTAACACTGATAGAATAAATACCAATTTATGTTATAACAGTAAGCCATGACTTTTCTAAAATTGTTCCAGATTTACATAGAATTGCTAATTCATATTTTACAATGTAAAATAAAAACAGACAAAACAAGAAAAAAATCTAATGGAACTATACATGACAGTTTTTTTTTATCTAACAGAGAAGGAAGTGGCTTTCTTTTATTCTTATTACAAAAAATTAATTCCATAAGTTCATATACTCATACTCTAGTAGTCTATTGAAGATTTAAATTTATTTTAGTGAGAGTAGAAAAAAGAAAGTTCCTGTTAGCAAAATAGAAATCAATAGTAAGCCTGTTGTACACTTAATAGCAGTCCGACACACAAAGCTATTCTTTAAATTTAATGTTGGCTGAAACTATATTTACACAAGTAAAATAGTTGCTGTAAAGTTGTTGAATCTTATAGTGAGACAGATAATTACTAGTTAAACTTGTGGCAAATAATTTAACAAAAATATATCCACCTACTTTGATTTATGTTAGGATATTGTGATAGAGAAAAACCCCAAATACACACACATATATATATATAGGATCTCCGTCGGTTCTGATGATGAAATTAACATGCAAGTGGTTGAGCATTTTACAGATATATATAAAGTGGTCGTGTTGGTGTCACAACAAAAGCGCTCAGTCCACTCTGGAAAGTGGTTGTGTAGCTGTCACGAATAAAAGTACCCAGTCCACACTGTAAAGTGGTTGTGTAGGTGTCATGACTAAAGCACCCAGCATACACTGAAAATATGGTTGGTGTTAGGAAGGGCATCCAGATATATATAAAGTGGTTGTGTTGGCGACACAACAAAAAGTGCCCAGTCCACACTGTAAGGTGGTCATGTAGGTGTCACGACAAAAAGCACCCAGCCAACACTAAGGTGGTCATATAGGTGTCATGACAAAAAGCACCCAGCATACACTGTAAATATGGTTGGTGTTAGGAAGGGCATCCAGCCATAGAAACCAAGCTAAAATCAGTTCTGTGTGAGCGAATAACGGTCCTTCAACCTGGATCTCTAACAATTGGACAGCCCGTTCTACCCATGCTAACATGGAGAATGGATATTAAATGACGATGATGATGTACCCTTAATGCAATTCCCAGGGTCATTCAGCATAACACAGAGTGTAACAAGGCTGGCCCTTTAAATTACAGATACAACTCATTTTTACTACGATCATGCACTAACACCCTAACCACTGAGCCATCCACCTTCACAACACACACAAACTGGCTTTTTCAAAGTTGCCTATTCTATTACACACAGTAACTTTTATCAATATATAATGAAAACAGTAGGTAAGATCTAAGGGGTGTAACCTGGGAATAATTGTACATTGAAGTTGGCAAAATGTGAATAGTAAAAGAATTTTGCAATTTTGGTTTTTTAAAGTCAATTTAATTTGTAAAAGTAGACTCCAATAGTGAGAGAGAGTTTATTTTCTTCTTAATAGCACTAACTTCTATTTAGCTGGCGAGAAGAAAGTTTTCCAACCCATCTAATGCAACAGACACAGATGATTTGATTATGGTATCAATGAAAATGGCACTTTGTAAGTCTTTGAATACATTTATTACATTGGTAATCTAAGTGAAAGAGTAAAGCAAATTAATTTCATTGTAAGACAGAGATAGTTTAAATGAAAGGTTAAATAATATTCCCTATAGCATCATATATAATACTTTAAAAGCATACTTTCTAGTCAGGTCGTCAAATATGCAGCTAGCATTTTAAGGACAATATAGCTTACAATGTTTTACACCAAGATGCCCTTCCTGACACCAACCCTTTTAGTTGCCTCTTACAGCATGCAATATTTCTTTAAATTGCAATGAAAGCGAGGTTTACATAAATGTGTTTGTAACACGCAATATTTCTTTAACTTAAAATATAGACTATTATCTCTTTTGTTATCACATTTCTAACAAAGTACACTGCCAATGTGTTTAATATTTTAAATATCAAAAAAAAAAAAAAAAAGGAATTTAGTAAAATAACTAACTTCTTCATTAGTAAGCTGATGTTTGAAACATTGCTTAAAATATTTAATAGTTAGAAGGTTTTAATATAAGTGTGGACATTTTCAAACGAACAGTTTTGTATCATAAATCCAGGGGCAGTTAGGTATCAAAAAGGTTAAATTAATGCAATTTAATTTTCTATATTTGTGGCTGATTGGTAGAACATTAAAACATTTTATTCAATTTTTTTTTTCTTTTTAGAAGTACAAATCAATGTCAACCTAATATATTTAAACATTTAAAATTATATTTCAATTACAGTTAATGACTGTCTGATAATAATCTAAAAGCTTCTATAGGCTAATTTTTAAAAAATTTAGATGCTTCAAGAAGATACATGGCAAGACTGTTCATTCAAAAGAAGTTTGCAGTTACTCATGAAAATAATCTTGTTGATTTGTAAATATCTGATAATGTGAAGAATTAAAAACAATAGAATCTGAACAAGTTGTTCTGAAGCAAATATCACAAAGATTAGATCTTCATCGTCCTTGTTTTACATTCAGTTTTCCATGTTTGCATGGGTTGGGTGGGTTTTTTTCTAGTACAGCATCCCTCCGCTTGTGATTTTGTCATCACCTCTATGAGCTTCAGCTCTTTATGATCAGCTCTCACAACTTTTTCCCTGGTCTTCCTAAGTCACCTTTAACTGCAGCTTCCTTCCACTAGGATTTCTTGGCATTTCTTAACCCAACAATTATCATCTATACGAATCACAAGGCCGTTCATGTGCAGTCTTCTCTCTGGCACACTACATCCAATTCCTCTTATATCCAGCTTATCCATGCTTTGTCTTTCACATACATTAACAAACCATTTATTTCAAAGGAACCCTATTTGAACATAATTTTGTATATTATATTAGTAATGAAATATTTAATAATTTTAGTAAATCACTTAAAATTCTTCATAAATTAATTAACATTGCATGTATTTCATTAGAAATACTATCATGAAAGGGTTAAACATAAACACATTTGGAAAGTTATTGTAATAGTGAGCTAATTTTTTTGACAATCATAAATCACCTTATAATCGAGTTGCCTGATGTTCACATCCTTTACCCAAGATTTATCATCATTTCACAATGATTTTCTCAAATAGAACAGCTTTACAACCCCAAGCCATTTCATATTGAGCAGTTATTACTAGCTATACATCCTTAGATTATTAGTACCACAGAAACCAACAGCTTTAGAATCACAAAACATTGTAGATTTAGCAATCATTACAAGTTATACATCCATTGATCAAATTATTGGTACCATAGAAACCAACAGTTTTATAACCACAAGACATTATAGACTCAGCAGTCATTATGAGATAAACATCCTTAGATCAAATTGATACCATAGGAATCAACAGTTTTACAAATCAAGACATGGCAGATTCAGCAGTTATTACAAATTATACATCATTTGATTATCACTATTAGAGAAAACAAACAAAATTCTCTCTTTTTTATTCTTTTTTTTATTCTACTTACTAGGTCGAGAGAAAGGGGCAGCATTCATCACCTTTACAAGCCCTCCAAACTTTCTTTTCATCTCGTCTAAAATATTAAACATATTTAATTTGAAAGAATAACAATTTGCTGCATCTCATTTTTTCTTCCAGTTTTCCCTATAAGCAAAATGTTTATTTTCTCATTCTTTTTCACTATAGTAACATAACACCTACCAACCAGTGTAGCATTCGCAGTATAACATTAATTTATACACACCATGCGGAATACATTTTCAACAACACATGCATTACTCAAGTGACTTTACAAACACATTTATGTAAACCTCGCTTTCATTGCAATTTAAAACTTGTTATTTTTCTCTGCTTCAATTACTGCACATTTTCAAACATGTACCATAACAGACTTTCTTAGAACACATGCTGTTTTATTGCTGCTAAATCATTTAAATTATTATACCCACCTAGAACAAATCAGGTTCACACTAATGGTGCTATACACTTTAACTCCTTTATTGTTTGAGATTGTGGCCACGCTGGGGCACTGCCTTGAAGGGATTTAGTCTATTATGTTGACCCCAGTAATGATTAAAAAAAAAACCAAAAAAAAACCAGGCACTTATTTTATCAATCTCTTTTTGTCAAGCTGCTAAGTTACAGGACATTAACACAAACATGTATAAATGTATGTGTGTGTGTATATATATATATATATATATATTGTGTGCAGAGGATATACGCAGACTAGAGAGGAACGAAGCTTGCATGCTCCGCTGGATGTGTAACAGTAACATACGTGAACGGCAAAGCATAAACGAACTAAGGAAAAAATTAGAAATAAGAGGGATCAGATGTTGTTTACTCGAGAGAAGGCTACGTTGGTATGGACACGTGATGCGCATGAAAGTCGATAGCTGTATAACAAAGTGCAGGGCAATAAAGATAGACGGTAGCCAGGGAATAGGCAGACCTAGAAAAACCTGGGACGAGCTAATAAACTCCGACCTCACACACTTACACCTCTCCAAGACAATGTCACTGGACCGAGACCTTTGGCGGTACTCAGTAACAGAGAAGACCCGCCTTACCTAAATACATAGTAAAACCTACTACAGCCAGTAGGCATCTCTAACAAAATACACCCCGTCCCACCACCACCACCCCCACCCCATCCACACCACCCCGTTCTATGTAAAGTTATGTTGGTGCCGCGCCATCCAGGCCGAAACAAATGAGATCGTGTAGGTGTCACGACAAAAAAACACACAGTCCACGCTGTAATGTGGCCGTGTAGGCAACACGGTAAAAACCTCCCAGACCCACACTGTAAATGTGGTTGGTGTTAGGAAGGGCATCCAACTGTAGAAAACCTGCCAGACAGTCCTATACGAGCAAGACAATCATTCTTGCCTCAAGTGGGACTACCCCCGTCCAAACCCATGCAAGCGTGGAACACGGACGTTAAACGTTGATGATGATGATGATGATGATGATGATGATGATGATGAAAATCATCATCATCACAGTTTTACATCCATTTTTCCAAGCTAGCATGGGTTAGACGAGTTGTCCTGTTGTGAGCAATGCTAGGTCAAGTGACCATTTCTTGCTCATACAGAACTTATATATATATATGCAATGGTTTCAGGTTCATTCCCATAGTGTGACACCAAGGACATGTGTCTTCTACTGGAGTCTCAGCAGGTCTCTATTCAGAAATAACATAACAATACATATGGAATGACCTGGGTCACAGAGAACAAGCACAATAACATTATAGATATAAATAGAGTTGTTTTACTATATAATGATATAATGAAAACACATTTGGAAAGGTAGTTATTAACTTCTTCACAAAAGAAACTGAGGTTTAAATCAGATAAAGGCATGTCTTCTACTAATGTCATTGTGTGTGGGCATTCATTATGTTCGCATGTAGGGAAAACATTTTTCTTCTTACAATTAAGCATCATTAAATTAAAAAGACAGTAGATAAGTGGCTAAAATGTTATGTTCTTGAACTACTAGTCTATAAGCCATTTAATTGGAAATTACATACTACATTATAGTTTGGATTAAGAAGGGTATTACACTTTAGAATGATTCCTTCAAATACCTATGCAAATATCTAAACCAGCGTTTATTTTTATTTGGGATCCTGCAGTGTTTTGCTATCACCACTTACAGTACCTAAGAAAGACAGACATATTTATAAAACTAAGCTTGGTATATTGATATCATATAATAAATAAGTTTCTAAAAGAAAATTATCTATGTATGTCATAGATTAAGATATAGAATTTGTGGATTGTCAGGGGAAAAAATGTTCACTCACAGAAAATAAAGCCTAAAAGTCAAATAAATCATAAAAAAATTGTTTAAATGTGCATTGAAAATTATTGCTATATAGACATTTATTATTTTCAATAACGGACAATTCGAAGCTGTGCTTCAGCAATAGAAGAATGAGTATGTGTATTTGAGACCACTATATAGATTTATAAACCTAACTTGTCTTAAACTAATGATATCATATAATTTCTAGCTATAAGACATAGGAAATTGAAGTGCTGAACAGCTAGAAGAAAATATCCTTAAGCTCCAGAAATATAACCATTTACCTCTCAGAAATTTCCTCTCTAATATATTATGTACATAATTTCAACTATGAAATACTGTTCTTATAAATGATCAGCATTCTGAATCAAAACAGTACAGATGTCCGAGTGGACAAAAGTACCAAATAACTTGTCAAGAGATTCGAAGTGTATAGCAATCTGGTCAGCAATATAGCAAATAGTCCAGTCCACATACATATAATCATTATAGTACACAGTAAAAACACAGAGTTATAAGTATCAGCAATACAACAACTGTTGCTGTAGGTGCACCTTAAGCTTTCCATTACCATATTTCTCATGAAATCATTACATATGATTGTTAAAAATAATTTTGAAAATAAATAATAATTTGGAAGGATTTAGTTAAATAAATTTACTTTCTAAGTATTTAAGTGTTTGGAACTTATAAGTTCTTACACAAAGTTATGATAGAAGGCTTTTAGATAAATATAAACACTTTAAACCAAACAGTTTTGTATTGTAGAACCAAGGGCAGCTTTAAGTGGTTTGGTATCAAAAGAGTTAAAGAATGAATCTCATAAGGCTAAGTGGTGCTAACTATATTTCATGCCTACCATTTCTAATCAAATCTAGTCAGAGAAAATGAATAAAATACAAAGAGATTGTTCTCTTCTTTAAATAAATATTTCTTAGCAATAAATATCTTTATAGTTACAGATATAATTTTAGTTATCTTAAATTTTATCTAATATTGTTACAACATTAATATCTTGTTATCTAAACTTTCTCATTCGAACCCAACTTTAGAAAGCAATACACTATACTAGTTAATCTACTACAGATTAGTGGTAAGACTTCTAAATGCAACATTGTGCACCAAATTGACATAATTTTAAAATATTTTATTTATTTATTCATTTTTAGTAGAGCAGCCACACTCGATATCTCCCTGCAGCTAAATATACAGAGATTTTATAGAAGATACTCAGCTCCTCTAAACAAATTAACTTAATCTTACCATACTTATAGTTGCTTTCATTCCAGGAAGATCCCTGCATGCTCTTCTCACAATTATATATATATATATATATAAACAGACTCCACTCTCATTAGCATCAATCAAGAGATACTCCAAGAACTACAAAATATTAACTCTAATTCACCAACAAACTTAACTCTACAAGTGAAGAAACAATCCCCAAATACACATCCTATTAAATCAACGACAATATCAATAACTTATGTGAAACAATAAAAACACACCTGAATAACCTGAATAACAACACAAACCCTATTCAAACGAATGAAAATACACATGACACTAATACACTTACAACTTACCAAATAAAAAACAAATTAATACCACAATGGTACACATCCTTTTGGAAGATGATACAAAACAATAACAAAGCCGAGATCTATGAAAAATGGATTAACTCATCTCCATTAATCAACCCCCGCAAACTACAAATTAAATCCATCCCAAACGAACCAGGGACACAAAGACGCCTTAGGGAAAGAATGGCACTTGATAACATAAAAACCGAAATTGAACTCCTTAAATTGAGAGCCCAAGCAAATGAAGATAGGATCAAATCAATCGATGATGAGATTAATCTAGCAATAATCAATATAACCAAAGACACCACCCTAGAAAATATTTCAAAATTATGGTTAGAGGACTGTAATAAGGAAGAATTAAAATCCCTTCAACGCTGGGAAATAAACGAAACCTGGTTCTCTAACTATGAAACACTTTTCCAAAAAGAACACACATCCAAGAACCCCTTCATTAAAACCATAATAACAAGAAAACTCAATCAACACCCAAACACCACACAACAACCAACAACAACAAAAAAACAATACCTCCCCACATACCAACAAAAGAAGGCATCACCTCCCTCCTACCTCCTACATCCTCCACACAACTACCACACGGACTCCCAAGCAACAAATATAGTAATAGAGAAACATCAGCTACAAGATAGACACTACAACTTCTCTCCTACCAGGAGAAACCATAAAATCCCCCACACTTACAACCCCCTAACATCCCCACAACAAACCCACAACCATCATTACTTCCAACATAGAACCCAAAATACACAACTACCACACATGTCACACAGGGCCTCACAACCACACACCAGCTATAAGGAAACCCTAATCTACCCTCCCCCACTAACCACATCCTACTACAACAAACCCAGCAGGGGACAATACAACCACACGAGACACCCTAACCACTACAACCACCATAGCTACACACCATATAACAGCAACAACAGGACTCAATATGACCACACAAGACAACCCTACTACAACTACCACCAAGTCAACACAACCATACGATACAACCCAACTTCAACAACCACCACAACTTCACACCCTATAACCACGTCCATCAAATCTACACACCCTAAAACAACATCAGCCAGGCTCAATACAACCACACAATACAACTTAAACTCAACAACCACCACAGCTACACACCATCTTACAACAACAGCCGGGGCCAATACAACTCTAAGAGACATCCAAACTTCAACAGCCATCACAACTTCCGTAATCATTTTTTAGACACAGCACACAGACACAGGATTACAAGATAACACAAAACACACAGGAGACACAAAATGCAATAAAAATTGTCAATTTAACCTCTAAAGAATTAACAATAGACCAAATCAACATACTCTCCAAAGGTCTAAAATTTACACCAACTCCCCAACAACCAAACTACCCCGAAATGAAGGAAGATATTGCAGAATTCTGTAGAAAACTAAGACTCAGCGAGCAACTATATGACAAATACAATGAGGATGACTCAATAGCCAGAAATAGAAGCAACTACACTCCACCAAAAGGCAAGAATAAATTCCTTGATCAATTCTGGGAACACATTACTAATTACCCATACTACCACCTACACAAACATAAACAAAAACCAAACCTAAGCAAAAAAGAATGGAATGGTCTTAACAGTCTAAAAAACGACAAAACCCTAACAATCAAAGAGGCAGATAAAGGGAGTGCAGTAATTCATATGGGGACAGATTACTACACGACTCTAGTACTCTCAACTCTAGAAAACCAAACATATTATGAAAAGGCCCAACACTACACACAACAGAAAATAATGAGAAACCTAAAATCCTTAACACTCCTTTACAAAGAAGGCCTTACAGACAAGGAATACAACTACATCACCAATTTCAAAAGCAGAACCAGCCTCTTCTATGGTATCCCCAAGACACACAAAAACGAAGTAATAGGTAGGACCTGCAAGCAAGCCACAGACGTTTACATCAATATAGCCCCTCCTGATGACCTTAAATTAAGACCCATAATAGCAGGCACCACATGTGAAATCACCGCCTAAGCAACTTCCTAGATATTCTGCTTAAACCTTTCCTAAAACACATAAAAAGCTTCATAAGGGACGACCTTGACATGCTCAACCGCCTCCCAACAACACTCAATAATGAACATACCCTACTAGTAACCTTTGATGTCATCAATTTATATTCCAATATCCCACACAACCTAGGTATAGAGGCAATACAATTCTGGATGGAAAATTTCCCTAGTGAACTCCCACAGCGCATCCCTAAAGAATTTGTGTTGGAGGGACTCAAATTCATCTTGGAAAACAATTTCTTCGAATTCAATGCCAAATACTACAGACAGAAATCTGGGACTGCCATGCCCCCTCATACACCAACCATGTCATGGGATATTTGGAAACCACTCTCTACTGCAAAGTTCTAGACAAATACGGCGACCACTTCTACCAACACATAGAAAAGAACTGGAAGAGATATCTGGACGACTGCTTCATCTTCTGGCATAAAAGTATAGATAGACTGTTTGAGTTCAAAACCCTTCTGAATGGACTCAACACAAACTTACAATTCACAATGGATTACAGCCATGAACAACTCCCTTTCCTCGACATCCTCATCAAGAAAACAAGTAACAAAATAGAAACAGACATATACTACAAACCCACAGACTCCAAACAATACCTTCCATTCAACTCGTGCCACCATCGCCATACCAAAATGGCAATTCCTTATAACCTAGCCAGAAGGATCTGCACAATAGTTTCAGATAAATACACATGCTACACGCGACTAGAAGAATTAAAAAACACACTTATCAGCAGAAACTACCCACCATCCCTAATCAACAATGGATTCCAACGTGCTCTAAAACTAGACATCCAGGAACTCAGACACCCCAAACCCAGGAATGAACCGCAACAGAAAACTCTACCATACATCTCCACACACAACCCCCTCAACAACGAGGCATTCGACACCATCCTCCAGAACATTCCTTTACTAAAAAGAGACCCAAGAATGAACAATATCTTCCAAACACACAACATCATAAAGAGCAAAAGACAACCTAAATCCATAAAAAACATCCTCACACAAGCCAAAATCCAACAAACCCTCACAATGAACCCAACAGTAACAAAATGCGGAAGGCCCAACTGTGGCATATGCATAAATCTAATAGAAGGTTCAACATTCCATTTAAACAAGGACAACATTTAACAGTTAAACACAACTTTACATGCGCATCTGAAAACCTATAATCTATGTTTTGATCTGCTCAGGTTGTCAAGAGCACTACATAGGACAGACAAACAACAGCCTCCGTCAACGTATGACCATCCATAAATCACAAATTAAAATACAGGAATACAGAAAGATTGCATTTAGTGAACATATCGCCAATTGTGCTCACAACCAACATCCAAACTTTAAAATTTTCCCCATTTACAAATTCATAGACAACGCTACTTTCATCCAATGTACCAATAAGGAAACATATTTCATTAACAAATTCCAACCTCTACTTAATGTTATAAAAATCGGACCAATCTAAAACTGCAACAAACAATCAAACATTTACACCCTACCTAATCCTTTTTCTTAAATAAATTAAATATCATCCAGCAAGAATTGCTTCCCTCTGCATATTAACTCTCTAAAAAGGGAAATCATATCAAACCTCAGTTCACCATTTGCCTCCATCATGGAATCATGGATCAACTAAGCACTCTTGCTATATTAACACATTTTGATCTGCTTAACTTCAATAATTATGCCTGTAAATAACATTATTTTTTCTTCCACATTGACTTCTTATGCCCTTCATTATACGTTTTGTTTTCCTTCTTCTTTTCACTTCATAAATCTTGTTTGTAAATAACATTATTCTTTCTGCACCTTCTCTTTAACATGTGCGACACCACACTAATACATTTCACTATCATTTGATAATGCATAAAAATGCTGAAACCGGTAATAGACAATTATTAAATATATAAATAGATAAATAAATGCCATTGTTAAATAATAAATAAATCAACTAATACCTTAACACTTCACACAAAGTAAAACATTTCGTTTTAATCATTTTCTAACCCAGAAAAAAGAGAGAGAGAAACAAAAAAGGAAGAAAATATATTTTTCTTCCTAATAATCGTCTCTTGCTCCCTGTTTTCATATATATATATATATATACGATATTAATAAATGGAAACTATATTTATAAAACCATATTTATTTCATTATATATATTTCAAGGATACCAAGTTACATTATGGTATGCCTTCATCAGACAAAATACAATATATAACAGTTTTATAAATAGACATTGACGTACCGCTTTTAAAACAACGGTCAATTTTTAAAAGGGGTACGTCAATGTCTATTTATAAAACTGTTATATATTGTATTTTGTCTGATGAAGGCATACCATAATGTAACTTGGTATCCTTGAAATATATATAATTGTTTCTACTTTTGGCACAAGGCCAGCAATTACCCAGTACATTACTGGTACTTTATTTTATCGACCCCGTAAGGATGAAAGGCAAAGTTAACCTCGGTGGGATTTGAACTCAGAATGGCAAGGGCCGTAACTCTATGCATCAAAGCATGGCATCCAACCCTCTACCGATACTGCCAATTCACCTTGAAATATATATAATGAAATAAATATGGTTTTATAAATATAGTTTCCATTTATTAATATAGTATATCTACTCCAAATATTTGTCGAGTGCTTTATATCAGTTATAAAAATATTTGCTTGTTGTATCCCAACAGTTTAAATAAAACTTTTGCATATATATATATATATAATACCACTATTAGCTGCTAAAGGGTTCTCCCTAAAAATGAAAGGCAGGTTGTACGATGCCTGCATACGAACAGCAATGCTGCATGGCAGTGAGACCTGGGCATTGTGTGCAGAGGATATACGCAGACTAGAGAGGAACGAAGCTTGCATGCTCCGCTGGATGTGTAACAGTAATATACGTGAACGGCAAAGCATAAATGAACTAAGGAAAAAATTAGAGATAAGAGGGATCAGATGTTGTTTACTCGAGAGAAGGCTACGTTGGTATGGACACGTGATGCGCATGAAAGTCGATAGCTGTATAACAAAGTGCAGGGCAATAAAGATAGACGGTAGTCACGGAATAGGCAGACCTAGAAAAATCTGGGACGAGCTGATAAACTCCGACATCACACACTTACACCTCTCCAAGACAATGTCACTGGACCGAGACCTTTGGCGGTACTCAGTAACAGAGAAGACCCGCCTTACCTAAATATATAGTAAAACCTACTCCAGCCAGTAGGCATCTCTAACAAAATACACCCCGTCCCACCACCACCACCCCCACCCCATCCACACCACCCCGTTCTATGTAAAGTTATGTTGGTGCCGCGCCATCCAGGCCGAAACAAATGAGATCGTGTAGGTGTCACGACAAAAAAACACACAGTCCACGCTGTAATGTGGCCGTGTAGGCAACACGGTAAAAACCTCCCAGACCCACACTGTAAATGTGGTTGGTGTTAGGAAGGGCATCCAACTGTAGAAAACCTGCCAGACAGTCCTATGCGAGCAAGACAATCACTCTTGCCTCATGTGGGACTACCCCCGTCCAAACCCATGCAAGCGTGGAACACGGACGTTAAACGTTGATGATGATGATGATGATGATGATATATATATATATATATATATATATATATATATATATATAGAGAGAGAGAGAGAGAGCAATAAATAAAAAAGGGAAAACAATCTAAAAAACACAAGCGACAGGTGGCAGGATTTGAAATCAAAATAATCAGGTCAGTATTCAATATCCAATATTTCATGTAGCTTAGTTAAATTCTTTTTTTTTTTAGTAATAGAAATCAAATCTCTAATAAAAAAAACTTATTACCATAGTTGCAGGCATGGCTGTTTAGTTAAAGAATTTGTGCCATAACCTTGTGGTTTCTAGTTTACTACCACCATGTGGTTTCTAGTTTACTACTACCATGTGGTTTCTAGTTTACTACTCCCATGGGGTGTCTAGTTTACTATCACCATGTGGTGTCTAGCTTACTACCACCATGGGGTTTCTAGTTTACTACCACCATGGGGTTTCTAGTTTACTACCACCACATAGTTTCTAGTTTACTACCACCATGTGGTTTCTAGTTTACTACCACCATGGGGTTTCTAGTTTACTACTACCATGTGGTTTCTAGTTTACTACTCCCACGGGGTGTCTAGTTTACTACCACCATGTGGTTTCTAGTTTATTACCACCATGTGGTTTCTAGTTTACTACTACCATGTGGTTTCTAGTTTACTACCACCACGTGGTTTCTAGTTTACCACCACCACGTGGTTTCTAGTTTACTACCACCATGTGGTTTCTAGTTTACTACCACCATGTGGTTTCTAGTTTACTACCACCATGTGGTTTCTAGTTTACTACTACCATGTGGTTTCTAGTTTACTACCACCATGTGGTGTCTAGTTTACTACCACCATGTGGTTTCTAGTTTACTACCACCATGGGGTTTCTAGTTTACTACCACCACGTGGTTTCTAGTTTACTACCACCATGTGGTTTCTAGTTTACTACCACCATGTGGTTTCTAGTTTACTACCACCATGTGGTTTCTAGTTTACTACTACCATCTGGTTTCTAGTTTACTACTACCGTGTGGTTTCTAGTTTATTACTACCATGTGGTTTCTAGTTTACTACTCCCATGGGGTGTCTAGTTTACTATCACCATGTGGTGTCTAGTTTACTACCACCATGTGGTGTCTAGCTTACTACCACCATGGGGTTTCTAGTTTAGTTTACTACTACCATGGGGTTTCTAGTTTACTACCACCATGTGGTTTCTAGTTTACTACCACCATGTGGTTTCTAGTTTACTACCACCATGTAGTTTCTAGTTTACTACCACCATGGGGTTTCTAGTTTACTACCACCATGGGTTTTCTAGTTTACTACCACCATGTAGTTTCTAGTTTACTACCACCATATGGTTTCTAGTTTACTACCACCATGTGGTTTCTAGTTTACTACCACCATGTGGTTTCTAGTTTACTACCACTATGGGTTTTCTAGTTTACTACCACCATGTGGTTTCTAGTTTACTACCACCATGTGCTTTCTAGTTTACTACCACCATGTGCTTTCTAGTTTACTACCACCATGTGCTTTCTAGTTTACTACCACCACGTGGTTTCTAGTTTACTACCACCACGTGGTTTCTAGTTTACTACCACCATGTGGTTTCTAGTTTACTACCACCATGTGGTACCTTGGACAAGTGTCTTTCACTATAGCCTCAGGTTGACAAATGCTTTGTGAGTAAAATTTGGTAAATGGAAAATACAGAAGACCATCGTGTATGCATGTATGTTGTGTGTACGTATATATGCTGTGTGTATGTATGTATGTTGTGTGTACATATGTACGTTGTGTGTACATATGTATGTCGTGTGTACATATGTATGTTGTGTGTACATATGTATGTTGTGTGTACATATGTATGTTGTGTTTACATATGTATGTTGTGTGTACATATGTATGTTGTGTGTACATATGTATGTTGTGTGTACATATGTATGTTGTGTGTACATATGTATGTTGTGTGTACATATGTATGTTGTGTGTACGTATATATGCTGTGTGTATGTATGTATGTTGTGTGTACATATGAATGTTGTATGTGTCTGGGTTTACATTTGTGTCGGTGTTTATGCCCTATAATTTAGCATTTTAACAAAAAAGTGATGGACAAAATAAGTACTAGACTTGGAAAAATAAGTACTGGGGTGTGTATCATTGATTAAATCCTTTTAAAGCAGGGCCTCAAGATGGTCACAATCTAATGACTGAAACCAGTAAAAGAGTAAAAGTATTTGTCACGTGCAAGTGGTTACAAGTGCTCCATGTAAATTAAAACCATGCTGAAGATGGAAAGGATGAGGGAGGGGTGAATCTATGATAAAATTTACAACTCCCCCTTTCACTAACACACACAAAAAAACAAAAAAACAAGGTATGAAATCAACTGGTTGGAAATCCAAATATATAAAGATGAAAATACTTTTTTATTTTGCCACTTCCAATAACAACTACTAGAGCTACTTTGCTGTTGCTTTAATCCTACATACATCTAAACTACTTTTAGATAAATCAGCAAAAATACTGTACAATGAGGTTAGAAGGCCAATTAGGTCAGGAATAGGACCAATTTTAAAGAACTATTAATATTTCTATCAACACACTCAAAATAGACTGCTAACCAAGTTTTTAGTTCCAGCTAGGAGTTTAAAAAAAGATTGCTGTAGCAGATCAATATTTAATGTCTGCAGTGATATTTGTTTTTTGTTGATTTTAAATAACATCAAAAAGAATAAAATAACAATAACAACAAAACAAAAACTATAAAAAAACAAAAAGACACTGATTCACAATGTAAAATTTAAAAAAAAATTGGATATTTTTGGTCATTGTTAGTTTAATGTTAGCCCTAGAAAGCACACATATCTTTAAGTAGCTTTCTAGACTAACTTGAAATAAGAAGAAAGAAATTTAATCCTTAAAAAAATGTTCAGTTGGGGGTGAGTAGGAAGGTGAACATTTTAGTATTCTTTGAATAAAGCAAGTCAACAATGAAAAGTTACAATAAAAGTTGCCAGGTAACAACAGATGTTGGGGAAAAAATGTGTTTTAATTCTACATTGAGCACAACTATTGCTTTAGCTTTTGATCAAAGGTTCATATTAGCAGACAATAACTCCACTGCTGCCACCACTAAAATATGACCCCACCTGCTAAACCAATAGATTATTAAACACTGACATCAGGAACAATCTAAATACAATAATTTTATTTGGACTACTTTAGTTTTAACAAAAATATTCATAAGTGATAATTGCTGAGAATAAAAGACAAAATCAATTTTTTACTTCAGCCCCCATTATGATGATGATGATTTGTTTATTAGCCACAAGGGCTTGCACATAAAATACAGTAAATATCATAAACATAGGGGTTAGGATACATGTGGGACTGGACAATCATCATTATCATCCTCATTTTACGTCTGCTTTTCCCTGCTTGCAAGGGTGGGACATTGTTGTATAAAATGAGGGCAGGAGCAAGGGCATTATAGAAGAGACAGATAAATTTGATAAAACATAAGATAAGTATAAAAGTATTATAAAAAATATACAATAATTAAATAACATGTTTTTGTTACCCACCAACAGAGGGGAAACCACTAGTTAAGCCAATCATGCATTATGCTTCCTGGCTAGGCTAAAGTCTGTCTCAAGCCGGAAGGCTCGTTAGGCCGGTGCTTAACCCGGTTCCATGATATGAAGCAACTGAGAGTACAAGGCTCCCCTTGGACAGGATGCCACAGAGTTAAAACCCCAGTTATTGCTGGTACTCATTTTCAGCTGAACAACATGAAATAAAGTGTTTTGCTCAAGAACACACCATGCAACCCAGGAATTGAACCCACAACATTATGATCTTAAGTCCAACACCCTTAACATTAGACCTCACACTTCCACTTCCTGGGGATCACTGAAATCTCATGTAAGCATTTCTTCAATGGGTTCAACAAAAGCACCCTCATCTTCTGCACAAAAATATTTTATCTTTTTGTATACTACTTTTGTTTTTAGGATTAAGTAGGATTAAGAGTCTATCGAGCAGGAACTCTTGGTAGCAATCCTATATTTCTGTGTCCACCCACATATTGACATATTGACTGGGATTCCTTCCTCCATTCTATACACTTTGTAAAACAACACAGTAATGTGTATATCTTAAGGAATCAAATTGTTTCATTTCTTATTTTTTTAAAAGATTTCTAACAGAGCTGGCTTTGTGTGTTTTTCTATTTCTTTTCTACTCCTCAGTTTCATCCTCAATGGGAGGGGTGGTACTCCTCTTAAAGTAAGAACTTCAGCATCTTTCACTACTATCTCAGGTGCCTCAACATTGTCAAATCCAGGAACCGAGGATGAAGCAGATTTTCCTTAGAAATGGACCTGATGGTATGAGTTGATGGTGCTCCAAAAAGAGTAGCTCCAGGTATTTGCTTACTATTTGGCCTTTTTTTCAGCCCCTCAGGAAAGGGAGTTCCCAAATGGCTTTTGCTGCCGCAAGTGTAGCAAATGCACTTATTGCCTTGTCCCATCAGTCTTATTGCTTCTGACTCTGCACATATTGCAGGACAACGTTCTGGAATGGTCTTATGGTACTAAAGGGTCAAGAATACTTGCAAATCCATAAACTGACTTTTTCTGACCACATACCATTTCTCATTACTTTGGCACTTATTAAATACCTACATTGCTTAACAAAGGCAACTATGACCTAGAGGTCAATATCATTTGCTATGTCTCTCACTTATCTTTATGATATGCTGATTCATATACTGGGGTAAAAGCTTATAAGTGGAAGTTATGTGCACTATTTCTGCTTTTCTCTTCACTTCCTCTTTATTCCCTAAAGTTAGGTCCTATGAGCTTTGCCCTTTTCCATACTTAAAATCTTAGTCCAGATTTCTGATAGTACCTCCTTAGAATTATTTTGTGAAAGGATAGAAACACTTCCCTCCCTTTATGAGACAAATTTAAATCAGTTTTATCTGTGCCTAATTCTAAAGTAGAATCTAAATGTAAAAGACTGCAGAAGTAGATCTTGGATGACTACTAGATAAGAGTTTTTTGTAGAATGAAGAAAACAATATGAAGAATATATTAATATAAATAGTAACTGTGGTGCAGTCATTCTAGCCAACATAATAGAAATGTAAATTATATGAGTGTCTACACACACACACACACACACACAATATGACTGAAATATTATATTGAACAGATATAGTTCTGTTTGTTTATATAATATAGAATTATTCTTGTAATAACAGAAAGCTTAGCTGCAATCAATGTAAAAGTAACTATATATTTGAAAAATAGTCAATTTTCTTGCATGAAAGAAACCAAACAAATAAATGTAAAAACAAAAGAAATTAAATAAACATAGAAACACTGATTAAATAGTAGTGACTGCCAAAGAAAGAAATCTAGTGTGAGTCTTATCCAATTTATCAAAGAAAACTAAACAAATTCTGACCCTACCCAACACGCAAAATAAAAACAAAATTCTCGACATATTATTTATGAACAAGTGTGACCCGACCCTATCGTTAAGAATGATGACAGTTTTATTAATTATAGAGGATACTATATCTGTTCAAAATGATAGTGGAACTAGTGATAAATTTCTTACCTAAAGACATCACAGTCTGTATTCAATAGTAAAATATTACCAATAATTCATAACTGTAGCATGCTACCAGCTGAAAAATTATGGATTTTATAAAAATGATAGATTTTTTACCTACATCATCTTTTAATGAACCACTTCAAAAAGATAGACAGGAGTTGGGAAGAAGAGAAAGAGTATATAGCAAAGTTTATGAAGATCGTCCCCAATCCACTGATCCTCCTCCTCTTTTACCACTACTACAGCAGTTTCTGTTTCTCTAAACTTCTTCTTGAGTCATTCCTCTTTCAAAGGTGAAACATTCATTTTGCCTTTTCTAATGGATAGAATATATGCAGTTCCCCCTATCTACATAAACATCCACAGCAGTGATGTTGTCCAAAGGAAAGGCAATGGTTGATACAGCTTGGCAACAGTTACATTGCAACTCATTTCTAAAGTTGAGTGAACTGAAGCAACATGAAATAAAGTGTCATGCTCAAGGACACAATGTATCACTTTGTCTGTGAATCAAACTCACAACCTCCTGGTTACAAACCCAATGCTCTAACCACTAAGCCATGTGCCTTCACACCTAGCAGTATATCATCACTGACACATAATTCAGATACCTCTATCATCATCATCATCATATATAATGGGCCTCACCTCAAAAATCCACACAGAACTAACTCTTTGCTCAAACTTTTATCCCTAGACTTTGCTCACTGCTCATATTTTCTCTGACAAAAATCAACTTGCAAAAGCTCAAGCTGAACATTTGCCACATAAACTTCATGAAACTAGGAGGCTACTGGCTCACTTCTTTGACTAAAATAAAAACAAACCTATAGTATAATAAATATCAATCACACATGAATGTTACAATCAGACAAAAAACTGGCCCCCAACATGTATATTTAGAATTCATGGAAGTCAAAAATATGTGTGTGTGTGTGTGCGCGCGCACACACATGTTGAAATGTTCTAAATCTTCTAAAATGCTTTAATTCTTGCCAGAGGTCAGCCTTCTCTGACAACGCAATCTGTCTCTGTATATGTGCATGGGTGTATATATAAGCACACATGCACAAGGTGGATGACAGCTGTGGGACATAGACAAATAAAACTGGTTGTTAAACATGCTTGTAAAAGTAGATGCAGACACTCACACATACATATAGCTCTTTGTTAAAGTAAATGCAGACACACACAGGTACCCACACATGTCTGTGTTTAATAGCTCAATGAAAAAGAGATCAACGAAATAAGTAACAAACTTTTAAAAAATTTAACTCCAGCTGTTGTGACCAGCTTATCGAGTTCCTTGAAGACATTACCCGGATCACTGACAGCGGCTCATGGGTGGATGTTGTTTACCTTGTCTTCGCTTAGTCTTTTAATTCTGTGCCACACCAAAGACTTATGGTGAAACTATCTGCAATGGGTGTGAAGGATGATCTTTTTAACTGGTTGAAATCCTTCATTCTCAGCCGAAAAGAGGTAGTCACGGTTATAGGACAGCATTCTTCACCATATGAGATGTCATCTGGTGTACCACAGGGATCTGTTCTTGGTCCCCTTTTGTTTGTTGCATACATTAATGACATAGATGCCAACTTAACGAATGCCACGGTACTGAAATATGCAGATGACATCAAGCTGTACCTTAAAATCAAAAGGATAGATCCTGAAATCTATAACTCTTTCCTACAATCAGACCTGGAGACAAGTGTACCACCATGCATTTTGGGAGGAAAAATCCAGCGTCCATATACTCCCTCCACAACACTGATATCAAGAAATCCTTGTGAACGTGACCTGGGCATTACTGTCAGCAGCGATTTGCGTTGGACAAAGCACATCTCTAAGATTGGCAAGAAGGCCGCGGGTGTCTTGGCATAACTCAGCAAGACCTTTGTTAGCCGCTCTCCAGCCATCTATTTAAAGCTGTATACAGCTATGGTACGACCACACTTGGAATTCGCATTATCAGTCTTGCTCAAACCATTGACCTCCTGGAAACTGTTCAGAGACGTGCAACCAAGCGCATACCCTCCATCAGACACCTACCATACTCTGAACGCCTTGCTTCCTTGGGCATGGATTCATTGAAGCTCCGATGTCTGGCAATGGACTTGGTAAACACCCACAAAGTTATTAACTATCTCACCAACAACAACCCTGAGCACCTTTTTGAACTCCATGTGTCTAACACACGTGGACATGCCTACAAAGTCAGAAAACTGCACAGCTCCCATGACTTTCGGAAACATTTTTTCACGCTTAGAGTTGCTGAAGGATGGAACAAACTGCCTGCGTCAGTTGTTAGCTGCCGAGACACTGCATCCTTTAAAACCCTCATGCTCCCCGAAATTAGCCAAAACTACACCTGATGTCCCCCTTCCATACACATGCACACATGTGTATATCATAACTCATGCTCTGTTCATTTTCCTGACGTTTGGACATTACCCTATGTACTATACATACACTTTTGATGAGTTGTAGTGCACCTGAGCACTGTACACAATATTTTCATTATTATTATTATAAAGTGGTGCCCCAGCATAGCTACAACCAATGATTGAAACCAGTAAAAGATTAAAAGAATTACAAGAAATTTATAAATTTTTCACACAACATTTTTAGAAGTGTTGTACTATAGTCAATATCAAGAATCTTAACCAAAACATTGAATATAACATCAGAATAACCTCAGTATATGAATCAACTAGGTTACACATGAAAACAAAAATGAAGGAGTAGCAGCTGTATATGTGTTTAATAAATTGTGAATATGACTCTCTCAATATGTCATCATATATATTTGAACACAATTCTCATCAGTTCAACAATTATTTTCTTTAAAAATGATAGTTTCAATGAAAGAAAAGATTTGTACAGGTAAATAATTAAATACAAACTGACACTTGAATTTAAAATAAATAGAGTGGATATATATAAAATGTGATTTATTTAATCCATTTTCAAGGTTCTTTTGCATGTTTACTGAAGCAATAAAGACTTAAGAAGTGGTAAATTGTAGACATTAAGAACATTAAAGTGTTTAAGTCTATATGAAGAGCTATTAACGAGGCCATTCTTATGTATATTAAGAAGACTTTTCAGCTTCAATGACTAAAACATACATCATCATCATTATCGTTTAACGTCTATCTTCCATGCTAGCATGGGTTTAGACGGGAATTGTCCCATGTGAGGCAAGATTGGTCGTCTTGCTCGTATAGGACTGTCTGGCAGGTTTTCTACGGCTGGATGCCCTTCCTAACGCCAACCACGTTTACAGTGTAGACTGGGAGGTTTTTACCGTGTTACCTACACGGCCACATTACAGCGTGGACTGTGTGTTTTTTTGTCGTGACACCTACACGACCTCATTTATTTAGGACTGAATGTTGTGGTACCAACATAGCTTTACAGAGAAAGGGATGGTGTAGATGGGGGGGGGGGGGTATTTTTGGTTAGGAGGTGCCTACTGACTGTAGGTTTCGCTTTGTACTTAAGCAAGGCGGGTCTTCTGTGTTACTGCGTAGTGCCAAAGATCTCGGTCCAGTGACTTTGTCTTGGCGAGGTACAAGTGTGTAAGGTCTGAATTTATCAAATCGTCCCAGGTTTTTCTGGGTCTGCCTACTCCGTAGCTTCCATCTACTTTGATCGCCCTGCACTGTTTTATACAGCTGTCGTCTTTCATGCGCATCACGTGACCATACCAACGTAGTCTTCTCTCGAGTAAACAGCATCTGATCCCTCTTATTCCTAATTTCTCACTTAGTTCATTTATGCTTTGCCGTTCACGTATATTACTATTACACATTCAACGGAGCATGCAAGCTTCATTCCTCTCCAGTCTGCGCAGATCCTCTGCACACAATGCCCATGTCTCAATGCCATGTAACATTGCTGTTCGTATGCAGGCATCATACAGTCTGCCTTTCATTTTTAGGGAGAAACCTTTAGCGGCCAATAGTGGTATAAGCTCTCTGAACTTTTTTCATCCCGTTCTGACTCTAGCTACTGTACAATATAAAATAACTGATTAACTAGCAGAAACAAATTTTTTTTTTTTTTTGCTGATCTTCATTTATTAAGAGCAAGACTAAACGTCACCCCATGGAATTCTTTCTGACTAATCTCAAGGTACCTTATTTATAGAGGGAGTAAAAATGGGCTGAATATGATGTTTATGACTTTCTTACTAAAAATTGAAATTAAATAATGACTTTAAATGTTTTAGCTTTTATTTTATGGGTCACTTTGTTTGTTGTTGTTGCTTAGCTGTAGGTGAACCTTCGGGTAGACCTATAATCGAACTCCTAAAAAAGACTATCACAACTTTTTAGGAGTATGTAGGAAAATAGCCAGTAGAATCTTTCCTCAGCAGATGAAGGAACCCTGTAGAGATATCCTTGTTGTCTTGTCATTTTATCAGTATTCTTAACCCTCAACATCCTGTACCACATGAAACCGCATTATCAATGCATTTTTTAAAAGTATAAAACAATATTATGATTGTAACGAAGGCTTTATTTAAGACAATGGAGTGTGATTTGAGGAGATTTGGTTATTACTTTTAACAGATCAAGGAGCCCTGTAAAGACGCCCTTGTTGGCTTGTCATTTTATCAGTATTATTAACTCTTAATATTCTGAACCTTATGAAACAGCATTAGCAAGGCATTCTTCAAAAATATAAAACACTATAACTGCATCACATAAAAAATAAAAAATAAAAAATAAAAAATAAAAAATAAAAAATAAAAAATAAAAAATAAAAAATAAAAAATAAAAAATAAAAAATAAAAAATAAAAAATAAAAAATAAAAAATATAAAAAATAACAAAAATAAATTTTTTTTAGTTTACTATGAACTTTCACAAACATTTGAATTAACAAACCTATTTTTAGATTTTTCTGCTAAAACTGTACATGCTGTTAATGTGGGTATTACAATGAAAATAGTTACCTATATACGAGGAGATTTTACAAAAAAAAAAAAAAAAAAATGTTCCACAGGCATTGAATAAAAGAAAATAAAACAATGCACATATTATGTAGTTTTCCACTATAAGAAAGAAATAGAGAAAGAGTTAGACATTTTGGACAATTGGTGCTTCAAGTGGAAAGGAAAGAGAAACAAATATTCCTTCCAAAATATATTTTCTCTCTCCTTTCCTGTTGAAGAACCATTGTCCAAAATTGTTTGGCTCAATTACTGGGCTTTTTTTTCTTCACAGTGAAAAATAAAAAAAAATAAAAACCAAACTAGTGTACTTTTGCATTTTGTTGTTGTTGCTGTTGTTGTTGTTGTTGTTCCTGAGATCTTTTCACTACATTACCACTGCTGACAGACTATCAGATTACAGTAAATATATTATTGAAGAGAATATATTGAGTACAGTAGCTAGAGTCAGAACTGGATGGAAAAAGTTCAGAGAGCTTATACCACTATTAGCCACTAAAGGGTTCTCCCTAAAAATGAAAGGCAGGTTGTATGATGCCTGCATACGAACAGCAATGTTGCATGGCAGTGAGACCTGGGCATTGTATGCAGAGGATATACGCAGACTAGAGAGGAACGAAGCTTGCATACTCCGCTGGATGTGTAATAGTAAGATACGTGAACGGCAAAGCATAAGCGAACTAAGGAAAAAATTAGAAATAAGAGGGATCAGATGTTGTTTACTCAAGAGAAGGCTACGTTGGTATGGTCACGTGATGCGCATGAAAGACGACAGCTGTATAACAAAGTGCAGGGCAATAAAGATAGACGGTAGCTACGGAGTAGGCAGACCCAGAAAAACCTGGGACGAGCTGATAAATTCCGACCTCACACACTTACACCTCTCCAAGACAATGTCACTGGACCGAGACCTTTGGCGGTACTCAGTAATAGAGAAGACCCGCCTTACCTAAATACAAAGTAAAACCTACTACAGTCAGTAGGCATCTCTAACAAAATTCACCCCCGTCCCACCACCCCCACCCCATCCACACCGCCCCTTTCAATGTAAAGTGTTATGTTGGTGCCACAACATCCAGGCCGAAACAAATGAGATCGTGTAGGTGTCACGACAAAAAAACACACAGTCCACGCTGTAATGTGGTCGTGTAGGCAACACGGTAAAAACCTCCCAGCCCCACATTGTAAATGTGGTTGGTGTTAGGAAGGGCATCCAGCTGTAGAAAACCCGCCAGACAGTCCTATGCAAGCAAGACAATCACTCTTGCCTCAAGTGGGAAAACTCCCGTCCAAACTCATGCAAGCGTGGAACACGGATGTTAAACGATGATGATGATGATGATGATGATGATGATGATGATGATGATATTGAAGACCAAGGTTTGAGGTCTGGGTGTCTAGATATGCCATTTACATAGAAAAAAAACATGTATGCTCAAGTAAATGTTTCATGGGGAATTAGCAATTAACAGTTGCAAGCAGGGTTGCCTGTATCAAAGATGCCCCAAACCTAATGCTGCTCCAGTTTCTATAATACAAGACTATTTATATTAAAATATTTATATTTGTCTAAATAAAGCCCCATCCATTATAATATTACATAGGAACCTCAGTTAAGTTATTCTCCATACACTAGCATAATAATTAGAAAGTTACTAAATACCTCCAAATTCTTATTTTCAAAATTATTTGAAAATGATAGGCAACGCCTTTAATACAGAAATACAGACAGAAACAGGGTTAAATTAAAGACGTTGCCGAAAAATAGGCTCACATGATGTCTTAACCAGCAAAGAAGTGAACTTTTAAGAATGACCACTGACAGCAGTTACCTGTATACACTAGAGTGACAGCTATGGCAACAATGTCCACAGGTAAATGTACAAAACATCATCTTCCTCAGATTCTCAGGGATGTCAGAAATTTACAAAACTACTAATTCTAGAATCAATTACAAGTTTCATTAAAATTTCAAATGACTAGGAAGCTGATTTAACTGAATAGCTATTTCTATTTATTTTCAGCTTAACCAGTAGTAGGTTTCATGTAAAATTAGTATATTTTGCTTTAATATCATATCATCTGCATAAATTGAGTTTATTTTTATATATACTTTTGAAAACTAAATATTCATTAAAAAAGATAATGTTGTGTGTCAAAAATACTTATGCCAATCAGGTAGTTAGTTATTAATAGATCTACTAGAATATGATGTGGCTTTCAGGAAGAAGCCAATACAGATTCTACATGGCTTAGTCTTCTGTTAATAAAAAACGATCGTGATAATATACTTCATTTTACTTGATTAATTTTTTTTTCTATTTTTAAAACCTATTTTCTATTCAGATTTTTTAGCTGAATATACAATGATTTTTCACAAAAGCAATTATAATTTCAAAATAAGGAAATTTGAGAATATAATATGAAAAAATAAATCAGTCTATTAATATTTAAAATTCTTCCTTATCGACTGAGATATAATGCTTTACAAATATCCTAGGAAATAGCACAAAATATAAATTATGATCTATAGGACAAGCTGTTAATATTATTGGTGATATTCTAAATATGCAAAAGAAGAAAATATCTGAGTAGATAAATTATTGGAATACCTGCTCATGGTGTCAGTTCATATTTGCTGCAGGTATAATTGTTAGATTCTCTAGGAATCATTCCTATAAAAATGGCTTCATTCATTCAGGTGCAAATTTATCTTACTCTCTTACCATCACAAATTCCAGGGTTGACAACTGGATTATGATTTCCTAATATTATTCTAAGGGTGGTGGATTAGCAGTATCGGTAGAGGGTCGGACGCCATGCTTTGCAGCAAAGAGTTACAGCCCTTTATGGTCCGAGTTCAAATCCCGCCGAGGTTAACTTTGTCTTTCATCCTTACGGGGTCAATAAAATAAAGCACGAGTTATGCACTAGGGTAATTGCTGGTCTTGTGCCAAAAGTAGAAACAATTATTATTTTAACACCTTACCAACTTTTATAACAGAAACTAGTAAAACTATAAGGGGTTAACACTTTTGTGATCACATTTCTCACAAGAGAAGATATTCTCTATATAACTTTAAAAAAATAAAACTTTATCAAAATAAACTTTTCCCATATATTAAACTAGAGCATCTCTCTCCCCCTCTCTGCATGCACACACATACACAAAGTAAAACTTATATGCATATGTATGAATTTATAAACATATCTAAAGTAGTTGTGTAGACATCATGACAAAAAGCACCCAGTACATACTGTAAATGAGGTTGGCATTAGGAAGGACATCCAGCTGTAGAAACCAAGCCAGAATCAATTCTTTATGAGCAAGTCATGCTCACCTGATCTGGCATTACTCACAAGGAAACTTGTGTAACGTATGCTAAGCATGGAAAAATGGACGTTAAACGGTGATGGTGTACATATACAAGTGTAGAGATGAGAGAGAGAGAGAGAGAGAGAGAGAGAGAGAGAGAGACTGACTATATAGAGATTGATGGAGAAAGAAAAACAGTATTTTGTATCACAAGCATGTTTTAGAGTATTTCTGAATTGTTTAATCTTTGTGTTTCTTCCTTATCCAACTCCACTATAACTTTCATGAATCTTCCATGTTTTATCTGATGGGGCAATGGACACACAAACCTTTGTCTGTGTATCATACTGGGATGAATCTGCATCTCTGCTAAATTTTGTTAAGAATTGTTCAGAAATGGCGATGTTTCAAAACAAATAGTCAAGCTTTCATGCTTATGATATAACCCCCCCCCCCCCACACACACACACACACTCACACACACACTGACTCATACCAGTGCAGTAACAACTAACATAATATAAGCTTGAAGGAAATACTTCAATAGTAGCTAGTTCAGAAAATTTGGATAGTTAAGTAAAAATAAAGACAAAATAATGAAAGCAATGACAAAAACATAAAATTTATTTTTTATATTTCGCAATGTTTTTACGTGGGGGAGGAGCAATGGCTGCAAGCTATAAAGTGTTTATAGGAAGCAGAAATAGAGAAGAACCAAATCTGAATGTAACTTTGATGCTTTAATTCAAACTAATCCTATTTATGGCTGTCAGGAGAATTCTTACGATACTACAAAACAATAAACAATCGAAAATATCAAAGAAATGAACTGAAAAATTCAGGCCTACTCAGCTGCAATACTGTTTAAATATATTTTCCCAATCTAAATCCTTCTCTGAAGCCATTTTCCTAATTAATCTGAAGGTTAAAATATAAAACAGATATAAAAGATAAATGTAACTATTAGCATTTTTAAGTGTAATGAAGTTTGGGTTAAGTGGCATCAAATAAACAAAAAGTAATTAAATAAAAAGTAAAAATGTAGCCATCTACAGTGGATGAGGAGGAGTTGTACTTGTAGATATTTGCAGTGGTTGAGAGTTTATTGATTAGTCAAATGTCTAAATGCAACTAATAATTGGAATTAATCTAAATATTATTCAACTATGAATTGTCAACATTCTCTGATGAAATCATGAAATTATTTAAAGGAAAGGGAGCTTAAGTTGTTTGCTTGATAGTCATTATTGCTGAGCTAATAATCAGAGTCAAGCTTGCTTTCATAACACTGGAGAAGGGAACTTTCTATTATAACTATCAATAAAATAGTAGTATTAAAAAATATATTTCTAGTTAGAACAGCAGCTATATCTTTTTGCAGGGTCTCTGAGACTGGGGAGAAAAATGGAGGACAAAGTGATATTTAGACTACAGAGATATGACTTAGAATACTTCCTATAGGGTTACTTCCACTAACAGCAGCCAATGGCCAGGTGGTGATGGGTGATGGTAGACAAGCATACAGATAAAATTTACACCCACAAATAGGAATAGTCGCTCCAGTTTTTGTCTACCCACTTTCACTCAAATGATTGGAGTTGATTACACTTGCCCAAGGTGGTGAGCAGTGGAATTCGACCAAGAGCTGAAAAGTGAACTTGTCAACCACTTGACCACACCTGTGTCCATTGGATTTTATTTAATATACTCTTGTCCTACTAAAAGAGCTTTGTGCTTAGTCAGGAGAGCACGATTTATATTAATGTGGTGTAACATGTTGCAGTGATCAGGTCTCAAATTAAATTTAAAGCCTGGGAAAAACAACAAACCTCACAACTTCCATTTACTTCTTTTCTATTAATCTTTCTTCAATATCCAAAACATTTACTTCATCCATATAATTTTCTATATATCTATAATAGGTCCACCCCTTTTCTGCTTTACACGTTTTGTATTATATAATGTTTTCATATCTGAGTGGCAAGAAAGAAACAACAACAGTTCTGACGGTGATAACTATGGCTAACCACCACCACCATCATCATCATCATCATCATCATCATCATCATCATCATCACCAGTGTCACCACAACTACTACTACTACTACTAGAATTGCTAACTAGAAATATAGAGTGTACTATCAGGAAACAGTTACAACAATGAGGACAGCCATGCATATAGATAAAAACTGAACTCCAGACATTTAACATTACTTGTATTTATGGGTGAGTATAATTGGAATTCCTCATGTATATTATGGCTATAGAGATAAATGTGCACGATGTAAGTAGTCGCAGCAAAAACTATGACAACGACAACAAAAATATAATGGACATGACAATGATAATAATTTACATAGGACCATCCAGAAATAAATATACTTTTCTTGTGAAAATAATTTTTAGGTGGAGAGAAAATGTTACACTGGAGAAGGTGGTGAAGAAAGGCAGTAAAATTAATGGCTATGTTATCAGTGATGGTAGCACTGTGTGGTGTTACAGTGCTTATGGTAAGTGAGGGTCAGTTTATTAAGCACAGAATATTTAATACAACACTGACGCAGGGCATAGTCTAGCCTTATTGTGAAAACTACTTTTGTGGTGTGGACCAAATTTAGACAAAATGCTTGTGGAGACTGATGCACACAGGAGAGAGAGAGAGAGAGAGAGAGAGAGAGAGAGAGAGAGAGAGAGAGAGAGAGAGAGAGAGAGAGAGAGAGAGAATCTGAATCAAAACAGTGTATGAGTTGATTTCTATTAATGAGAATTCTTCTATGGCTAACATTTAAAAATAGGCAAGTTAACAATAATGAGAAAATTCAGACAGGATGGAGTTTTTTGTCATGTATAGCATGACTAAATCAATTGATAGGTGGTTTTATAGCTTTTTCAAACCTAAATTCACTTGAGGGTTCAGACTTTCTCCAGCTGAACAGGCTGCCAAATTGAATAGACATATTTCCTATGTGGTTGGTAATCCACGGATATATTTACGATGTAAAACATAAAAGCCATAGAGATTTGTCACGGGAATGGGAATACAAAGCTCAAATGTGTAACAATGCCTTAATAACAGTCTACAATTTTGAAGGGAAATATTTGTCTGAAAAGCAATGCAGCAATGTCAGCAGTTCCTCAGATACTGTTATATATATATATATATATATATATACACACTCACAACACTTTTGGTTAATTTATGAAGCTTTGGGGAAATTTGAAATTTTAAAATATATTTCCTTTTTCTTTTTGGAAGCTGTCACTATGAAAATAACTATAAACAATAGTTGAATAAGCCAAGTCAGGTAAAGTACCCCTAAAGATGAAAAAAACTAGGCAGCAACACCAATGGGAATCAAGCCATATATTTGCCATATACCAGACAACTGTGATTAACCATTACACCATAGCACACCATGCCACCAATTGCTGTCTTTTAGAAGCTTTAATTGTTAAGCTAGAAGTGTAAACAATATTTGATTAATTTACTAAGCATGAGGGAAATTTAAAATATGAAAATATGCTTGCTTTTCCTTTTGAGAAGCCATTACAATGCAGACAACTATAAATAATAGTTGAATAAGACTGTTTTATTGCAAAACCCGTGTAGAGGTAGATAACTGTAGACACTAAATTTCACAGGGAGATATTGTACTATAGAAGCCTCCACTCTTCAACAAAGGCTCTACATGTGTGGAAAATTTCTACCTGTGTGGTTTTGGAGTCGTTCAATGGAGCAGACTTTTCTGACTTACTAGAATTGTATATACTAGATGCCCTACGCATTGAAGGGAAAATACCTCAGTATTTGCTGTTTGACTGCCTTCTGAGTTTGAATCCCTCCCGTCATGATCAAATTTGCTTTTCCTCTTTTTCAGGTTGATAAATAAAGTACCAGTTCAGTACTGGGATTGATTGTTCCTCTATCTTTCTTAACCCCTTTCTCCCTCCCCTTCTTTCTTTCTTTGGAAGAAATCAGCTATGTTCTGGCCTGAAGAGGGACAGGCTCTACCAAGTTCAAAATGCCCCTACAACTCCACCAGGTATTAAGGGCTCTTTACTTAGATGTCCTTGGTAGTTTGGTATATACAGAGGTAATCATTAGTCATTTAAAGAGGCGCCAATGACCATTCCCTAGACTGACTAAAGAAGTACATCATCCAGGCTTTCAAATTATTTGGCCTAAATATTATTACTCTAAAATTAATTTAACCATAGTAAATCGCCTGGCTGTCAACTTAGATTTATATTATAAGCCACCTCTATTGACATGGCAAGGTTAATCTACACATACACACTGTTGCAAAGGTGTCTGTCTAGTCTAATTTGAATATATTTAGGAATGGTCAGTATTTTGTTAGTTCCATAAAAGTGCTTTTAATTCTGTTTATGTTGTATTGTAGAATTTTTAGATCTTTTTGTGTCATGTTTACAAAGTTTATTCTTGTGTGTGAAATCTTTATTTCTAAAAGTATTCTGTACAGACATATGACACTGGGAAAGGAGATAACAATGGCTGGGAAAGTAAGGGAATTCAAATTCAATCAAACTGTCATTTGAAGATGACCTTTAAATATCAGTAGCTCATACATCATTAAACTGTACTTTTAATTAGTGAACAAAAGACAACAACAAATTAATAACTTGAACAGTATACTATTCAGCTTGGCAATATGATTTGGACTATGAGGACAGAACTCAATGAAACTTAATATCAAAATTACTTCTCCTGCAATGTAACCCAACAATTTGAATAACAGTAGTTGAAATAAAAAGAAAATGAAGGAAATAGTTAATATTAGAAAATGTAATATACACATCAATAAAATTATATTTGCTTTAAAAAGTAAAGACAGATGGAGAAGTCAGAGAAACTATAAAAAATAATAATAATAAATAAATAAAAGATAGAAGAGTCCAACATAAATGATCCCAGCAGTCAATAAGATTAAATGTCAACACAGGGCCTAACATTGAGACTAAAACAGGGCAGATTCTGATTTGTCTATATTTACTGATCTGAACTCTTTCCTGTTATATTAAACATAGGTTGTTTTCTGTGGCTTTCGTTATATTTAAATAGATAACGTCAGAAAACATGTCTACAAGAATTTCATGTTTATACAGTCTCTCAACAGCCAAATACACTGACTACAAGGGTAAATAGAAAGACAAAAAGGAAAATTAATTGATTGAATAAACCTAGCAAAATAAAAAGAAACCCCAGTGGAAAATTAGAAAAAGACTGTAAAATTATTTAAAAAATTTGGTAAAGTACTTGGAGAAAAAAAGAAAAACTGTCATTTTCAATCTGAGAGCTGAAGAACAACATTTAACATATGTAAACATGCAATTAATTGCACTAAGTAAGACGATTCAAAGAATTTCCCAGCAGACATAAATATAAGCTTTGTAAATAAATACCAAATATTCAATAAACCTATGGAAATTTAATAAAATGCCTAATCCTACCAGCAGCTCTTTTAATTTGAGAGTACTTCCTCTCATAAATTTAGCATTTTTTGCATGTCTGTTTCATATGTTTACAGTCCTTCAGCTAACTGCAAACCATTGCACCACTCACAGAATAATTATGATTCTTTGCTCTACAATGCAATGCCAATTCCCAGTTGTTTTTCAAAAGTTACCAAATTTTAACTATTTCTTCTAGCAAGAAACCATTCAGACTGTGGCCTGAATCTTGTAGGATTTTTTTTCCCCTATTAGGGCACTAAAGTGGCAGAATGGTATAACACCATCCTAAAATACCTGTGTATTTAGTTATATCCTTTTATATTTTGAGATCAAATTTGACTGAGACTGACAATGGTCTTTTATCTCTCTGGTATTGGGGAGTTTATAAAATATAACAGCTGATTCATACAAATTTTGAGACATGTGCAAAAATTAATAAACAATCATTTTCAATGTGTGTAATGAAAGTATTACCCAGAGAAGAAAAAAAGTAAATTTTATGAAGAAATATTCATAGTATATATTTTCTATTAGTTTTATTTTTCATTAACTTGGTTGATATGCTGCAGTACTTCCTCCCTTCTGACTCAATTTCAGTCAGGTGTGTTCACTGTAAATAAAAATAAAAATATCCTATTTCTTATTAGAAATATAGAATTAGATTTCAATTCCATTGTATTCAATAAATGTGCCTTAGCAGTTGTATCCAGGTGATAAGAAACAACTGCATTGCACACATAAATAATGTTTTGGCTGTTTTTTAATTATTTTCTTTAGCCATTAACTTCCTTATAGTTAAGAAATGATATATATATATACACACACACACACACATCACATTTATTGGAACTTTTCAAGTTAGTGTTGCATAAAGTAATTCATTAGAAGTAATTTTGCCCCTGGTTTGTCTGAGAAGAGTTTATTTCCGAAGCTTTAAAAGAAAGAAAACTCCCTCCAAGCAAAAAACAACCAGATTATAAAAGCTATTCAAGTACAATAAGCTAAAAATAAAAGAAGGAATAAAACAAAAGGAGATAGCATCTAGCAGGGTAATGTGAATAAAATGTTACAAAGAAATATACACTAGTTATTTATATTAGATTTCAGAACAAGTTATAATTCAAATCAATGAAGTGTATGAAAGAAATTTTCAGAGTTCCACAAATGTTTAAATAAACTTACTGTTAACATAGGGTTTTTTATCAAAGGAAATGGGTATTGAAAAGTGTCCAGAAATGGAGACTATAAAGAGATTTGTTACAAATATAAAGAAATGGTTATGTTTTGATACATCAGCTGTTTAATCAATGGTTGAAGGAATGAATATATGCCAATGTCTACTAAGTAACATACACATTCTCAAGATTCCCAATTACACACAAGGAAATTATTTGATGCCATCTAAGATATGGCAGCTGTGAGTTCAATCTTGCAATAGTGAAATGACTTTCTATTTTTGAAAGTTCTACAATAATTCATCCATAATTGGAATATATAGGGTGTCTCAAAAAATGTATACATAATTTGATTACCTGTACAGGCAATATTTATTAAAATGCACAGCCTTTATGTATACATTTTTTACGGACACCCTGTATATATAATTATATACATATATACAGATACATATACATACACACACAAATTATATATCTTTATTTTATGTAGAAATGAATTCTACAGAACTAGTACTGTTTCATTCATATAAGATCACCAGGAATATATATATATATATGTAAAGCACCTAGCCTGCATCTGGAAGATACAGAATTCAATTCTGATTAATGTTGATGATGATATATATATATAATAATTGTTTCTACTTTTGGCACAAGGCCAGCAATAACCCAGTGCATTACTGGTACTTTATTTTATCGACCCCGTAAGGATGAAAGGCAAAGCTAACCTCAGCAGAATTTTAACTCAGCATGTAAAGCGCCATAACTCTATGCAGCTAAGCATGTTGTCCGACGCTCTACTGATTCTGCCAATCCACCAACCTTGATGAAAAGGAAGCTTAAAGGCCGCTGTTTTAACACCATTACTGAGATCCAACATGAATCACAGAAGGTTTTTGACAAGCTTACAAAATTGACTTTGAGGCCGCACTTCAGGAGTGGCAGGACCGCTGGGATTGGTGCATTGCGGCACAAGGAGACTATTTCAAAGGAGATGGTGTTAAACTTATGTAAATAAAGTCCTTTTTTAAATAAAAAGCTAGGCCAAAAATATGCAAAAAATTGTAATGTAGGACAATATAAAAAGAAAGTGAAACAGACTGAAACTAGTACACCCATCATTCATTGTTGTCTATGAGGGTTTCAGCAGTTTCAGCATTTATTAAGACAAGACTGCTCAGCTTATGGTGTCAATGGCCTTGAATATATCTAGCAGAGTGAGATATGACAAACAAGCAGAAGACGTGGGATGAAGAAGTATATAGAAAAGTGTTCTTTTAAATTGAGAAGACAGATAAAGAAATGTTAAACATTAAAATTTTTCGGCTGAGATTAACTAAAACATAAAACAGATATTCATCTTTTGATCTTTCCACTTTTGCCAATGACAGAAGTAAGATGTCCTTCCTATTCTTTCCTGGAACTAATCTACACTTCTTATACACATTATGGATATCCTTGCCATCCTCCTCACTTGAAAGACTTCAACATTTAACAATTTGGGAGAAAGTATATAGCTTAGTAGTTGGGTGCTGAGTATACAATTGTAAGGTCATGTGTTTGATTTCTAGACTGAACAGCAGCTTGAGTCTTTAAGTAATACATTGTATTTCATGGCATGTGGCCTAGTGGTTAAGGTGATCAGTACACTATTGTAAGGTCATGCATTTGATTTCTAGACTGATTAGTACATTGTCTTTCAGTCAGACATTCTATATCATGTTGCTTCAGTCCACTCAACTAGAAAAAATGAATTGTAATTAGACTGATGCTAAAGTGCATCAGCCTTTGCCTTTCTCTTAGGCAACGTTGGTGTCATGGAGAGGGGTGGAGTGTATACATCATTAGTGCTGGGCTTCTACAAAATATCCTGTCTGGACTTGTGCCTCAAAGAGGCAAACTCATGAACAGAAGGGGGCCCTTTCCTTTTTAATATTTGCCTACATTGTTCTACAATGTAATTTTTTTTGCATATATATTCATGTTTATATGTATATTTATTGATTGATCGAATTAATTGACAAGATCCCACATCTCATGTACTGAGTGGGGTAAAACTCGTCAAATCAGACCAAGGAAAAATGAATCCATTGGTCTTTCCATTGTTGATGCTATCTACCAGACACAACTCCTGGTGCATATATATATATATATTCATATCTTTATATTCAAACATATATGTAAATACACACACACACATATATGGAAAAATGAGAGGCAGCCTCAGCAACAGATTTCCATGGGTTATCACAATAGCTATAAACAGAACACTAATCAAATAATTTAGCTACTTTTGTAATTCATATAGAGATGAGTGGCACTAGTCAATCTAATAATGTCCTAACACTAACAAATCAATGATAAAGTAAGAATGGAACTAGTCTGTTAACCAGAGAGATTGGAGCAACTAGTCATACTTCTTAAGTAGATAGTAATTCAACACAACTGCTCTAGTAGTAGTTACCATATTTCCCAACTCCGAAGACGCTTTGTCCTCGAGAACGCACCCTAATTTCGACAACCAAAAATTTGAAAAAAAATAATAAACAACCTTCAGTCTCCAGAACGCATGGTAGATTTTTGAGACTTATTTCAGGGAAAAGGTAACGTCTTTGACGCCAGGAAACATGGTATATTTAAACTCATGTAGTTCGGCTTTGGCAAGTATCTTTACCATAGCTTTTGGTCAACCCAATTATATCAGTAGTTCAATTTCATGGCCATTGAGCTTCTTTACATCTTGTCATATATCTACAAAGACTTTTTGATGACATATAACCAGCTCTCTTGATACTAATAATAATAATATAGCATCAAAGGAAATGTTAGCAGTTGTCATAAAATTAGAAAATATTCAGAATGCAAATCAGCATAGTTGGCATAGAACTTAAGAAAACATTCTCACAAATATGTTGAAAGAATGTCAAGCTATCATATATATCACATGGAACATTCAAGATAAAATATTTATCAGTGTGGATTTGAAAAATATGAGTGAAAACACATTTTCCAGTGCTTTCAAGAAAGAATTTCTCAATACTTTAGAATGCAAATTTTTTTAAAGAACTAAATCCCATTTCCACAAATCCCAGTTACTGATATCATGAAACTTGATATTATGTTAGTACTATATAAATATAGCATCAAGAAAACCCCACAAAACCATATCAGTAGACTGTTATTTATGTAATATATCCTTAAAAAAATTTAACAAAAAGTTTAAAAGTAAGTTGATGACAAATGACAGATTTGCCAAAAGAGGAAAGTTTTCAATGTTAAGATAATTTGGTTCATATAAACTTTAAAACTGTGTGAGGGCAAGCATGGGTGATTGGTTAAGAAGTCTGCTTCACAATCATGAGGTCATGGGTTCAATCCCACTGTGTGGCAGCTTTGGCAAGTGTCTTTAACAAAGCCTCAAGTCCAGCCAAGCTTTGTGAGTAAAATTAGACAGATGAAAATTGTGTTGAAGCTTGTCGAAAGGATTGGCTTTACCTCAAAGGTTCAGCCTTGTCACTTATTGTATCATGTTAATTCTGCATAAGAATTATGTTAAGGGTACACTTGGTTATGAAATAATCAACTGCTTAAACATTAATTCACAAGCCAAACAGTTGATTAAATGACTGAATGCTCATTGTAGAAATCAACAGAAAGTTCATCATCTTCACAACACCAACTGTACTGCTCCAAAAATTAGTTTGTTTTCATTGACACAGTAACAAAAAACAGTAAAGTTTTATCTAATGGTTTGTATAGCTGTCATTTTATGCTGATGTGAACCAAATAGTATTGAAGTAATCAAAACTGAAATGATTTCTATGATTTGTTGGAGGTGAGAACTATTTCCAATATTTCCACTATTCATTGAACATGTTTTCATCTTACTACATTCAAATTACTGGTATTTATCCAATTAAGTAAAACTAAAAAATCCCTGACATAACATCTTGATTTTGAAATAGATTTCTAAATATTTTGACAAAGTTTCAGCTTTTCTACAGGAAATTATGATATAACCATTGTGTGAACTAGAGATCATGTGTAATTGTTGTTCATATAAAACAGTGTGGATTACATGGTGTACAAGACCATTTATTATTACATTCTTACAAGACCATTTATTACCTTTGGGAGTGACAAGAATATTACAATTTTCCATTTGCTTTCTACGATAAATCTAAAGCTTTTAATAAGTAAAATATTCCAATTCCTGAAATATTCACCTAGCCTTTTCCTCCAAAGTAATTTAAGTTTTATGAACACACACACACACACACACACATCACTCTCTCAAAATAGATGTGAAGAAACAAAAACTGAAATATGATGGAATGCTTAGAGCAAAAGATATATTTAATATTTTGAGCAGTAACTTCCATATACCTTCTTAAAAATATATATATAAAAAAAAGGAGAAAGATAAAGAAAGTCCTGGCTGCTTGCTACGTTAGATATTTCTACCTGTGATACATCTGCATACCAGATATTTGACTTTTTATTGAATTGACTCTTGCTCCAATGTCCTTGAATTTCATTGATTATAATTTAAGTAAGGAATGGAAAGGTAAACTTCATTATATCATCATCGACACTCAAAACATTCAGCCATGTAGCCAACTCCTCTAGAATGTAGGCTTCGATTAAATGAAAAACTTACACCTTTGACAGTAGTCATTATTGGCTTAGTCACAATGTGTAATATTTATCGAAATGCTATATGCTTCGAATGTCTCCAACATTTAATGACATATGTAAAATGAATAAAAACGTGTAACAGGTCATCTCTCAATTTAGAAGTACTTTCCAGGTATATAAGTTTTGTCATATTAATTCAAACTAGGTTAATGGAAGCATTACGTGTTTCTATATTCGGATATTATTTTTTCTCTTTTTACAACAGCTATTTCTTGTGTTGTGCCTATGAGAAAGCACATATTCTGAATGCCTCAATTCACTTAGCTGACACACGGATGCCTATTTCAATCCACAATTCAGTGATTTACAGCAAGAAAAGTATTGGAATGTAAAATAAACTGTTTCAATAATGTGTAGATGTCCAAACTTTCACAAAACTATCCTAACAATGCTAACACAGAGAAATGGATGTAAAATAACAATAAATGAATGTTGAAAAATATTTAGAGTAACTAATTTATATAGAATTTATATTTCTAGTTAAACTTTTGAAGACAGCAAAATATTCAATGATTGGGGTTTAGCTCCAGAAACCTAGGTATGACTATGGTTTAAGACATAGATTTTTAATGTATGACATAATCAGGTAACTGATCACAAATGAAGATGTTTAATTATCATAAACAGGAAATATATATTTTGTATCAAACATAAAACTGAATGGTTTGTAAGCAATACAGCAGAATCTTGGGTAGGCTAACAGAGTTTTTAGAGTGTGCCACATGTAACATCTAGTGTCAATATTCCACATGTAACATTCAGTAGTGGAAAACATTTAGTAGCTGAAAACAAAAGTGAATAGACTACTTTGAAAAATTCCCAATGGACAATAGATAACATTTGTTATTTAGACATCATCATTAGTTTAGAACTACAGAGCAGAAATAATATAATATTAAGTGAAACAAAGTTAGAGAAGTATCATCTCAGGGAAACAATAAAGAAGTTCTGTGCAATGTGATGTCTATGTTATAATTATGTTGTATGACATTAGAACAATAGTATAATAACACCTATTGTAACAGAAATGAACTGTTTATGGATATTCAATACGTTGTTGAAGTAGTGCAAGTGAACTATAAATGGCTGATATTCTGAGGTGTTAGCCAGGTTCTACCAGAAAAAATAATCATGTATAATGAATTTTTAGAAACAAAGGGTGGTACATCGAAGTGAAATTGGAATACAGAATGCATTAAACATGGTAGTTAAGTAAAATAAAACATTTTTTAAAATTGGGATTTTTGACAAGATACCCTCGAGTTACATAGAAATACACGACTGTGAAAATTGCCCAGCTCATGCTAAGTATGGAAGTAACTGATATTAAGATAGTAATTTTAAAAAAAAATTATCAAGGAAAATATTGTGAAGCAAAAGATAATTCTATCAAACAAGTGATATTTTAATCTAAGACCAAAGACAAAACATTAAAAGGAAGAAAACTCCCTAAAAAACTGTGCATCCAGTTTAGGATACATACACTGTATCTCTGCATGACCCAAAAAGTGACAACCCTTTAGCATTCACATTACTCTATATTTACTATTATATTTTCATGGTAAAGGCTTTACCTCACATAATATCGAATCTATGAGATTTTGATATTATTTATTTTGAGAATAATACCTTAACATCAGTATGAGCAGCTGGTCACAACTGGTTTGAACAGAAAGAGGTGAGAGAATTCTGGTTGGACACAGCTGGTTTAAATGCTAAAAGGTTAAAGACAACAAGTTGTAAAACACAATCTTATCCAAGCCATGCTAGTGTGGAATCATCAATTTGATGACAATGATAATGATCACTACTTGTATTGTCTATAAAACAGATTCTTAATTCTATTATTAAATGTATGGATAGAAATCTGGTTTGAATAAGCGTCAGGTGTAGTCAATATATGCATATAATATTTTATGGAAGTGGTTAAAGTATTAATGACACATAAGTCACAAGTAAAACATCTGTGATAAACTATGGGATTATATTGTGCTCTCAGACAAGATAATACTTTTCCTGTCTGAATCAATCTCACAGTAAATAACTACCACTATACTTTACATTTTAGAGACAGCAATAACAAAAGATAATCAGCTATCAAAGTTGATGACCTTATAAAGTTGCCTGAAAATATCGAAAATACTAAAAGAAAAACAAGTGATATTAGCAGTTGGGTTTCTGAGATAAGATAAAAAAGAAAAGGTAAAGTTAATTATTAGAAAAGGAATTTTTAATTAGCCTTTGTAATGATAAAAAAAAGAAGGTAGTAGTAATAAGGTTTTTTTTTCCTATTCTTTTCTTTTCTTTTTATTAAAATAGAGGTAAAAAAAGATGTAATCTAAATGGTGGCTGGGAGTTAAGGGAACTTCATAAATGGGGTGGATGTGTTATCAAGGAAAGAAATTATTATATCATTTTCAGGATTATATCAGCCACCTTTCGTTATCACCTGGCACATATCTCTCTCATTTGACTGTCCCCATAGCTGTTTGCATTTCACAGTGGTCATACTCCGAACAGTAGCAAGACAAGGAGAGAAATTTCAAAACTTTTTGTTTTCGCTTCATTTTTTTCATTATTGGATTGGTCTGGAGGACGGTTTTGTGTTCCTGGTTTTCACAGGCCTTCCAAAACCAGATAATTTCTTCTTGAACAATTGCAATTGATGACTGCAGCAAACACATGTGCAGGGAGAAAATTCCAGAGTGCTGATGCTAAGGGGTGAAAGACTGGGTATAGTTATTAGTGTAGAGGCAGACATTATGTGGGTGTTAGTAAGAAGAGAGAGAGAAGTGATTTAAGAGTGTCTCAGTGAAGGATACATGAAAATGGCCAACTTTGAGAGTAGAGACTTCTATAGTAGCAGTAAAAAAGGAGAAAAACATGATGTCTATGGGTCTATGGGGTAGAGGCTGGAGTGAGCCTGTGAGCAACTTCACACCAATCAGTTGAATGTCCTTTCTTTGAATATGGTCTAATATATCTGCATGTGTAGCAGTACTATCCCAGATGTAACAGCAGTATACATTGTACATTTCACTTTAGATTTGTAAAGAATTAGTAATTGTTGACAACTGAAGTATTTTCTGGTTCTGAAGGGAAAGACCAGTCTTTGAAATACAAGCTTTACTATAATGAGGGTGTATGTGTTCCAGGACAGATCCTAGTATTTGTAGCAACCTTAAAGATGATGATCAACGAGAGTTGTATGAGGACATCATTAAGTCACCCATCAGGAAGAAACAAGTATGATGTGCTATTGATGTATTGAGTGGTGCTGAGTGCTGCCCAGACTACCAAACTTTATCACTATGGTCAACATCTCAAAGAAACACAGAATATGTTTACAAGTCTAAATTGTTCGAAAACGAATTACAATCATAATACTAAGAGTGACCACCATGAATCTGCTATTGACTGGCATTATACAACAATGCCTGAAATCTACAGCTTTGGACAATCAAAACATAGAAATGGCTGAATGAGGTTCAAAAACCTCATCTACAGCTAGAGATATCTCTTCTCAGAGCAGATGGGGGAAACATTGATCACAAATGAGATTTTTAAACAGTGGGCTGGAAATTTCAATGTTACCTTAAACTATCTCTCATCCATTAATGATGAAGCCAAGTTTTCAGTAACAAACACTGGATGTCTCTCTAACAATGATTGAGACCTGAAAAGCAATCTGTCTCATCTTCAGTGGGAAATTTAAACATCAGTCCTGATTGATAAGCACCATCAGCTATTTCTAATCCTGTGACAACAGATGGTCCATCAACATAATAACCATTGAAGTATCTCCTTGCTCTCATCGCTGGTAAGATATTTGCCAGAATCCTGTTAAACTAGCTCACACGTTTCTTTGATCAGGGACATATACCAGAGAAATAATATAGATTTTGGAGGAAGCAGAAACTGTAACAGTTTAATAGATGTGGTGCTTGATGAAAGTCAGATGCAAGAGAAACACCTAGAGCAGTACTATGACATATTTACTACACCTATACCAATCAAACCAAAGCATAAATACTAACAGCAGATGTGGTCTGTATTAGATTATGGCCATTCAACGTGCTTACATATGTTCATCTCCATAGTGCAGCAATTCTGTGAAAACTTACAGGCAGGATTCCAGAAAAACAGAAAGGCATCAGAAACACAATCTCAAATGGTTTTGGCAATGATATTATCTCAGTTTTATGTTTTCTGCAATGTATGTTGACTGATGTTTTTGGAGATGGTGATATTGGAATTGGCATCAGATATTAAATTGTCTAAAATTACCCTATCGGTAATCATTTTATTTCTCTGGAGGTCAACCTCACTTGGATTTAAATTCAAAACGTAAAAAGATGAAAGCATTTAGTGTTCTTCACCTTCTGCCAATCCCACCACCTGTCTTTTTCACAATAATATATATATATTTCTTCTACTGACATAAGATCATAAATTTGCAAAAGAAGTACAGTTGGTTGAATTAACATCTAAATCTCCTTAGAAATAACTTTATCAATCATGAAATGATGAAAGAAACAGTTAACCCCAGTAGGTTTTGAACTGTTAATGTAGAGAGATAAAACTACATACTTGTAAGATTCTCAATGCTATTTCTGCCAACTCAATCATTCATTTCTGCTCTATACCAATAATATCAACCAACTAAATGTCATTTGCTTATGTTACATGAGTCCTTCAAGTAATAGTCAATACTGTCTGTATTTCACTTTAAATAAGTTTGTGGACAATCAACTAATATATCAAAATGTTAAAAAGGTTGGATTAAAAATTAACTGTAATAACAACATATAGCTCAAGAAAATGATCATCAATCAAAACATTAATCTAACAGTGAGGTCAATCTTTATTAAGAAAAGTCAGAGTTCCTAGATAAATTGTGAACCCAAAGGTTAATATTAATAACATGTTCAATATAATCATTCATTCCTTGTCACTAATACACCCGGCCTGACAAAAAAAATGTACTCATCTACTGAAGATATTTTGATCGCTATTGCCTCATATCACCCTGAGCAATAATGTATTAAATACCAAGAAATTATCATTTGAAGATGAGTTTAATAATAGAACACTCATTTTGAATAATCTTACTGACAGAAACTTAAGTCATTGTTCATAGAGATTAGTGATGCCACATAACAGAGAAATAGAAAATATCGGTAACAGCTGACACTTTCACTTATAACTTACTTTTTCTAATAAATCAAATATTTTTCTATCAACAGAAGTCCTGGCTTTCATACTAAAAATAGAAAGGTGATATAGCATGGTCTCGTATCAGGAGAAGAAAAAAAACATTAATTTCTCTTAAACATGGAGAGAAAATACCAAAGATCATTGAATTTATATAAGAATTATAAAACTAAATTAATGTTTTATACTTGTATTTTTAGATGACTTGCTAGAGTAACATGCAATAACTAGACTATAAATTGGCTGTGATTATGTAGCTAAAACACTACATGGACTATAAATTGGCTGTGATTATGTAGCTAAAACTCTACATGGACTATAAATTGGTTGTGATTATGTAACTAAAATGCTACATGGACTATATACTGGCTGTGATAATGTAGCTAAAAATACTAGATGGACTATATACTGGTTGCATGGTAGTGTAACATGAGATGTGGCTGCAGAGGACATGTGCAAACTGGGGAGAAATGAAGCAACCATACCTCATTGTGAGAGAAAGGCAGAGTTTGGACAAGTTGAGAGGAATCCGAGGTGGTGTGTAGGAGAGAGACTGTGTTGGTATGGACATTTGATATGCATAGATGGTGATGGCTGGGTGAAGAAGTGCCAGGAAATCCCAGCAGCATGTAACCACAGTAGAGGTAGACTGAGAAGACCTGGGCAGAGGTTGTGAGAGCTGACCTCGCATCACTGAAACTCACAGAGGAGATGATGAAGAAACACGATGAGTGGAGAGATGACCTGTTCAACCCATGCAAACATGTAAAAACGCTGATGATGAAACAATACTCTGGGAAAAAGATGCTCTATTTTAACTAAACTTATGTGTGTGTGTTGATTAGTGATCTTATGAACATTCAGGCAGAACTTCAGAGTAACAGGATGCTGGCTCAACCTTCATAAAATTATTCATGTCTACTATGATATTAAATACTTGTTCTCAAAACTATCAATATTATCTATAAATATACACAAAATAGATGGGCTTTCGCCTGGTTATTGTTTACAAATCTTTGTTCAAAAGTCTTTGGTGATCTTGGGGCTAGGATAGAAGACTCTTGCTCAAGATGCCATGCAGTGATACTGAATCTACAATCAGGTTGCTACTAATCAAGCTTCTTAGCCACATAAGCATGTCTGCATACATCTTAATGTCATTTATGGACATTGTTACTGAGCTAGAATTTACATGTGGGTTACTGGCTGGATTCTCACTCATCAACATCAATAGATTTTGATTTGTTTTTGTTTATTTGTTCTGGTACGGATCTGTCATATTGGCAGAAGAACTCCTTCAGGGCATTTTGAAATTTCATTTAATTTGTGAAGCATGAATCTCCAAGATCTAATGAAGATCTGATTGGCCATATGTCCTTCAACAGAATTTAAATAAACGGCAGGGAATAATAAATAGTGTTGGGATCCACTACAATATTAGGGAGTTAGTTCCTTAGTGTTTGACTTAAATGAATGAAATTTAATCAGCAGAGAAATTATAAATAAAAGTGATGACATCTAGTAAATGTGGCTGTAATTACTTGCTATTTTTATAATTTATTTTTAAATATGATTAATCTAATAACTCAGCAGTAGAGTGATTAACTCTTAATATCCTGTAGTGATTTAGCAGAAAATATCTAAAGACCGGTTTATTACTTCAAATTTTTAGAGGAAATTTATTAGTGAACAGATTGTTGTGAAAATCTGCAGTAAAAAATCCTTTTTAATGTGACAGAGTGCTGTTTTATACTTTTCAAGAATGCATCGCTATTGTGGTTTCATGTGATACAGGAGGTTAAGAATTATACATGAAACTCTTTATTTTGAACCCTATTATTTTTTGGTCAAGGTCAACTTTGCCTTTCCTTTTGGAACCAATAAAGTAACAGGTGTTGCTATATAACTGACTGCTCCTCCTCAATTGCTGGCTTTGAGCCAAAATTAGAAATCTTCATTTTCTGGAAGATATTTTACAATGAGAACAGAGAGAAAACTTGGGAAGAAGGCATTAATAGGTGAGAAAGAAGCAAAATTCTTTACAATTAGTAAAATACAAAGGTTTTCACAGTGATATTAATAATGATATAGGTTAATATAAAAATAATAAGTTAAATGAATTAAACTGAATATCGATGTTTGACTGAATGGTTTAGAAGCTTCCTCTGCATTTATAAGGTTGAGTCATTGATCCTACTACACGGTACCTTCAGTAAATATCTTCTCCCATAGCCACGTATTAAAAGAAGCCATAAATTAACTCAAACCATGCCATATGTAAGAAATTAGATACTTGGAAACTATGTGAAGGCCCATCAAATGGACTGTGTGTGTGATTTTTAAGACACAACACTGTCACACAATATCACACTAAATTTGCCTGAAGATTATGCTAAGAATATGTGTCTGTAGAATACTCAGTTACTTATATTACAGAACAAATAACTGCATTAATTGAACAACTGGAAGATTCATATATTGAAATCAATATGCAAGTTTATCAGCTTAAACATGAAGTCCTCATAGAATATTCAGGTTTTCTGTGATTGATAAATATGAAAAAAGTTCCAGAAAGATGCAGTTTTCTGTGTTTAGTAATAGAATGTGGGCAGTGAAATGCAGATATAATGGGAAAGAAGAGGAAAATGGATTGAGTTGGCTAGATAATAGCTACTGTATGATATAGATTTCTTTTCCTGATTGCAAAGGAAACCTCCTAACCACTCATTCAAGCACACAACTTTGGTCATTATTATTTCCTTTAAACATTTGACATTTTATTTAGCTGGTTCTACAGGTTTCCACTTATAATTCCCTTTTATTTCTTGGAATATCAATTTGTTAACACCAATGTCTCTGAGGGTAAATTTAATACAGTCCCTAACGGCCAATATAATCTATTTATTTCCATTGTAGATAGTAATATGTTGATAGCTACATAGAAAGAATGCAACTGCAATAGTAACAATGTGATATCTGCATTAAGAAACTTGTCACATATATTTTTTATGATAGCTGTTAATTTACACACTTCATGCTCTTAATCCAATTGCTTCCTTTATTGCAAAAATCTACAAAAAGCAACACTACAGCAAACTTCTTTCTTTCTTCTACAGAGCTGAATAGGCAATATCTTAAATATCAACTGTCTTTTCCGACACAAATGAGCAGAAATCAGCAATTCTACTTTGAGGTTGTTCCAAAGTTCTTATCAAATGGCACAATTCAAATAGATGTAGTACATTGTGGAAAAGTAAAATGCCTTTTAAAACATGAGGTAGAGCCATTAATGTAGAAGGATAATCATGTTATTGAATGGCAAACTTTATTAGAAATGTGACTCTTTTTCTTAGCAGGAAGAATACACTCTTAAGAACAATTACACCCATTGCAATATGAAGTATGAAAATCTAACAAATATGCTAAAAAGAATTTAAAAAAAAAAAAAAAAAAAAATTCCAAAATTGTTCAATAATGTGAGCTCTGAGCACACTTATTTTGGTTTAATTTATTAAGTTAGAATAATTCAAATACAAAATTACATCCATAAATTTCTTCAAAATTTTGACATTTATAAAAGAATGAGGAAAATAGTTTAGGATGTTTTTAGAAAATAGCATATGCGTTATATGTGACATATTCAAGGATGTTAGATATTATAATGACATTTCACAGATAATTCATTTAACTCATGAATTCATTCAGCCAATTAAAATGGCTGTGTGTGTGAAATAAATTCTTAAATTGGTTAAGAGAACAATGTTTAAAATATCTTTTATTTAGGAAGATTTACAGCTAATAATACAATCAAGCTATTCCCTCTTTATATATATATATATATATATATATATATATATAAACACACACACATATATGTATACATGTATGTATACATATATGTATACATATATATATATATATATATATATACATATATATATATATATATATATATATATATATATATATATATATACACACACATATATATATATACACATATATATACACATATATATACCCACAAGCACACACACACACACATATATATATATATATATATACATATATACACACACATATATATAAACATATATATATATATATACAAACATGTAAGTATATCTGTATCTGTGTGTGTATATATATATAAACCCATGCTATGGTGGAAAATGGACGTTAAACGAAGATGATGATGATGATGATACATACACACATACATACATACACACAAACATACACAATGGTTTCCCATGTCAGAGCTGACATACAAATGTTGATTATGAATGTCGTTTTTTGAAGTTATGTGGGGGCTGACATTGCTTTAGACAGTTTACAGTTGATTATAGACACACAAGACATGTACATAGGGGGTGGGAGAAAAGAAAATAAGTTGTAAAGGAGCCAATGTAGTAAAGTGACAAAGGAGACAAAATAAAAGAAAGTTAAGAAGTGGTGGGTGTTGCATTGTTGTTTTGTAGCTCCAGGTGAGCTTTGCACGAATAAATCAACAATTAAAAGCAATTTAGCCATGATTCTGCCATCTTATTTCCAGAAATTGTATATCTAGGACTACATTATCCTACACGTTCTTCCATTTTTAAGATGGTTGGGTATGATTTGAGAGATTTGACTGCTGTTTCTAACAGGTCATGTGACCATGAAGAGTGGCTAATTGGAGGTGGCATGATATCAGCAAGAGAGAGGAAAGGAAAATACATTTGTGGGTCATCGGTTGAATAGCCTTGGTTAAGGTCTAAAATGTCTGTGTGTATACAGATAGCAATGTCTTAGATGTTATGAGCAGTAAATCATTGAAGGTTTTACCTGAGATTTCTAATGAGTTATTAGTTACTCTGAAGTAAAGTACTTTGCAGCTGTGAAGAGAAAGGTCAGTCTTTTGTATATTGAAGTTGTTCATTAAGGAGAAGGAATGAGGTGTTCTGTTTTCTTGATGTGAGCAGAGATTCTCTTGTTGCTGTTGGAGGAGACAAGATTTACCTGACCCCATTGGAGGAAGTCTTCATGAAGCCAGTACAGATTTGGTGTATGTGTATTGGATGATACAATTGTTGTACAGTCTGATATGACAGAAATAATAATTGTTTCTACTTTAGGCACAAGGCCAGCAATTAACCAGTGCATTACTATAATGATGTGTGATGATACTCTATAGCAAATCCAACCAACCAATGCTAATATTAAAAAGTGAACTTTAAAACGTTATTGCCTTTGCATCCACACATGCAAATTAAGTATATATATATAGAGAGAGAGAGAGAGAGAGAGAGAGAGAGAGAGAGAGAGAGAGAGAGAGAGAGAGAGAGAGAGAGAGAGAGAGAGAGAGAGAGAGAGAGAGAGAGAGAGAGAGAGAGAGATGTTTAACTCCGACGGCAGAGCTCAAGCCGTTTCGATGGCTATATAGCCGTCGAAACGGCTTGAGCTCTGCCGTCGGGGTCCTACTTGTTCCTATTACCCACTCTACTACCCTAAGTATTGAGTAGTCTGGTGCGTTATGGTCCATCTGGTCCTTTACCACACTTCCTTCGTTATATATATATATATATATATATATATATATATATATATATATATATATATACCTTTTTAAAGCTATACTTCCCTACATATCTCTAAGTAAAATCAAAAAGAATCAATAATGATGAGATTCTAAGTTGAGATCAATAGATATATAAAAATTAACAATAGTCAGTATCTGGTAAGTACATGTAGGATGGAGACGCTCCTTGTGTTGTACATGGTAGGAACAATTTGTAGTTATGTGGTTTCCATCACATTCATAATACATCCTAGATCAAAGATAACACATAAAAGACATTGAATATAGCAACAAAGGGTTGAAAGTGCATGAGAAAACTGCTTTGTATTTAGGGGATTGGGTGAAG